>JAJPUD010003432.1:0-51479 GCA_023553655.1 Myrmecobius fasciatus
TTTTTTTTTAATTGAAGAAGTAGGACAAGAAATTGAATATTTCTACTTCACCAAGTGCTACTGGAAACCACCTAGGCCATTGTAGGGGTTAAAAGAGAGTTGATATGTTGATCCCTTCTCAGAATTCCAGCCTGGGATAGGGAAACTGGGGTGGAGAAAAGAAATGATGGGAGATTTTGTGCTAGAGCTTTCTCTCCCTCCCTCCTCTCTCACTTTCTCTCTCTCCATGTATTTCTCTGTGTCTGGGTATGTGTGCATCTTTCTATATCTCCCTGTCTATCTTTCTTTGTCTCTGTCTCTCTGTGTCTTGTCTTTCTGCCTCTCTCTTTTGTCTCTGTTCGTACCCTTCTCTGTATCTCTCTGTATTATCTTTGTCTCTCCGTGTGTGTGTGTGTGTGTGTGTGTGTGTGTGTGTTGGTCTGTGTCCCTGTTTCTGTTTCTCTGATTCTGTCTCTGTCTCTCCCTGTCTTTCTTTGTCTCTGTATGTCTCTGTCTCTTTCTGTATTTCTCTCTCCCTGTCTCTCTGTCTTTTATCTTTGTCTCTGTCTCTGTCTGTCTCTCTGTTTTTGGCTGTCTGTCTCTGTCTCTCTCCCTCTCTTTGTCTCTTTCTGTATCTGTCTCTGCCTATTTCTGTCTCTCTATATCTCTGTATCTATCTCTGTCTCTTTCCTTCTCCTTTGAGGAGCTGGTTTGGGGTGAAGTGGGATCAATAAGATCAGCCTGATTCTGACAGTAGGAGTAAGTCTAGGTAGGCTAGATGAATCTATTTGAAGGATCATTTTAAGATTAGGCTTCACTCTGTGAAAAGCAGGGTGATATAGTAGAAAGTGTGCAGAATCTGAAGCCAAAGGATTTCTGCTTGAATCCCCTCTCTGACACTTAGAACCTGGATGATTTTGGACAAGTCATTTAAGCTACATGGGCCACAGTTTCTTTATCTGTAAAATGAGGGGGTTGCAAAAATAACCCTTGAGGTACCTTGCAACTCCAACTCATGAGAAGCAGTGTGGATCTTTGAGCAGTAAAGTTCCCTTATGAATGTAATGTTTTAAGAAGATGAATCTGGGTAGGGTATGCAAAATTGACTAGGAAGTAGGGAAGAAATCTGAGCCAGGGAATCTAGCTGGGAGGCCACCCTCCTATGGCTTCTCCCTGTATAATAGCACCATATGCATTTATGATAGTACCTCTGGCAGAACCTCTCTGGGCCACAGTCTACTTTGAAGATGGGGACCTCACACTGCCTTGAATTTTTATGCAAGTCAGATAAGAAGCATCGTTGCTCTCCTGTAATCAAAACCAGACAGTCATCCTAGAATTTGGTGTCTTTTCTGAAGAACTTTCCTGCTGATTTAAAGTGTAATTTAAGGGGCAAGGAGGATTGTATTTTCAAAGAAACAGGGAATGCACAAAATGAGGCAAAGAAATGTCTCAGATACTGAAAATACTGAAAATATATCTATTCTCTCCTATGTTTCACCTGAACTATTCTCTGTAACTTCCAGAGATTTTTGGCTCTGACTATGCAACATTAAAACATCTGTAGAGAAACTGAAAATTCATCTGGATGTTTCATTCACACAATGCCAAGTATTGTGGAAACATCTGGCTCATTGACTGAATTTTTCCCTTTTCAACCAGATGTTTAGCCTTGTATCAGCATAGCTTTAGTGAAACATCAGTGGCTTTGTGCTAGTATCTCCTGAGATCAATTTGACCTTGACAGAGGTCATATTTTCACATAGATGAAGTTATTTCTCCATCTCACCAGGCAGGGAGATTTTTTTTTTCTTTTCCCATATCAGTCATTTCCCTCCCCAACCCCCAAGACATAATCTTAAAAACAAAAAAGAACAGTCTTTGTGAATAGTTCTGGGATAAATCTGCATTCTGGATATGTTTCTAGACATGCTTTCCTATGTTTTATAGGGCAAAGAAACATTTATATACTCTACCTCTGTAAGATCCCTACTAGATTTAAGTCCTTTGCTCTTTTAATA
The DNA here is from genome assembly GCA_023553655.1 of Myrmecobius fasciatus. Lineage (NCBI taxonomy): Eukaryota > Metazoa > Chordata > Mammalia > Dasyuromorphia > Myrmecobiidae > Myrmecobius > Myrmecobius fasciatus. The sequence goes on from JAJPUD010003432.1 coordinate 2,001, forward strand.
TGTAGTCTTTCTTCAGTAGTGAGCAACTAGAATTTCATGAGATAATTAAATTTCATCAGATTTAATACAGGATTCAGTCAGAGTGTTCATTGCCCCTCCCCATTTCTTATCTTTCCCCTTCACATAATCGTCATCCTTAACAACATGTGAAAAATATGAGCATTTCATACATATTTTAGTATCTCCATGAATGAAAAAAAAATGATCTATTACTTTTGAGTACATTTGGAAATGGATCCAGAAAGTTTCACACTACTCTAAGCCAACAACTGCTTTCAAATCCCTATTCAGAGTAGCTGAATTTTGGGAAGTGATGGGAAGATGGAAATGCAATAGATTAGCCTTAGGGTGGTACAGATATTTCATGCAAATTCAAATCAGTTTAAGAAGCAAAATGATGCTTTAAGAGAGACACCACTATAAAGAATGAAAATCTTACTTCTTTTGGCATAAGCTGTCCCTTGATTTCCACCCCAACACCATTAATCCATATCAGGAATAAGTTAAGTTATTATGTAGCCTATGGGTGAGTCATGAGGAGTCCTGTCTCTAGTATGAATTGTAGACGTTGTGAAAAAAAAGTAAACCATCATTAATTTGGGACCAGAAAAAAAAATGGACCTTAAATTAGCCATTTTTGGATCATTCCCTATTTTTATTGGAAGGGCATCAGGGAATCAATCCAATCATCTGGATAGCTGCTTATGCCTTGAATTGTGCATATTAAAAACTAAAAACTAAGAAGAATGTTACCTTAATGAGATTTTAGTATATTTGCATATATGTGTGTTAAACAAATCTATTAAAGCTGCCCCATCTGCTGTGCACCCTGTAACCTTTGAAATACACCCGAGGGCCATGCCACCTTAAGTGGTTTTGCAGGAAATAGAAAGCAAAGAGAGACATGTTAACTTTCAGCTTCTGCCACTGTACTTTGGAACCTGTCTGTATCTGTGCAGATGGTCTCTGTCAGTTGGAACAGTCACAGGGGGGAAAAAATGTTAGCATAATTGGACAAAATTAGAAAATTACATAGCGAATACAGTACAGGATAGCAGTTTATTGGGACAGATCTGTGGATTGAGCAATATCACGGTTCACAGTAGGTCCCAGGGAGCAGAATTTAGGGAGTAACACAGGCATGCTCTTTTCTGGAAGCAGAGGGGCAAGGGATTCACAGGAATTAAACTAGCTTGCGATACATCGTCTCAGTGCACTCAGTGCACCCTAGCGCTTTCACTGTTCTTCCATTGTCTGTTTTTGTATAAATTAAAAAGCAGTTCGGTCTTGTATTCTATGAAATGAATTCATGCTTAACAAAATTTCAAAAAAGTTCACATCAAGAATAATTTCACAGCAACTATCATTGTCGGACTCTTGGAAAACTTGAATTTAATTCCACCTCAGTTGCTCAAAGGAATTTAAAAATTGGCTTCCAGCCATCCCAGTTGTACAACACTCATTCTCAGATATGCCCCCTGATAATACAAACTTTAAAACCTATTATTGTCTATGTTAAAATTTGTTCCTGGCTAGAACCTTGCTGTGAAGGAAATATCGACACTGCTTAAGTTTTGTTCTAATGGCTCTGACTTTGGAATACCCAGATTATGTTCAATGGCTTTCAAAAAGATAAATAATGTTTCTCACAAGTGGCTACTTCTGACATCATAACACAATTACATTATGAAAAAAGGACTAGAGAGGGTGATTGTAGGTTAGATAAAGGGACTTCCAAAATTTTATGTTTCTTTTTAAATCTCTGGAAAATATACCCATGAAAACTTACTCTCCCTGGAATATCCTTTTGTCTCCATCAAATTCTTCATATCCTTAATTCCATTCATTTATTCAGTCAAGTCCTCTGTGAAATCCCTTTATACTTCTAATCCCCATCACTTTTCCAGTCTTTAAATTTCTATAATGAAGGACCATTATTATTCTTCCCCCTTTTCCTAATTACTTAAAAGACAACAATTTATTTAGGCTATCCCTTAAAGAGGAGAGATACATGGAAAAAACCGTTCATTAAGTGCTACCAGTGAGCTTGGGCCAGTGGGACAAAGTAATAACTCACATTCAAAGTTGGTCTGGAAATTTGGCAGTAATTATTGCTAACAACAACAATAATAATATCAGCCAAGTCTGCATAGCGCTCAGATATACTGAGTGTTTTCATTATACCAAAGCTTATATTCTCACACAGTTATATGCACACTGATTCTGGTAAATCATATACTATTCATTCTTAATTGACATGATTTCAAGGATACTTTATCTTGATTTATAGTTGTCTTTCACTGGACAGAGGTTTCTAATTTCTCTAATTTGACATACTGTTTTGTTCTCCCATGTTTTTATCATCTTGTAAATGAATGAATAAAAAAACAGATATTAATAATTTACCATGTGCCAAGTTCTGTGCTACTAAGGATACAGATGGGAAAAGAAGACTATTTCTGCTTTCAGAGAAACAGTTTGGATAAAGTAGACAATGGGAAAAAAACACCATAAAATGTTATTCATATATAAGCAAACATTGAAGTGTATTTTAAAAAACCCATCATTTAAAAGAAACTATTGCAGGAGAAACTCTGTAAGAAGCAACTACCCTTCCCTCAAAATTTGTCTTATTTATAAGGGCATGGAACTTCCTTTAACTAGGGAATAGCTGTGAGAGGATGATTCTTTGAGGCCCAGGTGGCTTTCTAACCCTGGTGCTCAGAAGGAACCTCATTCATTCATTCATTCAGCACACAGTATACAGACTTATAATGTATCAAATACCGTGCTAGGCAATGTAGGTACAAAACCAAAAACAAACAGCTCTACGTTTAAAGAAACTTTTATTCTATTGGAGGAGACGTAAACACAAATAAATACAAAATAATTTCAGAGGATTAGAGAAAGCATTGGAAATGGGTAGCATCAGAAGCTGTCACCTGAGCTAAGTTTTGTCAGAGGTGAAGAAGGACTCTGGATCTGGAGAAAGAATCCCCTTTTGGGTTTTTCCTCCACTCTTCCTTCCCCATGTTCTTCCTTCTCACCACTACCCACCCATTTTACCTCTCAGCTTTAGAGTACGGTTCTTTAACCTGTTGTGGCTGGGACAATTTCACAGTTGCAGAATTTAAAAATTAAATAAAATAACAGTGTGGGCAACTGAGAGGTTTTATAAATGTGTGTATAAAGGAGGTTAAACTGTACCTTGTGATTATCTTTTCCTGATAACTTGGCCACAAGGTGTTACAAACCACATGAAAGGAAAGATTGGGAGACAAGAATAACCAGCATCTGAGATCTCTCCAGAGTATCCCATTGCCTCCCTCTTCCTTCTTCCACTTAGCAAAGTTTTGCACATTGTCTTCCTCATTAGATTGTGAGCTCTTTGAAGACAGGGACAGTGTCTTTGCCTGTTTTTTTTTCTCCTCAGAGCTTGACACAATGCCTAGAACATAGTAAATCTTAATAAATGTTTGTTGACTGAATGACTGACAGCCTGTTAAGGAATCTCTTCATGGAAACCCTGGGGAATTGTGTCACCAATAATTTGGGGTGGGAATTAAGTGTGATTCCTCTTCCTAATCCTTTTTCACTTGAACTTAGCTTATCTTACCTAACCCATGAAGATGGATGTCATGCAGCATGTCATGTTGTTTCTGAAATGACAAATAACACTTCCTCTGGTATAAATTTATACATTGGACTACTTCTAATAACACATGAAGTGTTTTCAACGGGACACGATATATATTTTTTTAAATCTTTCTGTTTCCAGCCAATTTCAGTATAACTTTCTGAATATTATATCATTACATTCATTGCTGACCTTTGATCCCTCTGTCCTCTTTCCCAGGTCGTCCCATTCCACCTACATCCTCGTCTAGCCTTCTCCCATCTGCTCAGCTGCCTAGCTCCCATAATCCTCCACCAGTTAGCTGCCAGATGCCATTGCTAGACAGCAACACCTCCCATCAAATCATGGATACCAACCCTGATGAGGAGTTCTCCCCTAATTCATATCTGCTCAGAGCATGCTCAGGGCCCCAGCAAGCCTCCAGCAGTGGTAAGGAAACAGCAAGCACATCAAATTTGGATGTGTGATTGTTTGTGTCTGTCTGTCATATGACCACTTTTTTGCTCAGAAGTTTTTGAAACAGGGGAATGGGGAGGGAAAATGTGGCAGGGAGTAAAGGGAAAAGACATTTCTGGTTATGAGGCATTTCATTTTCAGGACAAATAGCATCTATTTTCCCCTCTTATTCATTTCACTCTATATAAAGAGTTCTTAACTTGGGTCTACAGATCCTCAAGGGCTCCATGATTGTAGATAAGAAAAAAAAAACATCTTTATATCATTATAATTGGTTTCCTTTGTAATCTTATGGGTACTATTTTTTTGTATGTTTAAAAGCATTAATCTGGGAAGGGGTCCATCAGCTTCACTAAACTGCCAAAGGGAGAGTGTGTCTATGATTCCTCCTAAAAAGTCTCTTGTCTAGTGTATTTGTACATTAGTAAAGACTTAAAGAATGCATCAGTATATCTGCATTATTGAAGAGGCTTTATTTATCTTAATGCGGTTTGATGGCCTTCTCAGATAGGAGAAATTTCCCCAGACTTCCACCTAAAAGCAAAATTATCTCAAAGGTGGAATACAGATGCAAGCTGTTAAATTTGAAAGTTGAATTTTGTAGCATTTCTATTATGATCCCACTCAAGGGGATACCAGTGCCCTTCCAGACCCCAGTAAATGTGTACATAAGGTGCCTTTATTTTATGATGGGTGACATTTGATTCTGATTGCCTTAACTGTTTAGGAGATTTTGGTCTCAAAATGCATTTACTTGGTATGATCCCTGAGTCCCGTGCCAAATTTAGAGGGACCTCTGTAGTGATTCATGTTGATATGACTTTGATTGGGTCATGTGGCATGGTGGTAAACATGGCAATTACAATTAGATCTGTGATTTTCAGGTAACAGGCTGTGTGGAATAGTGGAAACAACACTGGCTCTAGTGACAGAGTATCTGAATTCAAATCCTGCCCTTGACACTTAGACCTTGAGTAAATCATTTCATTTCTCTTTTCCTATAAATTGAGTTGCATTAAACGGCCTATGTCTAGCTCTGTGACAGAATGAAAAGAAAAACCTGAACTGCTAAACTTTAAACTTTTGTTTGGATAAATATGAATTCCCAAACTTAATATATCTTTTCCTATTACCAAAGCCCAAATGAATAGAAACCTTAAAATAGTTTAACAAATTGGTTTTTAAAATTAAGACTAACCATTTCTGACTCTTCATAACTCAGATTCAGTAAATATTTAGTGTGATCAGTTTAGAACTGTCACCATCAAAATAATGCCTTGGTTAGGCAGAAAGCCAACAAAAATACTCCAACAAGCTCCAATTATATTCAGATCCTAAGAAAATAAATTGCTCACAATGCTATCTAAAAGAAAATAGTCTAGATGGGGTCAGAAAGATGAACTGACCTCTCATTTTCTTGACTAGAAACATCTGGACAGAGTGAAATATGATGTTTGTGCCCCTTTGATGCCATTGTATCTACTGGCCCGAGATCTCTGGGACCTAGAATGACCATTGTAAAGGCATCCAAACTTGTTCTCAGTTCAATTCATAGACAAATCCTCCTATGGCTCCTAGGAGAGAACAGAATCTGAACTCTGCCTGTCCTCTAGAACTCTGTTCATGAAAAAGCTATTTTTTATGCTCCTTCCATAACCTGCCCCAGATCAGCATCACCTGATTATCCCTATAAAAATCAGGTCCACTAATGCTTTAGGGATACCTCTATGTCTTAGCCACCTATCTTGAGTACTTTGATGGAATTGTTTGGGGCCACACTTTGGAAGAATTTCATGGAAATCACAGCTTGTCCTTTTTTCCTGTCTTGCTGATGGAGACTTCTGCTTTTTCAATAACTAATGAACTGGTCACTCAAGAAATTCATCTCTCACCTTTACCTTCCTATTACTGGGCAATAGGAAACAGAAGGCTCTGCCAAGAGCATGGCTTAATGAGATTACACTTGTCATGGAAAGGAATGCTTTGGCTTCATGCATGAACATATGTTACTGTTGGCCTCAAATCTACAATTAGAAGAGGCCACCCAAATGAATTTAAGAGGACTCCTGGGCATGAAGTGACAGACAGCCACTCCTGATAGCCATGCCCTTCTCAATAGCCAGTCCTGATATATTTAGTAAACTCGTATTCTTTTTTTAAATTACCTAATCAAATCTTTCATCAAATGAGCAATCCATTGTTGATATTATGAAGGCCTTTAATCTACCATAAATCTTTATTAGAACTCATCAGAGCTTCTAGTTGGAGAGAAATGTGATTATAGCACTCTTAAAATGACATTACATCATTGGGGTGATTGGTTTATCATTTGGAGAAGAGACATCAATCATAACTAGCATAACCACACAGTAAATGAATTCAACCTTTCTACCACAGAACAATGACACTGTAATTGCTCAAAATCAGGCTTAAAATGGAATCGGAAAATGCTCTTTCTTCAAATATGATGTTAACTTAATGGAATATATTATGAAAAATCATGTTTGAGGAAATTCTATATAATTAAAAATATGTGGAAATATATTCCTTTTTTTTCCTCTCATTAGAACTTGATTTCAGTTGCAGAATCATTTTTGTGCTGCAGAGATTATGTTGCATTTAATTGAACTACCCTCACTGATGTTTTTCTGCTTTTTATTCTGTACTGTGTAATCGTGATGCATATTGTATTATGAAGGACAAGAGGCTGTTGAAATGAGGTGCACCTGCTGATAGCTTTTTAAAAACAGACAATTATTACAGAGAAAATGAGACTTTTTCAAAGCTATATCCTTTTATGCATATAAAGATACCAGAGTAAAGATGATTTCCATAAGAGAGGTCAGTTCATCTCTCTGCACCATCTAGACTATTTTCTTACAGATAGCACTGTGAGCAATTTATTTTCTTAGGATCTATATACAGTTGGAACTCGTTGAGGATATTTTTGTTGACTTTATGCCTAATCAAGGCATCATTTTGATGAAGACAGCTCTAAACTGACCACACTGAATATTTATTGAACCTGAAATATCAGAATCAGATATGCTTAGTCTTAATTTTAAAAACCAATCTGCTAAACTGATTTACTCATTTGAGCTTTAATAATAATAAAAATATATTAGGTTTTGGGGGTCCATATTAATTCTAAACAATGGTTGTGTGGATACAATATCTTTCCCTGACCCTATTATTCAATACACTTAGTTTCAGTGGACACTGCTGAGGGTTCTTTCATGATCCAGCCAAATGGGACACTATTCAGAATACTAGCTTTGGTTTAGCTATTGTGAAAGCAAATGCAATTGCTATTTATTTTTTTCCTCTCCTCTACACAATAGATTTGGGTTAGGATAAGCTAGAGACTCTCAAAATGCTCAATTTACTCTTTTCTTTTTATTTTTTTAAAATTAAGTTTGATTTTTCAATTAGCAAACATTCATTTTCTCTTTCCATCTCTTGCCCCACTCAGAGAAAAAAATAAAATAAAGTAAAATAAAACCTTCATAAGAAAGATACATAGTGATCCCAGCTCAGGAGTATCTTAACATTGAAATTGGTTTCTATGACTGGCTTTTTTAGAAGATCATCTCTGAAGAAATGCATAATGTAACAGAGTATTTTATGTGATGTCAAAGGACCTGGTTTCAAATCCTAGCTCTGTAATTTACTACCTATATGAGCAAATCTCTTAATCTCTTTGAGCCCTATACTCTTTTATAAAAAAACATAATAATAACTTAAATGACTCTTGATTTTTTAAAACTTTTAACAAAGGTATTTATTTTCTTTTTTTTTCAGTTTTTAGTAATAGTTTATTTTTCCAAATACATGCAAAGATAGTTTTCAAGATTCACCTGTGCAAAACTTTGTGTTCCAAATTTTTCTCCCTCCCTTCCCTCCACCTCCATCACCTAGACATCAAGTAATACAATATAGGTTAAACTTGTGCAATTCTTTTATACATATTTTCACATTTATCATGCTGCACAATAAAAATCAGATAAAAAGGGAAAAAAGAGAAAGAAAAAAAAACAAACAAATGACAAAAAAGATAAAAATACTATGATGTAATCCACAATCAATCCCCAAAGTTCTCTCTCTGCATGCAGATGACTCTTTCCATCACAAGTCTTTTGGAACTGGCCCAAATCAACTCTTTATTAAAAAGAGCCATGTCCACCACAATTGATCACTGTATAATTTCTTGTTACTATGTACAATGAGATCCTGGTTCTACTCATTTCACTTAGTATCAATTCATGTAGGTTTCTCCAGGCCTCTCTGAAATCATCCTGATAATCATTTCTTATAGAACAATAATATTCCATTACATTCATATACCATCATTTATTCAGTCATTCCTCAACTGATGGGCATCCATTCAGTTTTCAGTCCCTTGACACTTCAAAAAGAGTGCCATAAACATTTTTGCACATATGAGTCCTTTTCCCTCTTTTATGATCTCTATAAACCCCGAGACAACTGCTGGATCAAAGGGCATACACAATTTGATAGCTCTTTGGGCATAGACTTTTAATTCTAAATCTCTGATCCTATGAGCTAATATCATTTAATATGATAGACTTCAAATTAGACATATTGGGGGTAGAATATTCTGAATCATATTTGAAATGAAGAACCAATTTTTCTGTACAGCCAATTGTGGTCTACTAGTTTAAGCAATAAGCTTGGAGTTAGACAACCTGGATTTAATGGTAAATCATTTCATCTGTCTTAGTCTAGGTTTAACTCATCTCTAAAGTGAGTATTTTGAATCAGATTATGTCAAAGCTTCCATCTAACTCTAATTATAATAGTAGTAGTAATAACAATAACTGACATTTGTAGAACACCTTAAGGTTTGTGAATCACTTCACATAGAACCATCTCACTAGATCCTAACAACAACACTAGTAGGTACGTAGGTGCTATAATTATTCAATTTTAACAGAGAAAGTTAACAAGAGGTTAAGTGGCTTGTCCATGGTCAGAAGCAAATTCCAGTTTTGTGTTCACCCTTCTATCCACTGTGTCACCTAGATTCTAGTAATTTAGGTGTCATATCACACAACAACTAATATGGCTTCCTGTTTAGCTAGTGAAGAATATTGATTTTTAGTAGTTAGTTAACTTGTGAAATACTGTGCTTTCTGAAGAACTTCTTTGGTTTATGTGGCTCATGTCATTATCTTTCTCTTTCTCAAAGACAAAATAAAATGATTACCCTGCATTATTCAACCCTGATAGCCAAAAATTGTTTCCCTTTCTCTAGTATTCCTTGACATAAGTGAAGTTCCCCTTTTTGAGAGGTATCATACATCTCTTTTTACACATTGCACATTATGATGTCTGATGTTCTTGTCTAAAAAAAACAAAGCAATCATATACTACATTTAGTAGAAGACTTGGAAACTCCCATAAAGTAAAAGCAGAACTTGGCTATCATGGGAAGTGATGTGGTAGAGAAGAGAAAGTCAGAGGACGCACATTTGAATCCTGGCATTGGTTAAGTGACCTTTCATGGGGCCTCAATTACCATGTCTATAAATTGAGGGGGGTGGATTAAGTGACTTTCAAAGTCCTTTTCAGCTCTAATTTCATCTCTGGTTGTTTTCCATGTCTTGGGATCATTCTTTGGAGCCAAGGATTAAAATCTTGTAACACCATATTATCCCTAAAGCTTAGCCTATTTTGATCTTAGAGAAAATTAGCTAGTGCTGTACTGGAACAGTAGAATTGGAAATAAATGTTAGGTTCTCCCTTATTCTTCTCTCCTCCAGCCACTTCCTTTCACATCACCATCGCTCTAAGTCAGTGGATTACTTTGTGACCTTCTAAGTTCCACATTAACGAAACCAGCATTTCTTATATTCAATATGTAATTTGAATCCCTGTGTAATAACTCATCTGGAAAAATCACCTGAAACTTCCCTTTGGAAACATAATGAAGAATTCTGCCACCTCCTAGGCTTACTGGGAGAAAAAATATGGCAGCATTTATATTGCAATCCAGAACCACTGTTTTATCTTATTTTTTCCTTAAATAAAATATTGAGTTTTAGTTATGTAGGAGTCTAAATAAAGGTTTTTGAATCACTCACTAGGTAGCTCCTTTTTTAGTTTGCCAGAAGGATGTCACTTGAAACTAGAAATGAGCATCAAAACCAGTGATCCATAGTCTAGGACCATGGGTGCTGCTCAAGTGCCAGAAGAACCATGGAATTCATTTATTAAAAAGGATTATGGGTCCTTTGGCCTTCTAGGGTGAAAAAAAAAAAGAAATTCAATCAGGTAATCAACTCAAAATACATGTAGCAAATGAAAACCTGCTGGTGTTTAGTTACACAGGATGATGTGTTTAGTTTAACATTTCACTTGCTATTCTGGTGTCATCATGGAAGGAAGTTTTCAATATAAGCAGATTTTCCAGATAATTTGAACATTTTGATTTTTGTTTTTACCAAACCTGTGATTCCAGTGATGTAAGGTGTCCTCAACCAAGGAACTTCTTTTATAAATGTAGATTAGCCCTAATCTTCTCTGGGCCTTCTATTTTGAGAGAGTTGCCTCTCCAGTTATTTGGACTGGTCAGGGTCACATAGCCAGTATGTATCACTGTGGCATTTGAAGCAAGGGACCTAGGATGTCCTAGCTTTGATGTCAGCTGTATATGTACTGTGCTATATGTCCCAAGCATATGTATGTATGCATGTACAGACACATACTTAGGTGTACATGTATGCTTATATATACATATATGTGCACATATAATTTTTGCAAAAAATATATTTTAAATAAAACTCATACATAGAATTTTAGACTCTAGAATGAGGAAATTCAGTAAGATTATATTATCTAACCTCATTTGACTAAGAAGAAAAATGAGAAAACTTATCAAGCAATTAGAGCTCCTTATAAGGATGAAAAGCTAGTTTAGTGGGGAGCTGGGGAGAACTTTGGGGCAAAAGAAAATATGTAAGAGGTTATAATCAGAGCTGTAAGGGTATTTCAGTGGTGGAATAGTAATTGGTGTTGATATGATAAGGTGAGACCTTGCTGGTCTGCGGGTGAAGTGGAGGAGTAGGGGAAAAGTCCCTAACAAGTTCATTGGTTTGGCTCAAAGAATAGAGCCAATATTTTGTATATAGGTATGATACTGTCAGGGAAAAGGGAGGAGAAAAGGGTTGGATAAAGAAGTCATCAAGAAGTGTGGGACAGTATTTTGGATTCTAATAGATAACAGCCACAAAGATAATAAAAGACTAATTATACAGGGAGTTCCAAAGTTCTTTAAGCTTTAAGCTTTTGGGGACAGTCTTCATAAAATGGTATATAGACTTCAAAGGAGAAGACACTGTCAAGTGATAGTGGTAGAATAATGATTCAGAAGCTGGAATGAAGAGTAAGAAATATGCTGTCCAACATGTTTGTGTAAATGGAGGAAGAGCTGGAGAGTAGAAGGGACATTCATGGTAAGGTCAAGAACGAGGATGATAGTGATGGTCATGGTAATAATATCTTATCAATTAAATATTATTTTATACAAATCATGATGCACATGGTATAATGAATAGAGAGCCAGGCAATACTCAAGATTCAAGTTTTGCATCTAACATGTAGGAGATATGTGCATATGGGTAAATCATATAGCCTCTCAGGCTAGGCAGGACTAGTCAGTAAGCATTCATTAAATGCTGACTATGTGCTCAACATTGTGCTAAGCCCTAGGATTACAAATACTAGCAAAAAGAACAATAGTCACTATCCTTGAGGAACTTTCATTATAGTGGGGTAAGATGATAAGAAAAATGGAATCAAGAAGTGGTAAAAGTGGCAAAGAAAGAGTTACCCATTTAAGGGCATAATGGAAAAAATCTGGAAAGTCATAACAGTAAAAAGGAGAATACAGTTTGCTCTCCTGCGCCCCAAGAGGAACTCACCAGGGGGAGAAGGGGATTTCATGGTCAAGGTTCAGGATGAGGTTCTGGAGTTGAGGATTCCACATGGAGTCAAGCTCCTGAAGATGGGGTGGAAGGAAGAGGGAGGAAGAGATATTGCAAGAGACTCCTCCCCAGGAATAATTCTCCATTAGGAACTGGAATCCTCTGGAGTGAGCTTACCTGATAGGGATTGATTACTATGTAATACACAGGCCCTTCACACCTGGGGGTTCCTGAACTTTCTTGTTAAACTTGGAACCGTGAGGATATGACTTAAATGCCAGTATTGTCCCCAGAAGCTGGATTACCAGGGTCAATGTAAATTCTGAGCCTTAATTTCTTCATCTGCAAAGTGAAAGAGTTGGACTAATTGAGGTCTCTTTCTCAATCATATATCTTTCTTTCTTGACACAGTTAAGGGAATCCCAGGGTTTAGAATAATGCATTTAAAATGTCACATCTACAGATTGATTCATTCGTAAATTGAAATGGGGAGATCCCATCCTTACAGTAATAATTGTAGGTGACAGGGATGGTTACCTACAGTAATGGTGAAGGGGCAAGTCAGAGGCATAATAAAATTGAGGGGAATTGCAGTGATTCAGAAGAAACAGAACTAACTCAGCTAAAATTCCTGCTAGAACGTTGGTGAGATGGATGTGACTGAACAAGCTTCTATTTCAGTGCTGGTTGACAGTATGCCCTACTATGTCCTGTCCTACAGGTGAGGAGAGGAGACTTCAGGAAGTGATTCAGGCTTCCCACACTTTTCCTAGTCTGGGTTTAGTGTCACAATATATAAAACGAGGCAATAGAAATAAGTGATCTCTAAGGTCCCTTCAAGCCATATATCCTATTTTCCTCTGTCTTTGCAGCCTGACTAGATGAGAGGAGCCTGCCAGACTCTTATTCTCACATTTTTCCAGTCTCCCACCAGCTTCTAGGACATTGTTGGGAGTTAGAGCCATATAGAGGTACAGCCTTTATAGAGTCCCCCCCTTGTCAAACCAATGAAGTTGTTAGATGACGCCTGCACAGTTTTGGTATTGACACCCTTAGGATATAATAATAATAACAATAACAATATTGATGACAGTGATAGTTAATATTTGCATAGCAATTTAAGATTTGCAAAGTGATTTACAAATATCTTATCTGATTCTCACAAACCTAACTGTTAAATATTTTTTATTATTTCCATTTTATAGATGACAGAAGTGAGACTGACAGAGATTAAATGATGTGCTCAGGATCAGACAGATTGTCTGAGGCTGGACTTGAACTCATGTCTCCACCCAGTATTCTGTCCACTGGGCCACCTAGCTACTTTAAGATAGAGAGTATAGCAAGCACAGTGATGATAGCTAGCTTTCTTTCTCAAAGTCTGCTTGAGGAATCTCAGGAAGTAGCTACCTAGGTCCCTGACAACTTAAAAGGAACGTCTGTCATCTTGGGGACTGAGAGACAGCCTGGTACAAAGCACTAAACTTGGCCTCCTAAGCCTTGCTTAGAGTTCCAACTCAGCCCTCATTTTCTCCAGCATGGTACAGTGAGAAGAAGCTTGGACTTTCCTGTTGAACTTGGAAATATAAGAATCTGAGTTTGAATGCTGGTTCTGACTCCTAGTAACTGAGTGAGCTAAGTGGTCTAGTCACTTTACTTCTAGGGCTCAGTTTTTTCATCTGGTAAATAAAGGAATTGGACTAATGATCTCTGGGGTCTCTTCCAGCCCTGGAATTGTAATTCCTCGATCATTTGTAAATATAAGGGATTCATCGAAATTATTTTTTATGATGGTAGTTTGATGAATTTTATGAACCCCTTCTCAGATTAATGGTTTTAATTGCATGAAAATAAAATGCATGAGATTACAAAGGAAACCAGTTATATTGAAATATAACTATTACAAAAATATTTAAGAAAACAATTTCATGGACTACAGATTTCCTAGCCTACATGACCTCTTAGTCCCCTTCTAATTCATGTATTCTGCTATCTGGCAACTGAGACTAGCAGCACACTGCCTGTTGAGGCTACATCGATGTTTGTCAGTGTAACAAACAGGGATTAAAACTTTTCATTTCAGTCTTCTAACTAAATACACACACACACACACACACACACACACACACACACACACACACACACATATTCTCAAGTCCAATTGTCCCTGGGACTACTTCACTGCTCCAAAGTAAAAATGAACACAAGTCAAGAGTGGCAAGACATTTCTTTAGCAGCATTCAGTATGGAAGCTGTGGATGTCACAGAATAGCTCCTTCTCAGCAAATAATCTTGCTATTGACAAAAATACCATGATCGATACACAATGTGTACTTTCTCTCTACCCCCTTCATTTCTCTCTAGGAAATAGAAAAAGGATGTCCTAGATGTGAAAAGATGTTCAGGAGTACCATAGAAGGCTTAACAGTTTCCTGTCCTACTATTCTTAGCCAACTGATACCCAGGATCTCTCTCCTTCAGAGTTTTGAATACTGTATTGAGCTGGAACTGACTTCTTGCCTACAATCTCATTTTTCCTTTAAGAGAGGCCCTGATGCTTTTAGAAATATTTTAATTCCTTCTTGAGTCTCAAAATTTATTTTTATCATTGTGTACTATAATAAGAAACCAAGAGGATCTCAAACTCCAAGGAGATTTTGAATACAGTATTGATTACATAAAATTATTTCTGATACATTAATAGAATCACCAATTTCATACATATATGCCCATGTAAAATATATTTTAAAAAATAAATAAAATATAATCTGGAGGAATGTCATTAACACCTTGGGATGATTAGGGAAAGGCCATGCATAGAAGGTAGTAATTGAGCTGAGCTTTGAAGAAAAGTAAGAATACTAAGCAATGGAGATGAGGATAAATTATAGGTCTGATATGCAGCAGTAGCCTTTATCAAATTATATTTTCTGAGAGATGCATTCTATATTCTTTATTGTATATAAGTCACTAGTAGAGATATGCTTCAGCCTATGTACATCCACCATGTTTCTCTTCACTGCTCTCTGGTTCACCACGATTTTGATTCTTTAAGGAAACAGAAGGGAGAAAGGAACAGACTGAGAGTCAGAAAGAGCCTAATTCCAATCCCTCCTAAGATTCTTATTGATTAGATGACTCTCAGTAAGCTCTCATATTTGATGTCTTCATCTATAAAATGGGCCTAATAAGTATCTGCTTTACAGGGATGTTTTGAGGTTTAAATGAGATAATATCTATCTGCAAAGTGCTTTGTAAACTTTAAAGTGCTGCATAAGTGTTAACAGTTATTATTTTTTAGAAATCAGTGTATCTCATGATTCATGATCATAATGGATTACTTGAAAAATATTGGTGTTAAAAAAGTATATTGCGTTTGTGTATGCATTTATGTTTTGGGGGACTGGCAATGATCATCTTAGAATCATATAAAATGCTTCACATGTAAAACCTCACTATTCTATGACTATACATCTGTGATATTTGTACAAGGGATGTACACTGATGAACTGTCTCAATAGGTTATTGGAAATATTTTGTTGGAAAAGAAAGTGAATTACTGATACAACAAAAATAAGGAATAACAGAGAACATGAATGGTGAATTGTTCCTAGCATCCAACATTTATTAAGTACTTGCTATTAAAAGTTATCCCTTGGGACTATGAGCCATAGTATGAGTTCAAGGGTGAGGACTGGCTGTCCAATGACTTAGAATTCTTTCCCCATAAGGACTTCCCTAGGAAGAAGAGGAATCGATTGACTTCTCAGCAACTCTAAATTGCATGGAGCAATATTATAAGTGGAAAGGGCCATATATGTCCCTTTGGAATGGGGAGGACAGGGTCTTGAATCCCTTTGAGCTTGGGTGCAACTTGTGTGTTTGTGCCTGTGTGTATAGGTTCTATTTTTTCATTGTGTAAATAAAACATTTTTTATGTTTAAAGTCCAGATGGACTCTGTGTACAGGGGAGTTTGAGGACCCCTTTGAGGAGAGCAACACAAACTAGACTAATATTTTCAGTGTTTGTGTAGGTGGGAGGTATGAACCAAAGAAATCTTATGAAAGATGTGAGCTAGACAGTGACATTTTTAGGGTTTCTTAGGCTAGTCTAACTCTTTCCAATCCATCTACCATTGGAAACAGCATATAGTTTGTGTTTCTCTGTTCAAAGAGCCTTGGGACTCCCCAGTATGCAGTGAATTCATCAAGACTTGAAACATTAAAAATAGGTTTTATTTATACAATGGAAAAAGAAAATACACATATATACACAAACATACAAACACACACACACACACACATGTTATATCCAAGCTCATAGACAGCCAAGCTAACTGCCTCCCTTTTTCTACAGAATCCTACATGGTACTATAGTACTGCCCCATGTAGTTTAGAGATGCTAAGAAATCAATCAATCCCTCTTCTTCCTAGGGAAATTCACCTTCCATATGGGGAAAAAAAACTCTTGGGTCATTAGCCATTTCTGTACCATGGCTCACAATACTAAGGACATCTAACTTCTAGTGTTAAATACTTAATGTGTTAAACTGTTGATGGGGGGGGGGGAACTAATTCACTATTCAGTCTCTCTGTCATCCCTTACTTTGGTTAGATCCATAGTTCACTTCCTTTTCTAATAAAATCCTTCCAATAAATCTGTTGAGATAGTTCATCAGTATGCATTCCTTGAAAAGCCTGGCCCAAAATTGAGCCGAAGGAATAGAGTAAGCTGAATTGCTTTTGTAAAACCATGCAGCATTTTACATGATTCTAACCATCTTAGAATCCACCCCAAACACACACTCATATACACACTTTTTTTAACATTATCATTTTCTCAGTAGTACAGTATTGCTGCAGATCATGAAATACCTTAATTTTGAAATAATAATTGCTAAGACGTAAAATTTATTACTAAATTATTTTTAGCTACTATGTTGTCATTGTTAGAGAAGCAGTCTAATATGTTACTCTCCTGCTTGATAAGCTTCAGTGGTTGCCTATTGCCAGAGTAAAACAAAAAATCTTTTTTTTTTAAATTTAAAGCCCTTCTATGCTAATCTGTTTTTCTAAATTTATTCCTTTTTCATTCCTACCAACCATATATTTCCCACATACATTGTTCCCTCTAAACAAAATTTTAATAGTAAAATAACAAAAATATTAACAGTGATAAAAACAATAGCACTTTAAAGTTTAAAAAACATTTTACAAGTAATATCTAACTTGGCCCTCATAACAACCCATAAGGTAGGTGAAATTATCATCCCCATTTTACAAAGAAGGAAGAAAGAGGCTAAATGATTTGCTCAGGTGATACAGCTAATAGACATCTGAGGTGGAATTTGAACTAAGGTCTTCTTGACATCAGGTTTGACACTCTTCACTGTACCAGGAAGCTACTCCGGAACAGTAGATATTTGTTGATTGGCTGATCAGTTGTTGATTTATCAAGGCATAGAGAATTCTTTATTCAGAAACATGAAGGTGGGAGAGAGAACACTGTATATGGGGAACATATGGTTGGCAGGAATGAAGGGAGAAGTTTAGGAAAACAGATTGGAAAGTAAGAGTTTTAAATATCAAACAAAAGAGTTTGTGTTTTACTCTGAGCAGTAGGGCACCATTGAAGCTTATTCATAAGGGGAATAAAATATCAGACTTGTTTCTTTAACAGTGCCAATTTATTAGCTAAAAAGAAAATGGATTGGAAAAGGCTAGATTAGCACTATCTGATATCCATCCTTCTGGTGACAAGTCTGTTCAGATGTTCTGGTCTTCAGAGGACAGACAAGGAAATCAATCATCATCAGACCTATATGTGAAACCTTTCTAGTTTAGCAGAGTCTTCCCAAGCTTTAACTTTGTTGACATAGTTTATTTTTGAAATCAGGGAATTTTAGTGAAGGGCTCACAAACAATCACACTTAACTCTTTGTGACTGTTATGTCTTAGCTAGTTAAAAATGACCAATATGAATTCAATCTGAATATACAGTTAAAAACAAATGTGGTTCAGCTCTATTGGAGATTTTTGGAAGAGTCTGAGGTGAAGTAAGAAAATATTGTTGATGATATTCATAACTTTCATGAGGAAGGAATAGGAAAGGAATGGAAAGTACTGTGGATTCCCACTGCCATCTTCATGCTGTATGATGTATAACGGAAAATGTAGAACAA
Organism: Myrmecobius fasciatus; assembly: GCA_023553655.1. Classification (NCBI taxonomy): domain Eukaryota; kingdom Metazoa; phylum Chordata; class Mammalia; order Dasyuromorphia; family Myrmecobiidae; genus Myrmecobius; species Myrmecobius fasciatus. The sequence continues at coordinate 20,222 of JAJPUD010003432.1, forward strand.
CAATGTCATCTCTAAGTTGTGGTGATGATTTATTGTAATATAAATGGTATATAAGGCCTTTACCAAAATCCTAATTCTATTGGTGTCCTATTTGAACTATCTGAGGTCTGAAGAAATCCAAGGTTTTTGGCAGTGATTTTTCACTTTATTATATCAAGAGAGCTACCCCATTTTCTTCCTAGATCTTCCTTTTGAAAAGCTCCTTGCCTGAGCTCATTCTTTTAGTCCATATTTGGGTTGTATTTGCTTTGGAAATTCTCAGCCACATCTTTTGTTTTAATGTAGTTGTTTCTTAATATCATTCCTCCATTATTTCTGGTGCTCAAAAACCCAAAGATGAGGAGGCCAAATGCATTCTTGATCCCGAAGCATTTAGGTGGTTATCACCTAAATTAATGTTTTCTGCTAGAGTTGTATTTTAGTTGAAAACAATTATTGTTTCTAAGACGGCATCTTGGAGTTGAACCAATTCTATCAGTGAACATTCAACCATGGGAAGCTCACAATAAAAGGCAATGATCAATCGTTCTTCTTTTCTCGTTCGCTCCAGAGCCAGGCTTTGAATCCCTTTGCTTTTAAAACTAAGCCGACAGGGTAGCTTTCTTTTTAATACCTCAGCAAAACAGTCAATGCTCCTGTTACAAAGAGACCCCTAATTTGTCCTCATCATATTCTCCCACTCACTAACCACCCCCACCCTGTGCCCTCACTTAGGAGAGTGGAGGAGGCATTTGTGTAAGTGATGAATTATTGTCTTCAGCAAACACCTGCTTTTGAATTGTGTTGATGTCCAACTGGGGGTGGGGGGCTTTCAAGGGGGTGAGAATCATATTCCTTTCTGCCAGCTCCCCAAATATTTCCACAATGCATTCGGTGGCATTCACACTTGACTGAAATCACATTTCAATCTGTTCCATTTGATTGGATTCTGTGTTTTCTTCCAGTCTGTGGTAATGGTACACTCGTTCCCAGTTCCCTAGGTTATTTTCATTTCAATGACCTTTTTCATCTCCCTGGGGCGCTTCACCATTCAGTCCCCTACCCCCCTTCTCCCTTCACCATGCTTCGGATATTGCTTAACATGTTGCTGTCTGCTACAGTTACTGTTGTTTTGTTGGGTGCATTTGTATAAAGCAGAGTAGCTGTAAAAGAACAGTGATCTTTACTGGCTTGTGGTCCCCCTTAATTTTTGCCAGTTCTTTTCATGTTCTTCTCAGGTCAGGTCTAAGAATGGAGTTTAAAGAAATGGGAAGAGACAGGATGGGACACAACCTATTTAAAGTATTAGGAGAGAGTTTTTATGATTTCTTTGCTAACCTGTGCTCCAGTTTCCAGTGCTTGAAAACTAGTTAGAATACAAGAAACAGTCAATCATAAAAGTAATTCACAGAGAAGGAAAAGTTTCATTATTGCAGACAGACCTGGACCTTTCTGCCTTTCTTTGTTGGTCCAGAATTGCTAACGGCTTTATTTAGAGGAACACTGTGCGTGATGAAAAGCAGTAGCTAGCCATAGGAAGCTGCATTTATATAGAATTCAAGATTTGCAAAGTATGGAAAGAGCACCTAGTTGGGAATTAGAAGATACAGGTTCTTATCCTATTTGGGACCTAACTAGCTATGTGATCATAGATAATAATAATAATAATAATAATAATAATAATAATAATAATAATAATGATGATGATGATGATGATGAAAACATTTATATAGAGCTTACTATGTGTCAGGTACTGTGCTCAGCACTTTGCAATTATTATTTCATTTGCTCCTCACAACAACCATGGGAGGTGGATGCTATTATTATCTCCATTTTACAGATGAGGAAACTGAGGCAAACAGGTTAAGTGACATTCCAGGTTCACATAGCTACAAAGTTTCTGAGGCTGGATTTGAATTCAGGTCTTCCTGACTTCTGATTCCATCCATTTCCCCCCCTAGTTCCTTTATCTGCAAAATGAGGGGGTGAAGTACAATAATACAAAGAATGATGATGATAATAAAAATAATAATACCTCAAGGATTCTGAGAAATAGAATTACATAGAGATATGGAGTTGGCTTTGGAACTAAGAGAGTCATGTTCCCATCCTAACTTTGAAACATTTCATGACTCTGTACTATGGATGTCAAACTCAAATAGAAATGTGGACCACTAAATTACCTTGGGGCCGGCCACCACATATTCACTTGGAAAACCACATGTTAATATTATCTATCTTTTATTGTATTTTTATTTGTTTTGTTAAATATTTTCCCAATTACATTTTAATTTGGTAAGCAGTGTTGTGGACCACATACAATCTATAGGTCACAGATATGTGACTCTAGATAGCTTCATAAGTTATAAATTCTTAACCTTTTCTGTGTGGTTGACCTCTTTTGGCAAAATGGTAAATTCTCTAGACCTTATCCCAGAATAATGGCTTAAATGTATACAATAAAATGCATAAGATTATAAGAGAAACCAAATTTATTGAAATATGTATAATTAAATCTTTTTTCCCCATCCAAGTTCATGAACTCCTGAAATTCATCCTTAGTTAAGAATCACTGCAAAGTTAAGATTATAAATTAAGCATCAATGTTGATCTTCCTTGGTAGGGAAAATTTCCTCATCTCGGAGATATTTATATCATGAAATCACAGGTTCGCGCCCTATCCCAGTCTCTATTGCATGTTTCTAAAGCTCTCTCAGGCTTACAATGCACATTCTTTACAATGATTCTATTACATAGTTAATAGAAATATTTTCATTTCTCAAATGATCTCTTCTGGTTCCTCTTTCCTCCTACCCCTCGCCCCCAGCCCATGTCACTGCTAGTGACCATCCTCCCTAACAATCTCATAACCTCATATTTATTTTGTATTGTATCTGTATAATATATGCATGCATGCCTGTTGTCTTCCTGGATAAAATACAAGTTCCTTGAGAGCAGAGACTGTTTCGTTCATTGTGTCTGTATCCTCCCATGCCTACAACATTACCTGATTTGGAAGAGGTGCTTAATAAATGCTGCTGATGATTGATAGATGAGTCATCTTTGAAAAGCCCCTCCTGCCATCCTGAAAATAGGATTTTTCTCTTTTACCCTTGACTCAGCATCTGCTATAGCTACAATTCCATAGCATAGAAGTCCCTCAAGTTATATACTTGGAATCCATAGAACTGGATTCTAATCCCTACTCTGCAATTTATCCCTTCCTTCTCCCCAGATTGTGACTTGGGGTTAGTCATCCTTTTAGTCCCTGTTTTTTTTTTTTTCTTTTGCTCAAAAAAAAAAAAAAGTCAATGCCTTTCAATTAACTCTAGGATCAAATACAAACTCATCTGTTTGATATTCAAATCCTTTCTCGAGGTGAAATCCAACTTGCCTTTCCAGACTTATAAATTATTCCCCTTCATACCTTCCATGCTCCAGCCCAACTGGCCTATTTGGAATTCGCAGAGCCCCAGCTTCCACGTGCTCCATACTCTCTCCCTCTCAGTTCTATCTAAAGAAATACCTCAGCCACTTTGCAGTCCAGAAACCATCTCCTTTCAGAGCTCTTTCCTTATGCTCAAAGTAGTTAACGTCCAGCTCATCTCTGTGTACTAAAAAAAATTTTCCCTTCTATTTCCCTGAAAACATGTTGCAAAAAAATCTTAACTCAAATGTTGCATTTGTATTTCAAGTACCTAGTGTGGGCTCTAATATCTAATGGCATACTAGGCAAACCTAGAATGGTACTAATACCTAGTAGGTGCATAATAAATGCTGACCAGTTGGGGATTCAGAGAGAGGCTTTTCTTTTTCTCTGGAACAATCATGGAAGACAATGCATAGAAGCTGAAAAATACAAGGATTTTTAACTAGAAAATGATATTGGGTAGAGACCGGGGGCCAGAGAAGTTAGCAGGGCAGAAAGGATCATCCCCCAAATCTAAATTGGTGAGTGATTGCTGCTCATCCTAATGCTTGCCTCCTCTACCTAGTGTGACTTTTAAGTTGCAATATAAGAATGTTTATTGGTAAGGAAGTGTGAATCATATCAACAAACATTTCTTGAGCACCTACTGTGTGTCTTTATACACAGTATATACCTGGCACTAGGGAGGGGAGTGTATCTTAATACGGACTCAAAGAAGTTTCCTTCCTACTGGACTTCTGTCCAGCACCAGACAACATGGAGCTCCCAAGGGGACAGTAAAGCAAACCGGCCTCATTGAGGAGAGACACAAAGTGAAGGGCAGTCTAGGAGAACAATGGAAACAGATGTGTTTCGACCTTAGGCAGAATTGGGCACTAGGCTGAGTCTTGGGAAAGAATGGGGCGCTCTCTACCAAACCAGTAAAGTCTGGTGAATTTTTGGACGGCTTTTATCTGAGCCTAGCAGGACTAAGTGTTGGGAGAAGAGAACTGGGATCCTGGACCAGGGAATTGGTGCCTATTCTTACCTTGGAGGAGAACAAAGCCTCCTGGGGAATTGGAGACTAGTTGATATTCAAAGTCTCCTCCTTTGGGAAAAGAGACTTGGGGCTTTTCCTGCTGGTGCTATGCTGATAGTTTGACGAAGCTTCCCTGACCAGGGTTTTGGAGGCTCCCTAGGGCTTCTTATTTTAAATAGCTCCTCAGTCGGGCTACCCTGATTCCTTACAGAGAAGAATTACCAATACATTTTTTAAATGATGTAGAAAACAGAATCCCTTTCTTTGGGGAATGGGATTCATAATCTGAATATTGAGACAAGACTTCTAGTCACAAAACAATTAAAGAATAATTCAACACAATGTTTAATCAGGCACTGAAATATATAACACAAACAGTAGGTGCTAAAAATCCATAAATAAATCTTCCTGGGGTTGCTTCCTTTGTACTGTGACCCCTCAGTTTCTAACTTACTTCATGTATTTATGTGGACATTAATTTGATTACAAGAAATGCAACCCTCGGTGGGTCATGGAGAGGTTAGCTGTCTTTCAAGAGGCCTTAATTGTATATGGTCATGGCTTATTTTTTTGCCTCTCTGCCAAGGTCAGTGATGTAGTCGCTGAGAAGAGAGGACCCAGCTTCAGTGTTTTATTGTTTTTTTGGCAAGAGAACATACATTTATTTCTTTTTGGAAAATGGGTCCCTTAAAGACTTTGGGTCAATCAGTCAATTATTAAATAGTTATTGGATGCCCAAGAGGTGCCTGAGTATTAAAAGAATTAGGAAGGAGAGGGAGATTGTTCAGAAGGCATTTTAATGTAGAAATGCAGTCACTCCAGCACTAATCTTCAACTGTTAAGGTGGGGCAGTGGGTAGAGCACCAGGCCTGGAGTCAGGAAGACTCATCTTCCCAAATTCAAATCTGGCCTCAGACACTCACTAGCTGTGTGACTCCAGGAACAACACCTAACCCTGTCTGCCTCAGTTTCCTCACTTGTAAAATGAACTGGAGAAGGAAATGGCAAACTGCTCCAGTGAATTTGCCAAAAAAAAAAAAACAACCCCCCCCCCCCCACAAATGGGGTCACACTGGGTTGGACACAATTAAAAAACTAAACAACAAAATTCTCAAGCCTATACCTGCCCAGTTCCTTATACCAGTTGTAAAAAGAAGTTTCCTTGGTGCCAGGAAAAAGGCATCTTAACTCTGAAGTCAAAGGATGTAGGTCAAAGAGAGAGAATGGGAAAGAGGGAGAAAAAAGAATTTGGAACTCAAAATTTTTTAAAGTGTTAATTATTTTTATGTGTAATTGAAAAAATACAATTTAAAAAGAATTTTTTTTTCAAAAAAATATGGGTTCAACTCTTGCCTCTGCTACTTACTACCAGTATAACCTTGCATAAATCCTCTTATCTTCCAAGTAGTCCTTTTTCTCACCTTCAAAATTAAGGCCTTGGTCTACAATAGGTCAGAGGTTTTTTTGAGTTTAGGATCTATAAATCGTAAGAAAAACTGTGCAAATCAATTGTTGGAACGATGTTGAAGCTCTTTAACATCCTATATTTCTCCTTTTCACAAAAACCTCTCTTCCCCCTCTTTCTGCCTTAATTCTGTTCTAATAGGGAAGTGTTTAAAGTACATTGGAGTGAAATGTCCTACAAAGAAAGGCATCTCCCTGACCCACCAATGGCTTGTTCGTGGAGGTGTATTTCCCTTAGGTGTATGTCTATCCTTCACAAAGAAAGAGCATGCTAGGCCTAACTGAAATTCTCCCTGAAGAACAATGCTTGAATCCTTGTGTTGCACCAAAACCTTTATAGGACCTCTGGATAGAGGAAGTGGGCTTTATTTTTTCTTCCCCTTTCTGAAGTGAGGAGCCAAGAGTATAATATTCTCTGTTATTAATGTGTACAACAGAAGCAAAGATGGTTTGGCTAGAACAGACTGAAACCAGACAGGATGGCAGGTATCTCTGATACATGGTGCTTCTATTTTTAAGATCTATTACAATTTCACAGACCAGGACTAGACAAGGGGATTGGGAAGTACTCCCTTAACAGATTTAAGAAGAAAGATTCGATGTATTTTTTAAAATCCATACAGCCCGTAAGAGCTGAGCTTTACCTACCCACAGACCTAAGTTATATTCTATTTTCTGCTTCTGGACAGTTGTGACTTTGGGCAAGTTCTTTAATTAAACTTTGTGGGTCTCAGTTTCACCATCTGTAACATGGAGATAATTATACTCTGAGATAATGTGTAAAATTATGCTTCAAGCTCAAGGAGAGGTACTATCAGCACAAAAGGTGTTATTATTGCTTATTAATTGTAATAATAGTCTCTGTGAACAGTAGTATCAAGCACTTTCACCTGTACAGCTCAAAGACTTTGTCTAAATTGGCTCATTAACCATGGCATTATCCCTGTGATGCAAGTATGGCCAGTGCTTGATAATTCAGAGAGGTCCTGAGTGCATGGAATCAGTGAGAACTGCTTTTGTCTGATTTTTTTTTTGCCCTTGTTATCTTTTTGCTCCTTATCTTCACCTCCCCCTAAAAGAACAAGTCCTTATTTAACAAAAACCAGTCCATTCAGTTACAGGATAGCATTTTGGGTTAAAGTTTTGTGGGAAAGAATGTTGAAATTATTGCTACCAACAAAGTATGAGAATTATTCTTGCATTTAAATTACCTATGGTACCCTCTATTAGGGTCCTCAAAATAGAAATTGTTTGACAATGATATATCAGAGGAAAAATGAAAGAAGGGAAGACATCCATTTCAAAGATATCACACAAACTTGAACTTCTAGAAATCTGCCAGATAATCCACCCATAGACCAGCAAGTCACATTGATCAAGTACCCCTGTAGGATACAATTTGTTGTCATCATGATCCCATTTGGGGTTTTATTCAGCAAATTTACTGGAGTGGTTTCCTATTTCCTTTTTCAGCATATTTTACAGATGGGGAAACTGAGGCAGAGTTAAATGATTTGATCAGGGTTACAGAAATATCTCAGGCCAGATTTGAATTCAGGAACATGAGTTTTCCTGATTCCAGACCCAATACCTTATCCACTAGCTGCTCAGGATACAATAGACTTCTTTAAAGAAAAAAAAAAAAAAAAAAAAGGCAACTCTTTTTTGTTTTATGAGTTTCTGGCATACTACAGCTCTTAAAATACCTAAACACAGGCTTTATTTCTAGTGTTTTCCATTTTCCCCATTTTATCACTGGAAAAATGTTTCTTGAATAGGCAGATATGAATTAATGTAAGAGAGGTGTTGATTTCCATAGGCTTTTGAAACCACAGTATAAACCATGATTTCAGTCCTAGATCACCTCCTTAGGCAAACACACATCCTTGCAAGGGACAGAATTGATTTGTGTTTGGTATGGATTCTTTTAATGCAGTGAAGTTCAGTTCACCTAGTATTTACTGAGTACCTGCTAATTCAATATACTGTATAAAAATGCCATCTCTTATGCTTATGCATATTCATGCATTTAAATGTGGCAGAGATGCATGATAGTGTGGGTTGGCTCCAAGTACCTGGTTCTCTGGGAGGAAGAAATATGTCAATCTCAATTGAGGAGGATGGCAAGGGAGGGCAGAAGTTCAAGATGGTGACTGTTTTAAATTTCTTTCTTGGCAGTGACTTAACCCTGCTACTCTCCTTTTTTATTTGCCTAGGAGGATAGATAAAGCAATGAGTCAGGTATTAAGGGCCTACTATGTGCCAGTGCTTGTCCAAAGACAAAAATTTCAAAATCCCGTGAAGATGTTCAGGAAGGCAGCATGTACCCATAGAAGTATACACTGAATGACTACAGGAACACACAGTAACTACTGAGGGAGGCGTCAATAGCTGTGGGAATCAGGAATGATTTCCTGCTGTTTGTGTTTCAGCCAAACTATCTTTTCTTTTTTATTTTAATTTTTATATCTTCCTGTTCTTCACACATGACACATCACCTCTGAATTGCCATACTTTTGCACTGGGCATCTCCCATGCTGACTAGAATGCACTCCTACTATACCCCTACACCTACTTAGAATCCCTGATTTATTTGTGTATCACCTGAAGACTTTCCCAAACTTCCCCCACCCAATTCCTAGTTACCCTCCTTCTCAAAATAACCTTGTAATTATTTTGTATATGTCTTTTGTTTCTGATCATTTACTGTGTGTTGTCTCTTTTTTTAGAACATAAATTATTTTAGGACAGGAATTGTTTCATTTATCTTTGTATGCCCAACATTTAGCACATAGTAGGCTCTTGAATGTTTTTTGCTGCTTTTGTTTTGTGGGCCTTTTGAAACTTCTGTGTCTCAGCATTCTGAGAAAGGCCCTCAAGGGTAAGTCTTTAACCTCTGTTTCAGAAGCAAGAAATGGCTTGTTCAGTAAAATAATTAATAAAATTATTGTTTATATTTGACAATGATTCAGTATATCTTCAAATTATTCTCCTTCCCTGCCCCTGACTCAAACAAGCCACAACTGAATTCAGAGGTGAACATAGTGCTGTCAGAACAAGATCCTTATTAGTTTATGGACCAGCTGATGAAAATATTTAGAATAATCTCACTTTTTCCTAGCTGTTCTCTGCTAGCAGGTCCAAAATGTGAGCTATTAAACTTCTGAGGTTAAATTTACTTTTCTTAGTGAGGTTTATTTGTTTCATCTGGAGATGGGAGAATGCAAGAAATCTCTTGGCTCTAATTAGCAGAATTCTGTAATTGGGAGACCTGGGTTAAGAGCTGAATCAAAATTGTGTTTGGTTTGGTGAAGGGGGCCAGTAGCACAGAGCTGGGGAATGTTGATCTGCTTACTCATATCAGCTCCTGGCCACATAACTAAATAAAGCTGTAATCTCTTCTTGGACTGAGGGGACTTCTGGAGGATCCAAAGTCAGAGGAGACTTTCCAGTACAGAAGGAGACATTACTATTATCCCTGAAAGAACTGCTATGTACATGGGGCTAAGATTCAGAAACAAGCCAGTATCAGAGCTCTGGGGAGCCTAGGTCATTGTTTGCTTAGGGAGCATCTTCTCTAGCTGCTGGAGCTGTCCTTCCCCAAACTACTTTATATTATTTTGATAGATTGGTGTATGTGTGTGTGCGAGCGCATATACACATTACACACACACACACACACACTCTAACAAGTATATATAGTCATGTATATATAGATGTACACATATGTTTATATATGTTTATATATATATACATATATATATAATAACATTTATTTACATGTATATTTTCTCCCATGTTAGAATGTAAGCTCTCTGAGAGCAGGAACCATTTTATTTTTATCTTTACCCCAACTCTTAGTACCTGATACAAAATCAGTGTTTAATAAATGCTTGTTAATAAAGTAAAATCAGACACTTAAAGAAATCAGAGGCATTTAGGGGGGGATTTCTTATTAGGGAAGATGGATAGTTTACACAAGACCACCACTTATATAATATTTTAATATCTGTATTAGTATGTGCAAAATCATTATTATCTACTTTAGCTGCACATCTGGGAATGATTTTCAGGCATGGTCAACTTTACAAAATCAAAGAGAACCATGAACATATTGGAGGTCTGAAAATATGGGTGGAAACTGGGAAACCAAAGAGCTCTTGTCCTGCCAGATGGAAAATTTCCTTTAGAAATTTGTCCTTCTTTGCCTTCTGTTCTTTTCAGCCAAACCTACAGAAAAGAGAAAGCATGTACATTTACCCACCCTGATTAAGTGCGCATTTATAAGCTGCTTAATAATTATTTTGTAATGTAACGTACATAAAATATATAATTGTAGGATTTTTATGAAAATCCTAAATAAACATAACCATTTTTTAAATATGGAAAAGTCTACAATGTTGGCTTATCATTTCCTTGTGCTTCAAAAAATAAGAGGAAAGACCTTTGATTGATTTATATATTCACTATGTTTTTTTTTTAATTAAAGCTTTTTATTTGTATAACATATGTATGGGTAGTTCCTCAGCATTGATCTTTACAAAGCTTTCCGTTACAAATTTTACCCCCAATCCCCTCCCCTCCCCTAGATGGCAGGAAGTCCACTACATGTTAATAATGTTAAACTGCTTGACAAGTTGTATTCACTATGTTCTTGAGAACCAAATGGAAGGGCCAGTTAAATTTGGCTTTGTAGGTTTTCCCAATTCCTCTATCCCAAATTTAGTAAACATCAAGTTTCCTCATCTATAGGCTCCTAGGACTTCAGCTGAAAGGGACTTTGAAAGCATTTAGGTCAACTCTGCTTTTACAGGTGAGAAAACTGAATGAAGGCCAGGAAAAAGAAATAATTTGATCAAAGTTGCACAGATAAAGGCAGGATTTGAACTTAAAATCTGTGTCCAGAGCCATAGCCACTAGAACATACCTCTTCCAAATTTAAAATGAGGGAGTTGGATTAATCGATCTCTAAGATTCCTTTCGGTTCTGAATCTATTCCCATAACTTTTTTTCATTATGTTCTTATATTTCATTTGTGTTATTAGGTAAACTAATATGGCTCTTAATACTCTCTGCTCTAAATTTAGTGACTATCCCTCTCTGGTCATTACAAAATGCTTATAATAAAGACAGCCTTGGTAAATTTTGATTTTGGGAGCAAAAACAATATTAGTTAATGACTTAATTGTAATGTATATGATGAGCAAGCTGTGAGATAATCGAGTCTTTATAAAGATTTTGTAAAACCCCTCCCAGATGACACTAGTCATTTCCCATTCTTGATATAAACCCCTAGAATTCAGGCAGAAATGTTATTTACAGTGATCCCTAGCAGGAAATGTTGAATACAGATTTATCTGTCTGCCATGTAACAATTACACCTTAAACCTAAATGAAATGAAAAAGAAGAAGCCACCTCCTTTCCAGTAATGGAGTATTCTGGCCATACCACTGCTCTTAATGCTTTGTTGCTGTTTCCATTAACAGCCACATTTATGAAAGATGCTTCAGCTTTGTCTGAGAATCCTTTCTTTAGACACTTTACTAAGACTCAAAAAATAAGGAAAGGACAAAGAGGAGGAGGAAAGTGGCCAAAAAATAACTGAGTTTATGCCATTGAGGGAAAATCTAGTGGGCTAGAGTCACAAACTGAGCTAGGTAAGGATATACCTCAAGTTAGAAAATACAAAAAAGTCACTTATGCCTCTCGGCCTGTCAGTCAATCAGTCAGCATTTATGAAGCACCAATATATGCTAGGCATTGGGATACAAAAAAAAAAACCAGTAAATTAGTCTCTCCTTTTAAGGAGTTAATATTCCATTGGGAGAGATAGCATTTACATTTATAAGTATTTAAAAATACAAAATAATGCTAAGGAGGAAAGGAACTAGCAACTCTAGTTGGGAGAACTATGAAAGACTAAAGGTAGAAGGCAATGTTTGAGATGTGTCTCAAAGGAAGAGGGAATCCTTCCCTTAATTCCTCTACATAGGAGTTGGCGGGAAATGGAAAAGAAAAAAATGTCTTAACAATGAATAAGGCAGAATTCAACATAAATTCTCGTGGATGGAGATCAACTTTTTTCCCCAGTTAAATAAGGGTAAGATATATCTTTCTGAAATTTTTGCTTGGTGTTTTTCTAAGTCAGATTTGATTACATCAGAGTAGGGACAAGTCCCTGGTGATCAACTTCCTCCACTACTGCAAATGATGGTATTAAAAGTTTTCTCTATAACTTAGTCTTAGAAAGTTAAGGGCACCAAGAAATTAAGGGACTTACCCAGTCACACAACCAGTATGTATTAGAGATAGTACTTGAAACCAGATGTTATGAGAACATAGATATAGACCTAGAAGGATCTCAGCTATAGAGCTATAGGATTTCAGAAACCATCAGATCTGACCCTCTTATTTTATGGTAAGGAAACTGAGGCTCAACAATATTAAGTCACATGTCCAGGAATACACAGAGAGTAAGTAAACTTCTTGAGGGAAGATTTGAACTCTGGTCCTGGGATTTCATATGTTCTTTCCACTGTCTCAGATTGCCCTCCATACTGAGTCCAAAGCCAGCTTTCTCTTTACACTAGGCTACCTCTTCTGAAGGATAGTTTTGAGACTTTCTCACCTGCATTACAATGGTTGTTCAGTCTACCCAGTGAATGAATCATGATCATTCTCTGCCCTATTCTCTTTTCATCCAAATATCCTAAAATATATTTTTAAGTGTTTAAAAGTGCAGCGAGTCTGATCATCAGGGATATCTATTTAGACAGCCTTCAGTTTACCAGCAAGGGGGCCAGAAGTTTCAATCCTACAATAAGCTGGAAATAACTCCTATTTCAGGCCAGGCTGACTTTTATTCTATAGGGGAGGGGTTCCATTTACCAAGAGACTGTCTCTCAGCAAATGAACTCGCCTATCAAGATGGAGCGAAAGCACTCCTGCAGAGTCTGACAAAAAGTTGACATTTGAACAAAGAGAATTAAATAAAGAGAGTGTGTTAAATTAATTTGAAAGATCTTGTTTAAATCCACTCACGCAAAGGCATTCACAATTAAGGCTTTTTATTCCTCTCTCGCCTCCCCTCTCCAAGCTTAGTTAGATATTGTACTGCCTGTTACATGCAAGACAATGCCAGCAAAAGTTCATTTCACACCTGAAATGGTTAGACCTCATACCATTTTTAAATGGTATCTTTTAATCTGTGTTCCTATCCCTCTAAAAATGGGAGAGGGGGAAAGTAAAAGAGAGAGATATACAGACATAGAGACAGAGACAGACTGAGAGACAGAGACATAGAGAGAAAGAGAGACAAAGATGAGAGAGAAAAAAGAGAGAGAGAAAGAAGAGAGGGGGAGAGAGAGAAAGAAAGAGAAAAGGAGAGAAAGAAGAGAGGAGAGAGAGAAAGGAGAGAGAAGAGACAAAGAGAGAGACAAAGACGAGAGAGAAAGAGGGGGAAGAGAGAAAGAGAGAGAAGAGAGAGATAGAAGAGAGGGAAGAAGAGGGGGAAGACAGGAAGAGGGAGAGAATTACTTGAGAACTTAACACCAAAGCAACACTTACATTTTGTTCATTATGAAGACCTCAGAAGAAGGGAAGAAATTGAGTTGAATTTTAAAGAATGCAAGAGATTCTAAGAGGCAGAAGTGAGTCATGTAGTTCATAACCTTTATGCCATCCTCATCCCACCTATCCAATCAGCTGCCAAATCTGTCATCTCTAACTCCACATCTCTTCAGTTTGCATCTTTTCTTCATTCAGCTACAAACTGGGTTCAGATCCCTTCATCTCCTGTGTCATAGCCTACTATCATAGCCTCTTTACTTCGTGTCTCCTCTTGTGGTCCATGTTTTCCATGTAGGCAGACTGGAAGTGAGAATTTCCAGTTTTGTATTTAATCTGCTAGATTTAAGCCTAATTGCCTATACAGTAAATATGTTTGAATCATAGATATATAGATGATTAAATACTACAGAATATAGATTATCAAAGAATTTTTTAAAAAATTCTATTCAATTCAACATCTTATAAGTATTAAGCTTCTACTATATGAAAATCTTAGTTTGTAACCCCCCACTATGTGAAAGGTGCCTACTGTGTGAAAGGTACTGAGCTTGCAAGTGATGTTTTTCTGTGGAAATTAATTGAAAATGAACTTTGATGTGCTAGCCGACACTTTTTTTCAAGTGAAAGGACTGGACTTGTCTTAAAATGCTTTAATTGTTTTTTAATAACTGGGTTTGTTAATGACTGCCTAGCTGTGAATGCAACAAAGATGGATTGCCTAAAAATCAGGACATGCCTTCAGTAGTCCTGACCATGTTCTGTCTTGATAGAATGGTTATGAAGTTCAGAGACTAAAATGGGAGGGGTAGGTGGAGTGGAGTTGACAACATGAGTAATTATGTCAATGGAAAAAGGAAAATCATACTATTAAAAATGTTTTTGTTGCTTTTTATCAAGAACAGGCCATACAGTACAGTATGCTGTACTGTACAGTAAAATGCTGAAGTGAAAAGATTAAAGTATGCAGGTTTAGATTGCATCCAAGCAGGCTAATTTTTTAAAAAAGATCCCCTTCATAGTATCTTGTCCTCATGGCATTAATATTAACTTGTACCCTCCTAGAACTTTATATTTGCAAAACACTTTCCTCCTGACATGCCCCTAAGGTAGGCAGTCCAAACATTACCATCCACATTTTGCAGATGAGGCATTGAGGCCCAGAAAGATAAAATTATTTTACCAATTATTAGGCATGTAATAAGGTGATCCAGGATTTAAACCTAAGTTTTTTGTTAGCACAGAGTGTCACAGTGGATGGAGTGCTGGATTTAAGAACTCAGGAAGAACTTAAATTCAAATCCAGACCCAGAAATGAATTTAGTCTGTGATGTTGGAGTTCTTTATTTTCTCTCTTGTCGCTATTTTCTCATCCGTAAAAAGTAGGGATAATAATAGCACCTACTCCTCCAACTTGTAAGGAAACATTTAGATAATCTTTATCAAACATTTTGCAAATCTTAAAGCACTATTCAAATGCTAGTTATTATCTTTGTTTATTTTTACTCCTATTCCAATAAACCTCAGTGTTCTTCCTATCCAGTATTTTTCCTTGGCATTTTCTTCCTCTCACTTAAGAATTAAACAGGGTCTAGAGGAATCTATCTGATTGGTGTGAGAAGTTATAAACTTTTTTATAATTAAAAAAATGTCCCTAAGAAGGAAGTAAAGAAGTAATGATAGTAGCATTAGACAAATTTAGTTGGGACCTTCCTTTCCATGCATTCCCAGTGCTTCACATTAAATCAAAATGAGATAGATGCACTCAGAGGCTGTAGTAGAATAGAAATTTAACCATATGGGGAAGTAGGAAAACTAAGTTTTAAAGATAAAAGGGGAAAGACTAGAAATAGGTTAAACATCAAGACACAGAACACCTTACCTGCTTTAATGGCTGTCTTTGAACAACTGCCCTAGTGGCCCTATCCTGACATGGGCCCCCGGATGTGAGCAGCACAAAAGCATCCTCCAGGGAGGTTCTGGGCTTTTTGTGAACTGAAGGATCCTTAGTCTCTGCAGATTGCAGTCATTGGGATTGGTGACTCTCTGTCAGGATGAAGGAGGCACCAAAAGCTAAGCCTTCTTCAAGTATGTTTGAACGTCTCTGCAGTTATAGCGAAAGGGCAATGACAGATTGTTGCCCAGGTACTCATTTTTTCCCAATCCAACATCAAGCTTAATTCATATAGTTCCTGAGGAAAATTCAGATGGTTATCTTAAGCCAGAGGAACAGAGTTCAAGGAAATCTACGGAATCAAAGACACAGTTTTGAGAAGCCAACTTAGGAAATCCTCTAGGAAAAAGCATGTGGGCTGGAACAAATGCTGTTTTGCTGAAGCCCTCTTATCAGACACCATGCAGTCCTGGCATTTGGTTCCACTGGCCTTCCCGTGGCTAGTTTCCAAGGCTATCTCAGTAGTCTTGGCCCCAGTTCCTGCCTCTGTGACAGGGGAACAATATAATTCACCTCCTGGGGATGCCCCAGAATAAATGGAATAATCCAGGCTACTTAGCTACCTCACACGGAGGAAAACTGATGAGACGAAAATTCCTTTGGGGAACAGAAACAGCCGTATAAATAAAGTGTTATTGCTGCCGACTCATCCGAAATGACACCCGATGTCACCTAAGTGTTTGGATTTCTGCATCTTGCGAAGGAAAACCTGTTTTCATATTGTAATGCTTAAGTTCTCCCTGGAAAGTGATAGCACATGACAGTTTGCTTTGTGCCCCCACTCTGAAGGGAGCAGAGCACTTAGGCTGGTCACATTTGTTCTGAATAGGAAAACAAATCTGGCATTTTTAACATATTATTCTTTACACGTGGGGGGAAACAGGTTTGCCAGCCTAAGAGATATGCAGTTCCACCTGGAGCAATTTACATGAATGTTTTATTGTAGAAAAAACGAAATCTGCCTGTCAAGAGGAAGGTTCCCCTTCCTACCCCCATGAATTTAACTAGAGCCTGCATAAGAAACTATAGAATAAGGGAGGCCTGAGATAAAATCCTGCCTCAGTTCTTTACCAGTCCCTGGAAAGTCATTTTATGTTTCTTTGCCGTAGTTTCTGTTACCTGAAGAAGTTGGACTCAGAGACTGCATCTAGTTCTAAATCTCTGGTCCTCTACTCCATTGGTTGTAACGTGCCTTCTGGTTCCACTGCTGGATCCCTGGCCTCTATTCTTGTCCAGAAGTAATCTACTTACTACACTGCAGTTCCACTCTGGAAAAGTTGAGTTTAAATCCTGTCTCGAGCATTCCTAACAGTGTCTTCCTGGATAAATTACCTAACTTTTCTCAGCCTTAGTTCCCTTATCTGTAATGAGGAGGCTGGACTCAAAGACCTCTGTTACTTTCCAGCTCTAAATCTCTGATTCTTTTAGAGCAGAATCCCTAACTTTTGCCCAGTCTGTGGCCAGAATTCCACTAATTTCTTAGTCACAAAAATTTAAAAAGATTTGAAGAAACTGGAGGCTGATCCACAGGTTGTAGTTGTTGAACAAATATCTCTTGACTTCCTACTATGTGCAAGGTCAGAAATAATCATCCACTTGCCTGGTGGAGAGGGTTCTTTCTTCCCTCCAAATGTTGATTTGCCCTCTCTCCAGGAGCATCTACTCTGAAATTTTAGAATTAAAATGGGTAAGAAAAAGTGCTTTATTGTGCTGCCGAATTCACAAGTGATTTCACTTCAGGCACAACAACCATGAAAACTACATGTGTTGTTGTTGTTGTTGTTGTTGTTTTTAATTTTAAAAAATACCTTACATAGGGCCACTTTCTTGAATTCCTCAATCCATCTTATCAAATGGACAGATTTTGAGAGGCTTTACAAATACACCAGGATGCTGAAAGTTCTGTTTTCCATTTTATGATGAAAAAGGGAAAAGCCTGTTGCTTTGAGAGTATCTGGGAGACAGCAAGTTGCTGTTAATGAATCTTCCTTGCACTGAAAGGTTAGACCCTTTGGATGAATAAAAATTAGTCACTGGAGCTGATGATTATCTGAAGTAGAATCAGTATTAGTTCATAGCACAGATGTGCTGCCTGCAATTGGGGGCCAGTTCTGATCTGAGATCTCTCAATGAAAGCAGAGAGTATAAAAACTTTAGAATGAAAATGAAATTTCAGGGACTCCCTAGGAGAATTCTTTAAATTTAGCAACTGAGGTACTAATGTAAAAATACGCTTGTGCATGGATTGGAGGAGGCGAGGTGAATATAGGGTAGGGAATCTTTAGAAAAAGGAGAATTCTGGATATCTGTGTTTGAGAAATTCTTTTGGACAAAAGCAGAGAAAATGACATTATCTGTAATTAGAAATAATAATGTGTAATTGGTTCATTTGCCATATTTCTACAGTTCTGATTTAGTTGAACAATGTGATCATTACGCCACCAGTTTTCAATAGAAGTGTCACAATGAAAAATAATTGCAATATTCCACAATATTAACTGCACCCTAATTGCAAAAGTTTTGAAATATAATTACCATGAAAGCTAATGCGACAGGGAACATTAAGCATAATTAGTGTTTTTTTTAAAAAAGGAAAAACTGTTAGGAGCTTGTTATTGTCTCGTAAGGTAGCTTCAAATTAGCTGGCTGTAGAGCACTTTCATCTAGCTTTTCTATAATTTTCATTATTAGCACAGACTGTAATAAATTTATTTGACATAGCCCACACCTGCCAACCCTGCAGGAGATAACTTTGAAATGCGTTCTTGTCCCAAGATTCCCCACAGAACCTGTCAGAGCTTCCTGCAAGGAGGCAGCCTTGGGTGAGGTTATTTTAAAATAATAATAATAAAACCCTCAATTGCACATTATGCAGTTCAGACTTTACACTTAAGCTGTGTTTTAAGTAATTTCTACCGAAAGCCAGTACTCTGGGAATGCAAATAGCAGTCTCTTGTGGGTGGCTCTAAACAATCAAATCAGTGAATATTCCCGAGGGCTCCTAAGGCTCAGTCCTCCTCCCCAGTGATTAGCAGACTCTGCTGGGTATCTTGGCAATTAGCGGGTGCACCTGTCTGGCCAAGCAGGGCTGCTGGTTTTCAGAGAAAGCCTCTGCTACCCAGAAACCATGTACTCGGTGACCAATAGCAAACCTCTTCATTTTTATTTTTATTTCATTTTTTTTAAACAAAAGTACTCTAGGTCACCATTTCTAAACAGTCATCTCCACCTCCTGCCCACTTTGGACTCAGCCTGTCTATAATAAGCCTTAAGAGCAAAGCTCTCGACTTCTACCCATACCACCTTATTCAGGAGATAAGTGCCACTTCTTTCTTCCCTTATGTTCTGAGGTCTCTATAGTTGATTCAATAAGTGATTTCCTATATAGCTTGTTCATGTTGGGGTTGAGGGAGATGGGGAGAGGTGTTTAAACCATCTGTGTTTCAAGCCAAAACAAACCCTTTGTCCTACTTAGAGAATAAGTTCCTTTGGAAAGTTGGGAAGAGCACCTGCTCAGCTTCTTTGAGAGAATTGCTATGAGGGTCAAATGAGAGAATGCTGTACTGGCAAAGCACTTTATATCAACAAAGGGAAGGTAATAATAACAACAGCTGCATCTTGAAGCTATCACCTTTGTCAGGAGCTCCTTGTAGTTTGGTATCAGTCCTCTGGACATAGACAAGGCAGGAATTTACTTTTTCTTGCTTACACATATTTATTCCAACATTTTTCCCCTTTGAACTTAGGGAGGATTGAGAGGGAAAGAAAGAAAATAAATGCTTGTTAATTGAAAAAGTGAAATTAAAGGAAAAAAGAATAAAAGCAGCTGACATGTCTTTAAAATTTGCTTTACATAAATTATCTCATTGCATCCTCATAACAACACGTTAAAGTAGGTGCCATTATCTCCAATTTTTGGACAAAATAACTGAGGCTCATGAAGCATTGAATAACTTGTCTGGGGTCTCAGTTGGTAAATCTCTGAAATAAAATTTGAATTCAAGCCTTTCTGATTCTCGCCATTAATGCATGAGGTGAAATATTTCAAGTGCTTTTGTGATGGCCTATTTTGTCCCAGTTCATCCTTACCTGCTTCTATAAATTGTTATGTATCAGCTTTAAATGCTGGAGTATATTTTATAGGGGGTTATTTTAGGGAAGAGGAAGATATTCCTTCCAAGCTAAGGGGGGGAGGGAGGGGATAGATGAACCGTATATAAGAAACTGGGGGAAAGATTTCTGTGAGAATGTGTGCTTTGATGAATTCATCATATCTTCTCAGTTCCATAAAAATACAGGTCTCTCTCTGCTTTGTCTAATAAATGCTGGATAGTTGTGGCTTTCACTTTAATGAAAACTTGTGCATGGAGCTGTATGTTATGGAACATTGAGGCAAGGTCCTTGATCTTTTGGGGGTAGAGGGAGGGAAGGAGAGCATACAAGTGACTTTATGGACACTGTTTAATAGAGAAAATAGATCCTATAGATAAACAAGCCTAGACTGAGAATTTTAGTAAATTGCTGAAGATCACATGGATAGAGTAAGTGACAGAATTGAGTTTTGAACCCAGGTCTTCTGTCTCCAAAGCTAGTGTTCTTTCTAATGTACCACATTAATAGAGGAAAAAAAAAATAGGAGTCATCTCAAGGGTGAAAGGCCCTTTTATGGCAACTGTCCTCCTCTTTTCCTTTTTCTTCTTCAAAGACTACCCTTTAAAAATATTAGATTTTAAATAAAATAAAATAAAACAAAAATGACTGCCTTTAATGTTCATTTTAGCCAGATTTCATCTATAGAAAAATATTGGAAAGATCTTGAAATTCTGAGTTTTTGTGATTCACTTGTTATCTTTTGGGGGCATTTTTGATGAGGCAATTGGGGTTAAGTGACTTGCCTATGGTCACACAGCTAGTAAGTGTTAAGTGTCTAAGGCTGAATCTGAATTCAGGTCCTCCTGACTTCAGGACTGGTGCTCTATCCACTGTGGCATCTAGCTACCCTCTTTTGTGATTTTCTTGTAATTCAATTTTCTGTTACTGTCTAACAGTTCAATTAGAAATCATGTTTCTATTGCATATGTCCCAAGAGGCACCCTACTATTTGTATATTATTAGTGGAAAATTCTTCCAGCTACTAGTGCCCTCTAAATTAACTTGTTTCTACAGCTAGATGACACAATGGATAGAGTGCTGGTCTTTCAGTCAGGAAGATTCATCTTCCTAAGTCACTTCATCCTGTTTACCTCAGTTTCCTCATCTATAAAATGAGCTGGAGAAGGAAATTGCAAACTACTCCAGTGTCTTTGCCAAGAAAACCCCAAATTGGGCAATGAAGAGTTGGACACAACTAAAACAATTCAACAACCCCAATAATTGCTGAATTGTTTGAAGACAAAACCAGGAATTGGAAGAGACCTTAGATATCACCTAGTCTACCACCCTCATTTTACACAGCAGGAAACTAAGACCCAGACCAACAGTGTGACTTGCCCAGAAGTAACATGAATAATAATCAATGGCAGAGGCAGGGTTCTTTGGTCTGCTTTGTCTCCAAATCCAGCAATCTTTTCATTATACAATACTGCTATTACTTATATTTATTCCATTTATATTTCCACATAAATTCCATTGCTTGCTTGGAGATGAAGGTACTGCAAACCAGAGCTAATCTTTAGGACTACTAAGTCCTAGGCAGCTTTGGAATTTCCTTGAGTTCAGCAGTTGAGACCAATAATTTGTTGAATGAAGGGCCTTTCAATTTACGGAAAGGGTTCATATATTTTAGTGGTTCTGCATGATTTAAGGACTGTTTAGTGCTTGTTATGATTCCTAAGTGTGACATTTCTGCTGAGTTTTTTTATCTTGGTTTTTAATTTTTTAGCCAAAGTTGAACCCATTTCATTTTTATTCCAAGGGTGAGAGAAAAGCCCATGTCTCAAATTTTAGAGAATAGAAACTGAACAAAAGTTTCTTCTTCTTTTTTGCATTATTCAGTGTACAAATGCTAAAGTTGGCCTTCTGAAAGGGTGAACAGGCTGAACATCAGATCATATTCTCCCTTTCAAAATATTAACTACATTCTCTTCATTCTGCATAATGTAATCACTTGTGTTTAATTTTCCCTCAGTAAGGAATCTAATGGTTATCAAAAGTATTGTTACAATGTCACAGCAGAATTTCCCATTAGACAGTCCTGTTAGTGTCAGTAATCGGCTCCTGTACTTCATTAATAATTGCATGATTTTTAATTCCTATTTGTCTTTACTCTGTTAAGAGTATTCCTAGAGCCATGATAGTACACCATCTTTTAATGATCAGTGTCACAAATCAGAAAATTAAATTTAAATTAGCAAAGAGTAAAAATCTACTTAAAAAAAAAAGGTAAGAAAGAGCCATCAGTATTTGGGATTTTAGCTCAAAGATTAAAATGTTCCAAAATGTCTGGCATTTTAAATCTCTCACAACCTCACCCCATCCTACCTTTGTAGTCTTTGTGCCATTCTGCTCAAACACCATTACATCTTCTGTCTTCTGTTTCTCTTACCTGGAATACATTCCTTCTTTACCTTCATCTCTTAGAATCCCTAGTTTACTTCAGAGCTATATTAGAGTGCCACATCCCAACCAAGGCTTTTCCTGATTCCCCCAGCTATCAGTCCTTCCCCAAAATTACCCTATATTTGATCTGTGAGCATTTTGCATATTGTTTTTCAATCATTTTCAGTCATCTCTGATTCTTGTGGCCCCATTTGAATAATGAGATAGTTTGCTATTTCCTTCTCCAGCTCATTTTATTCATTTAGGAGGAAACTGAGGCAAACAGGGTTAAATGACTTGTACAGGGTGACACAGCTAGGAAGTGTCTGA
The DNA here is from genome assembly GCA_023553655.1 of Myrmecobius fasciatus. Lineage (NCBI taxonomy): Eukaryota > Metazoa > Chordata > Mammalia > Dasyuromorphia > Myrmecobiidae > Myrmecobius > Myrmecobius fasciatus. The sequence continues at coordinate 42,501 of JAJPUD010003432.1, forward strand.
GGATAGATTTGAACTCAGGGTCTAGTTTCTATCCAGTATGTCACCCAGCTGTTCCTGGGTGCATATGCTTTTATATTTATATGTTGTTGCCCCCTAAAAAGTATAAGTTCCTATCAGATAGGAGTTTCATTTATGTCTTTGTGTTTCTAGTGCAAGGCACATAACAGGACTTAACAAGTACTTACCAACTGGTTGAAATGCCTGGACTTTCACAATTTAACTGAAAACTAGAAACATATTAGATGGGGGTGGGAAGGAGAAAAGTTATCTTTGTTTTATTTTATTTTTAAGAAAATGAAATTTTAGGATGGCACATGCTATATGGTCAGGAAGAATTCCAGGGTTAAAATATGAAATTGGGTGGTTAAAAAAACATACTGGAACCCTTAGTGTTCACATCAGACTCAGTCACTGACCAGATATATCAACATTTCATTCTGGAGTGACACCTGATATACTTACTATCTGTGTGACCCTGGACACATCACTTAACCCCAATTACTTCCAAAAAAAAAAGAAGAAAAGACAGCAACTAGGTGACAGCAGATAGAGCATCAGCCATGGAGACAGGAGGACCTGAATTCAAAATCTGGCCTCAGACACTAGCTGTGTGAACCTGATCAAGTCACTTAACCCCAATTGCCTCTTTAAAAAAAAAAAAAAAAAGAAGAATCAAGAAGCCCAAATTCTAAGTGGACAGAGCTGCTACTGGTATTAATATTACTTTAAATTTCAGTGGAATTGAGGGCATTAGGTGGTGCAGTGGATAGAGCACCAGCCCTGAAGTCAGGAGGACCTGAGTTCAAATCTGACCTCAGACACAACACTTCCTAGCTGTGTGACATGTCACACATGGGGCATGTCACTTAACCCCAATTGCCTCAGCAAAAATAAATACATTTCAGTGGAATCTTTGACTTTGGGGTTGTTGTTCTTATTGTTGTAGGTTCTTTGTTCTAAGAGGACCAATTTGAGATTACTGTCACATGTTTGTTTAACCTACTCTATTTATACAATGCTACTACTCCCTTCCCTTTCTACTCTATAGCACATAAAAAGCCTGAAAGAGGTGCTTGGATTTTACCTTACTGCTTCAAGATATAAAACTGGTATATTTTTTTCATTCCTTTGGGTTAATAATTACGTCAGGGTTTTTAAAAAAAAATTCACAAACTTATACAAGTACAGCATAAGGTAGTATCACTAGTGACAGTTCATTTGAAAAAAAAAAGAGTTTTTAGTGGACCCCAAACTGAGTGTATACTATCAATGTAACAATTTTCAATGAAGCTAATGTAATCTTAACATGCATTGGTAGAGTCATGTACAGAACAAGAGAAATGATGGTCATCCTTATTCTTCCCTGGTCAGACAACATCTATAGTATTATATACAATTCTGGATATCACATTTTAAAAAGAATATTAACAATTTGGAATGTTTTAACACTAACAGAACATTAACAGAAGAATAAAATTGTGATGATCAGAGAAGTGGCAATGGAGACATACTAGGTTTATTGGAAATCATTGGAAAGCAAGAGGCAATGTCATGAGGGGAAAGAGGTTTGTACTAGGAGTAAGAAGATGTGCTGAAATCATAGATTGCCTTATCAGCTCTGTGCTCTATGGGAAGTCAGAAACCTCTCTGAATTTCACTTTTTTCATCTGTTAAATAGGAGGGGCATTTGACAGGACCTCTACTACCTGAGCATAGGGGTGCAATGAAATAAGAACTTTATAAACTGAAAGCACTATGGAAATGTGTGGTATTATTTTTAAAGAATAGATTTTTATTGATAGCTTTTGCCTTTCCATCCCATAGATTTTCCTCTATACTTTCCACCTCTTCTAGGAAATCATCCTTTATAACAAAGAATTTTTTTTAAAGACAAGAAAAAAATCAACAAAATCTATTAATACATTTTTAAAAATCTGACATGCAATATTTTATATGTATGGTTTCCCGCTCTCCAACTCCCACCCTATATACTCACATATACTCCTGATAAGTATCTTTCATCTCTTCTTTAAGGACATGTTCCTTCTTCATAATTTCTTAACATTCATTTTTTATTATGTTGTGGTTATTATTCTTTCCATTTGGGTTGTTTTAGTCTTGGCTCTGTTTACTTCATTATGTTCATTGTTTCTAAGCGTATAGTACTATTTCATTACATTTATGTGCCATGATTTTTTTTTAGCCATTCCCCAATCAATGGACATCTACTTTGTTTCTAGTTCTTTGCCACCACAAAAATTGCTGCTATAAATTCTTTGGTACATATGGAGCCATTCTTTTTTGTTAGTGACCTTTTTGTCTATGTCTGTGTCTATCTAACAGTGAAAACTCTGGGTCAGTGGGAAAACAGACATTTACTTTAATCACTTTATTTGCTTACTTCCAAATTGCTTTGCAGAATGGTTTTACTAATTCACAGTTCCAACAACACTATGCTTAAACTTAAAAAAATAAGATTTCTGTATTTGGAGCCAGGAAATTTGGGTTTGAATCCTGCTTCAGTTACTTATTATCTGTGTGACCATGAGCAAGTCACTTCACTGGGTCTCAATTTCCTTTTCGGTTAAAGGTGTAGATTGAACTAGATGACTTCTAAGATCCATTCTGTGTACCTAAGACACATAGGGAAAATGTCTTCTAGTCTTTAAAGGCCTTTCTTGTAAGAGTAGAAGTAGAGCTGCTGTTTGAACTTTGTGAACAGAAATAGAAGCAATAAATGAAAGTTGTAGAGATGTCAACTTAACAGAAAAAACAAATTCTTAACTCTGAAATAACCCCAAAATACAAGTTGCTTCTGGAAGTCTCCAAGCAGAGGAGTCTCTATTGGAGAATGTTGGAAAAAAGGTTCATGGTCAGATAATTATTAATGCTTTCCACTAAGATCCCTTCCAACTCTTGAAATTTTGAAGGCTAAAGGAAGGGTTAAAAGCAAGATTGGAATCTAGTTATCTAAATGCCAGACATTGTAGTTTCTAGAGGCTATTATGATACTAAAACCCACTATACTTGTCTGTTGATAATATAAGTTTAATATTCTTTTCTTCCATTCCAGGTAACAACCAGTTAGGATAACAAAGTATAATCTGAAAAGAGTTTCTATAAAGGATTTGGGGGTATCTTTGTGACTACAATAACAGAATAGTCTTTCCCTGAAAGAAGCATTATTGAGATGCACTAATTGATACTCCCCTTTTTTACTCCATCCAAAAATAAATGGACAGATGAATAAATGAATAAAATACCCACATTACAGTTGTACTATGCTTAAGTTCTTTCTTGATGTGTCAGTTATTAAAAATGCTAATTCATCCTTGTCTTGTGTACTGATACTGAAGACTGTTCATCCACAGAAAAAGTCTTTTAATTGTAAAGGAATTATATACTTGGAGGAATAATTTATAATGGGTTACAATGAGATGAGCAAGTCTATGGCAGCATAGTTATATTCATAAGAACAGGAACATATCATTACACTGGGATTCTCTTTGGATCTTTGCTAAATGCTTTGAGGACTATGCAATTTATGAATACATATTCTTTTTTTTCTGTTAAAGCAAACCCCAGAAAAGCACATGTTTATGCATCTAAAACCTGTCATTAAGAGCTCAAAATGTAAACTTCTTATTAAAAATTTGAATGTTTGCCCCCCATCACAATTTAGATTTTGCTTTCATTTGTGTAAATCTAGCTTTCATTCTTATTTCTACCATATTGTACCTGATAGAAGTAGGTTTTGCCTGTACTTTTAATTTTTACAGAAGGTTCCCTTAAAATTGATCTGGGAAAAGTCTTAGAGAGGTCATTTACCTGAACCCTCTCATTGTATTGGTGAGTACACTGAGGTGGGGTGACTCCCAAAATCACATAAGTAAATAAATGGCAGAGTTGAGATTGAGACCTCCTTTGTATCCAATTCAGCATTTTCCTCTCTGTATCCTTCTGCCACCATTGAAGTTCTGATTAACAGAGATAAAATGTGGCTGATGAAGAAAGTATTGAGCCCAAGTCAAATGCACACATATTTATTGAGTTCCTGCAGTGTACAGAGCATTACGTTAGAAGCAGCATTATTGGCAACCAAGAGGTAGTTTTGTAAATGCTGTAATCTACATATGGAATTTTGAAAAGATTAACCCAATAATGCCAAGCATGTAACTATGTATCAGGAAAAACTGTTAGTGTAGTGGATTAAGAACTGGACCTAGACTCAAGAAGACTTCAATCTGAACCTTGCCTCAGATACTAAAGGATATTGGGAAATTGTTTAACCCATCTCAACCTCAGTTTCATATATGAAAAATGGGTTTAATGGTCTTTCCCTCATGGGTTTGATATATTATGTATAAAGTATTTTATAAATGTTAATTATCACAAATGTTAGGTATTTTTAAGTTTGTTCACCAAACACTGGTCATTCTTCCTTTAAACCTTAGTTCTTTCTGTACCTCTTAACATGAACTCTGAGAGGTTGACAGATTTGCCCTGGAGCACATCGCCAGAGGCAAGACTTGAAACCAGGTTTTTCTTATCTCAAAAATTGGCAATCTATCTTATATAACATGTAAGACTATAATTTGCAAAGAAGATCAGAAGGTTATGAATATATACCCTGTATTGGTAGAGGAAATTTTCTCATCTGGGAGTTCATCATACTCCTGAACTCCCAGATCTAGTCATTATCCATATTCCTATGGTTAAGCATGGTGGGATACTTAAAGGATTAGAGTGTTAGAGCTGAAAAGGACTTTAAGGATCATTGAGTCCACTTTACTTATTTTACAGATGAGGAAGGAAATTCCATAGAGGCTATGTGACTCCCTGGGTTACATTGCTAGCTTGGTATGTGTCAGAGTAAGGATTTAAACTCGCTCTACACCATGTTGCTTTACCCAACATAGTTGGTTAAGTTCTGAATCCACATGTTTATGGAAGTTCATGTTAAGAGGTACAGAAAGAACTGAGTTTTGAAGGAAGAGTGACCAGTGTTTGGTGAACAAAAATTCAAGACTAAGAGTCAGCAAATTTCTCCAAAAGGAAAGAACCTTCATTATCATTACATGCTGAGTTGCAAAAGTAACTGACTATACTAGCTTGCCCTTGGAAAATGTAGCAGAAGGCAGTGGCTCAGAGATTATTTCTTGTGAACTCCACACAGGTGAGATGCTGAGCAAATAATGGGAGAGGAAAGAATACTCAGAGAGTCTGTAAAAGAGTCTACATGGGACATCAGTAGATATGAAATTGAATAGATAGGAATAACCATCAGAACTCCTGAAGACCTTTTACCCTTCAGCATTTCTACTTTGCTCTAATGCTTTGGAGCTTCACCAAGATGAGTGTGCATCTACATTATGTTATGTGCATCACACATGCTCCAAATTTTATTGCAGGCTTTCTGGGCTGCCTGACACCATTGCCCTCACTCTCCTTTTCTTTTTTCTTAGTGCAACCTGGCATTGAGGTATCCTAGCAATCCCTGGAGCATTTGACTAAGTTCTAATGAGCTGAATCCTTCTCCTTTGCATGTCATTTTGGTGTGTTGATTCCCTGACAAAGATCAGTTGGTTTTATAAACTTTGACAGAATGGCGGAAGAAGAAAGTTTTACATGCTGTCACCCACTGTATTTTCTTATCAGGCAGGAAGAATAAGTTTAAGTGGTGTTACAAAGCATATTTATTTATGCAGCAGCTCTCTTTTATCTTTTTTTCCCTGCGGGATATTGGCATCACATTTGAAATGGTAAAAACATTTTCCCATTTCTCAATCCCCTTATTGCCAACTTTGAATAGAGACTCTCCTCGAGGTTCTGAGTATCTTCATTTTTGATCTATTATGAGTTTGTGACTGAGAAATTAAAACAAAGCCACTGCCTGTGAGCTGACATAGACAATAACATGAGAGATGTATTCCCTTGGCTAGCTTTTTGCAGCTAGAAAGAATAGATTTTCCCCCTTTCCTCCAACCTGGCTACCCATCCCCTAATGCCTCTAGAGATCCCCATTACCATAGGACAAGGAATATCTTAAGAAAGTTCATTCTTTCTCTCCTCTTCACTAGTTGCTTATAAGCTGGCAAAGGAGGATGCTAAGTAGCAGTTTGAGGAATAGGTGGTGTCCAGAGCAACAGACACCTTGAATCACTAGACTGCTACTGGTACCTTCTTGTATTAAATCAATGGAGATGAAGTGAATTTGTCCACTGCCTTTGAGTCACTAGGCATTATTAACTAGCTGGTTTTTCAGATCTGGATGCCTGGGAAAATAGTACTACCTACAACAGAAACAGGGAAGAATAGAGGAGACACAAGGTTTGAGAGTGGAAAAAGATAACAAGTCCCATTGTTTTACATTTCATAAGTTGTTTATTTGACCTTATATGTATAACTAATTAGCATCAGATCAATGATTGATGTTTTGAAATTGGTTGTTATACTGTGGTTGACTGACCTCATGTCATTTGACACTTGTAGCCAACCAGTGACATGGTTATGTCCCATGACTATTTCCATGGCCCTAAAAGGGAGGGGTAAGTTCTTGCATGTGGGTATGGCTGACTGTCAATGACATTTTCAGTTAGCACCATGGTCAGAGCTACCTCTAAGTGGGCTAGGAAGACATCTCTGGAGTGTGAATTAAAGGGACAAAAAGAAGAGAGGTATTCAAAAGAAAAAATTTGCCTCCTCTCTAGCTTGACTTAAGGCTTGCCCTAGATCCTATCCTGAATTCCATTCATTCATGATTGTTTTGCACAAATTAAGTCAGCTTCATCACTGAACTACAAATTGTAGGAGTAGGAGAATGATCTACAACTAGCACCTGGTTCCAAAATGTAGAATTTGATTGGTTAGATTGGCTATAGATATAGTAAAGAAATGAATATTCATTTATTAAATATTTATTCCAAACATTATTAAAAAGTTCTATGGATAGAAACAGTAAAAGCTAGGCAATTCCTGAGCTCAAGAAGCTTATATCAAATTGGTAGAGAAACAATACACAACAGGAAATTTAGCTTCAAGAAGGAAAGAAAAGCCTAGAAATCCTAAAACTACACTTGCAGGACAGATAGCAAAGCCTTGGGTCCTTAGGACATGTTGTTAGGTCAGATGATATTGCCAGAGTTTGAAGGGCATAAAGACAAACAGATGTAAAGTCTGGACCTTTACAGGAGAATCTTAAGATGCAGTGGCAAGATAGATAATATGGCCTAGTGGTCCTCCAAAATTATTTAATAACACTTCACCATTTATAAGGAAAAGTATACATTATATAAGATGTGAAGCAGGATATAAAGACTAAAGTCAAAATGGAGCTCATCTTTTCTTCTGAAATCCTGCATCTCCTTCAGCCTCTCCTTTTCTGTGAGCCTTCCAGTCATCTGCGTTCAGCCTTGGAGTTCTCTTCATCTCTTTTATCTCTCCCCTGCCTCTTTGCCTCATCCCACATTGAATTCATTGTCAAGAATTTTCAGTTCTTTCTTTCTTTCTATCATAATATCACCTGAATCCATTCCCTTCTCTCTACTCACACAGCCCCTACATTTCATATCTTTATCAATACTCTCCTACACTATTGCATTAGCCTATTTATTGTTTCCTTACAACCTCCCCTCTCCAGCCTTCACAGAACTGTTCAAATCATGAAACTAAAGCACCCATTTGAGTATGTCACTTATCTAGTTAGGAATTTTTGGTCATTCCCTACAATTTTAGACCCTTCTATTTAGCTTTTGAAGTCCTTCACAATCTGACCTCAGCCTAACTTTCTAGACTTAATTTTTCCTTACTCTCCCTGATATATTATCCATTTCATCCAAGTTGATTGACTAGATGTTTCTAATGTTCATTTTATACATCACTTCTCACTTCAACCTTTCAGAATTCTTAACTTTCTTCAAGGCTCATCTCAAATGTGACCTTCTGCAGGAAGCATTTCCTGATTCTTTTGAATTTTTTAATGCTCTTTTGCCCCCTCAAATTATATTGTATTTATTCATGTTTAAATGTTTCATTCCCCTATTAAGAAGTTCCTTGGGGGCAAGAACTATTCTTCAACTTATTTTTGTATTCCTGGTTCCTGGAGCAGTAACTGAAACATGGTATAGGTACTTATCAAGTACTTGTATGAATTAAGTATAATTAAATTGTGGTTCATAGAGAGAGTATTGTATAGTGAGGTTGAATCTCAAAGAGGCCTGGAAATCAAAGACTCTGGGAATCTAGGAGGTCAAAACTATTTAATAACACCTCCAATTTAATTTTAATAATAGTAATATCAACAGATATAACCCACATAAACAAAAACTCTTGGGTGGGGGTCATCTTCAATAATTTTTAAGTGCAAAATGGTCTTGAGACCAAAAAATTTGAGAATTGTAAAGTTTTGTTGAGTAAAAAGAATGCTGTTCTTAGAGACAGAAGATCCAAGTTTGAAATCTGGCTATGTAACTCTGGGCAAGTCATTTAATTTATCTGTGCTTTGGTGTCACTATCTCTAAAATAGGACTAAAACACTTCTTATTATCTTCTTGTGAGGAGACTGTTTTGTAAGTCCTAGAATGTCATTTCAATTAATATAGATTAGTGTCATAGAAATGGGAGAGGTGGTTTGACAACCTATTGGTCCGTCTCTTCTCCAAAAACAACAACAACAAAAAAGTTCTCATCAAGATATCTTAATTGGTTCTTGGAAATGTAGATTTCCTCCTCCCTCTTACTTTATATAATTTTGTTGTTATTGATTCTTTCTCTTAAATGCTTCTACTAACCACCAACTCATCTCTGCTGGCACTCACCTCAGGTGCTTCCCCAACAGACCCTTGAAGTTCTTAGGGTCTTTAGCTTTATCAAGAGAACAATATTTGGAAGCTTCACTCTGTGTGTGTGTGTGTGTGTGTGTGTGTGTGTGTGTGAGAGAGAGAGAGAGAGAGAGAGAGAGAGAGAGAGAGAGAGAGAGAG
>JAJPUD010003432.1:51489-80176 GCA_023553655.1 Myrmecobius fasciatus
GAGAGAGAGAGAGAGAGAGAGAGAGAGAGAGAGAGAGAGAGAGAGAGAGAAACAGAGAGAGAAACAGAGAGAGGCAGAGGAGACAGAAACAGAGAGATACGGAGAAACAGAGACAGAGACACACAGAGATAGACAGCGGCAGAGAGAGACAGAGATAGAGAGAGGTCTTCCATTCTGCACAGAAAGTTGTTGACTTCTTATTTCTTTTCCCACAACAAAATTGATAGATTTTTTATCACCTCAAAGAAAACAGTTTCCTAAATTTGATATTGCATTATGTTTCTGGAATGAGTTTTTGGTGTTGATTCTCCTTGTAAGTCTTAGTGTTCCAAGAAAGCTAATTGTTGGGATTATTGAGTCCTGCAAAGAGGACCTATAGACCATTACTGTCCTTTTCACTTAGTCTAGGAAAGGAACCAGCCTGGGATAAGTAGAAATAGCTCAGCTTTCTCTTGGGGGTTTTGCCTTTACTCCATTTTTGTTTGGAGAGCTGGAGCCAAAGGACCTAGTAAAAAATTTAAATCCGATCGATGAGAGTCAGTAATCTTCATCTATACCCACTGTTCCACACAACACCTTTGCCACTGGGTCAGGGAAATCATCAATCCTGGGGAGCAACTACAAAGCTAGACCCAGAGACAATTTCCTGCTGAACTGTATGTTATACTCTTAGCAGCGTTCCAAAAATTATACTCACTTCAAAGCTAGCTTTGATCTGGTTTTGTTTTTTTTTTCCCCTTCTCCTCAGCCTTTGCTGAGGAGATGTGCTGAGGAGCACATCTCCAGGAGTGGAAAGGTTCACCTTGAAATACCAAAATGTGCATGTGTGTATGTATGCATGTATGTACATGCATGCACTTGTGCACAAGGAAGCATTTTCTGAAAATGGGGAAGGCCTTGGGGGAAAAAAAGCAATCCGCAGGAGACATAGCTTATACACAATGGGACCCTGCCCTCGAATCTGCTGTGAATTTTCTACAATATTAACAAAATCACCATCCTGGGATTTCCCCATCTACAGTCACACAACTGCTATCATTTCAGCTTTGCAGAGTTAGACACTGGTTTGTTTCTAATTTGTCAATTCAAACAAGGAGCTAGATTATGCCTTGTATTCAGAGTGAAGTTGTATGTGAAAAACACAGGCAGAAAGATAAAAGAGGGAAGTATAGGAGGAAAACAGGATGACAGAAAAAAAAAAAAAGCTTATCAGCCATCTCTTCCTGAAAGATTATAAATAGTTCCTATGCCTAAGTATGAAGGACAAATCCTTGATATTCTGCCTTTATAACCAAACACTCCAAAAATGTGTAACTATGACAGAAAAACTCTTTTATCCATCTTCTTTAGCCCTCTTCTTTCCATTCCGGTTTATCCTGTCTACATGCAACTCTTTTTTTCCACTCCCTGAGTATAAAAAGGAAACTGAGATAAAATGACATACCCTCAGAATAAGTTGACTGAAATTCCAGGTCTCTGTTATAAGCTCTACTTTTTGACCCTCCTATGACTTCAAAATCAACTGGAGGACTGGGAGGTGAGGGGAAGGAAGAGACTTATTGTGCTTGAAAACATAATGGATAACATTAATCCAGGACCCCACAGTCCTGCCAAGAGTTAAATACTAATTTCTCACTCACGCATGTGAAATGTTGATTTCAGATTATCACTTATTCTGCCTCTAACCTAAATATGAAATCCATTGGAATGGCCGAGTCAGCAAGATGAGAAGTCAAAAGGAGTATGCACCAAATTTAGGGGCATGATTTAGGGTCAAAACAGGAGTCTCTTATTCCCTTACAATGGAACTTAAGAAATAGACTTAGGAAGAAATGTTCTGATTGTCAATTAACAGAGCATCTTTGTGAATAAGCCATACTTGCAGAATTCCTGCTGGCTAGGAAAATACTCCCCCAAAACCCAGTTCCTGACCCAGCTCCTAGATTCTCATGCAATTTCAAAACAAATCCTTTTATATTGATATGATTTGTTTATCCAAGATTGGTGTTCTAAGAAGAATGAGGGCCAGGAGTTTAGCACTTAAAGAAGCATGCAGCATTAAGAAATGTCAACTCTCTCTCTCTCTCTCTCTCTCTCTCTCTCTCTCTCTCTCTCTCTCGTCTCTTCTCTCTCTATCTCTCTCTCTCTCGTCTCTCTTTCTCTCTCTCTTTCTCTCTCTCTCTCTTTCTCTTACACACACACACACACACACAAATCTGAACTTTAAAACATAACTAAATTGGGGGTGGGCATAGGGTGGGAGCAGGAGGAGGAATTGCAAGCAGCTCTTGGCCTCCAAGTTTTTTGATTGAATGCTCTCTGTCCTTGCCATTACTTCTCAGAATCTCTAGCTCTGCCTTCAAGACTCAGCTCAAGTGTTATTTTCTTCATAAAACTTTTCCTAAATGTCCCAGTTATTAGTGCTCTCATCCCAAAAATTATTTTGAATTTACAAATATTTCTTATTAGGAATTGGCTCCTCCTGCAGTAGAATATAAGTTTCTTAAAATCAGAACTATGTTATTTCCATCTGAGTATTCTTAGTAACCTCACTAATTGATGCATGGAAGCCTTTTAAAAAATGCTTCTGGTAGTTTATAAAAATGATTTGCCATGAATTTCCATTAACAGGATGACTTCTAATATTTTTAATGTACTAGATTTATCTTGCACAACATCGATTTATGCAACTTTTTTAGCATTCTGTCTGTTGCACACCTGTGAATTCTCTCTTTTGTCATTAAAGGCTAAGGTAATGTACTTGTCAGTTTTTAAGACCAAAAACACTGTAAGTGAAGCAATGTATTGTGTACTGAGAACAAAGCTAGTCTCCTCTAAGATTCAATGAGTTTCACAGTCTACTTAGGTAGTTCATCAGCACCCTAATATTGGTTGGGGGTGGGATGCCCCCATTGGTCTGGGAGGATTGGGAGAACATTGGACCACCTGCATGTTCCCTCTAAGCCCTTTCCACTGCATTAGGGAGCTGAAGCTATTATATCTGCTCATGCTGCAGCTGAGCCTGCAGTTTGATTTTTGTCAGTGTAAAAGCAAGACACTGGAGTAATTAGGAATAAATTCCCAGATCTTAACCTAAGAAACACACTGCCATGGAGTGAAAGGGGAACTATATAGTACTATTACTGAGGATGAAATGAGTGACCTTGCTGCATGACCTTGATCTTAATCTTTCTATCAGCAAGACCAGCAACATTTGGCAGGGACCTCCTGTTAGGGAAGGCAACAGTAGCAGATAGTTTCTCTAGCCTGTGGGCACTTAGAATGCTACACTAACGCAAAAGAAGGAAAACTGAAGAATCGAGCCAATCTGGGAAATAACAAAGTTTCCAAGGGGACAAAATGTTCTTTGGAGCAGCTTGAAATGAGCATAATTCTGGAAATTTTCAGCAATACTGGGTTAATTTATAATTGGGTTTTCTAAGCAATCAGCAATGTGTTGCTCATATTTTCCTACGCTTGAAGCATATGACTGTGCGTGCGGGTATGTGTATGATAATATCCTGGTACTCTGGTACTTCAGTAATGTGCAATCTCTATTTCTTGCTTTTGTCTGGGGGCCTCTCATATTACATTTAGATTGTATCCTTTATCATCCCAAATTGACATTTATGCTTTTACTTCTATTGTTTCCCTAGCTTCTCTCTGGTATGGATCAACAATTTGTTTTAATCTATGTCACTTCTCTTATCTCCCCCGACACAGAGATGCAGTCATTTTGCACTACCATCCGCCTACAGAGGTAGTGTTATCAAGAGTGTGGAAGGGTCTCTCCCTCGCCCTCTCCCCACTGTCTAAAATGCTGGTGAATGTTAATTGCTTTTCCAGTTGGCTTATAAGAATGCAGAGAGGACGAAATGCAGCGTGGCTGGTTTTTGACGAAAGTAATGGAATGCTAGTGCCTATGAATAAATAAATCTGATTTACATAGAGGACTATTGTGACAGTGGATAGGAAGCCATCGAATGCAAGCAAATTACAGTTTAAGGACACATCATTCCTTAGCTTTTATTCTAAGTGGGGGACAGTAGCTCAAGTTTTTCTTTTTTTTGGGTAGGGTAGAGGAATAACCAGATTTTATTGAAAAACTAAAACAGTATTTGAAGGATGAGCTAGTCTAGGACTACAAGGAGGTGTTTTTCCATTTGAAAAGCAACCTTCTTGATTCGGCTTTCTGAAATCCTAGCACAAAGAATAAAAGTGTGGTCAATTATGTTGGATTTATAAAACCTAGACATAGTGTTGAGGATCATTGTTATCACACCTTTCATTGTGCTATACACAAAGCAAGTGCTCAATAAATATATATACACATGTATATATATATATATATGTACATTTATATATATAATAATTTTATTTAATATGTTAATATTTTAAGGTAAAGAGAACAGAATCAGCATCATTTCCATCTTCAGCTTATTTGCAATTTTTGAAGTCCCACAAGGTCATAATAGATGAAATAAATTAGGACCTTTTTTTTTGATAATACATGCTTTGTTATATAAGTACTTTCACCTCAACATACTGCTAGAATATGAAGCTAAGCTTAGAAATATATCCATTTGAAATAGTATTAAAGAATTTGGGATTTCATTGTTTGCAACTTGTTTGAGCTCAAAAAATTGCTTTGAGAAGTATGCCAATCTGACAAGAAAGGTAGGTGAAAATTGAGCAGTTGTGAGTAATTTGGGATGGTTGTAGTAAGGCAATCAGGATTAAGTGATTTTTTGAAGGATCACACAGGTAGTATCAAGTGTCTGAAGCTCAGTTTGAATTCAAGTTCTTTTGATTCCAAGGCCAATGTTCTATCCACAGTGTCACCTGGATGACCCATTTATTGTGATCTTTAAGTAAATAAAAATATTTAATAGACAAATCAAAATGCAACATTCAAGAAAAATATATAACAGTATCTAATAGTCTTTAAGACTAATTGAAAATGAGGACTGGAGATGAAAAAACATAACAGCCTAGCACTTGGTTGCTACATGCAACTAGCTTATAGTCTCCTTAGATTGACAAAACTAATATATGAGAAATGGAGAACAATTAAGTGAAAATTACATAATATTGAATATCATATTATAGGAATATAGGAAAAGGAGGGATCACTTTGGGAGAGAGAAAAACTTTATGAAGGACATATGGCTTTGAATTGAGCCTTGAGGGATGTTTAGGATTTAGATTGGTGGAGAGAAAGCATTCCACATTAGAAGGGCATGACATAAATAGGAATACAGAATTAGAATTTAACATGATTTATATATTGAAAGGAAGCCAAGGTGGGTAGAGGGATGAAGAGCTGAAGGGAGGAGGAAAAGGAAGAGAGGATGTCAGATGAGAAATACTTCTATCTTTTTTCTACCTCACATGGATTCCTTATGTGATTTTCCTAAAATGGGATTATCATCCTTGTAAACTTTAGAGTCTAAATAGTGCTGTGAGAAATAAGTTCTTGAAATGGCTGCATGTCAACAAAAGAGATGACTAATCACTATTACGTAGTCTGAAATTTCAAATTATCAGGCTGTACTGGATAATTTTGAATAATAGCACCTAGTAGGAGATTGTGATATTGCAACTCAGTTGTATTAGACATCTTAGAAAAAAAAAAAAAAAGATACCACGACAAAAGCAGGATAGCTATAAAGTGTACAGTCAGAAACTGGAGAAATTAATGGGGTGGGAGAAACAGAAGCAGAAAGATAGAAGAGAAAAGGGAAGGATCATTTCATAATAAAAAGGTGTTCCTGGACCTAGAAAAGTAATAAAAAGAAAAAGTAGCCTGTTTGGTGTAGATAGACTATTTCAACAAGAATAACAGCTTCCCGTTGCCTAAAATATCATCACTGAAATGGCAGCAACATTAAAGTTTCTTCATCCACAAGAAAATATTCCGGAAAAGAGTCCCAATACCATACACATTGAGGTAAACTGGTTAGAGACAAGCCATTAACAATACAAAAAAAAAAAAAAAAATCAACTTCTGCTGGCAGTTCCAGGGACCATCTATCTCTAAATACATTTGGAATTAGGTTATTTAACCACTATCATCCATGCTTATCTTCCAAGTTGTTCTTAATCATTTTTTAGGTAGTGATGATCTATAGATATTCTATAGATTAAGTGCTAAAAAAAATCTAGCAACTATAGTTACTGTAAGATTTATGAACTCGGCTTTTGTATCAATCCAATCATCTAGGAAAATATATGATTGCACCTTAATATTAAAAATTACCAACAGTGTCTTCATCTTATCTGATTGGTGGTGTTCTGATGATAAGCCATAGTAACCACAGAGAGAAATTGTGTGATAAATTATGAAACAGACATTGAAAAATATATTTATTACATTTGGATGAGCAAGGATTTCGCTGGCTATGTGTAGAATAGAATTTATTTTTTAATACCCAAACATTGTTTCCAAGTATTTTGGAGCCCCCAAAGACTATATTTCATATTTTACTTAGTTCTGTGTACATTTAAATTAAACATATAGAGGAACATACTAAATGTACAATACATATCCACAATTAAGCAATTCTCTGTCAAATGGAAAGTTTTGTGCTTTTTGGCTGAAGCAAGTAATATGCTTTACAATGAGGTCAAGATTTGTTACAAAATAAGTCTTGCTCTCTCCCCAGACTTGTCAGGGGCAGAGTATGCACCATAAATAGAAAAATTCTCATAGTTTTGTTTAATCTTGAATGGAGAAGAAAAAAGGGAGAGAAAGTGAGGGAACTGAGAGGCAGGGAGGGAGGAGACCAAGACAGAGACAGAGGGAATATACACTCTGATTTTCTACTGGGATTTATATATTTCTAGAAATGTACCCAGAGATAGTCCAAGGGAAGTGCTAGGTAAGTAATACATACACCGTAATGAAAAAAAAAAAATCTATTCCAAGCTTTTTAAAACTGCCATGGCATTTACTTTTCTTTTAACTTATACCCAAAACATTCCTATTTCTTAGAATCTAACCAGGGATATCTGTATATGAGTGACCTTCCATCTTTAATTTAAGGTCTTTCCTTTCCACTTGGATTTTTACCAAGCCACATTTTTTTGTCTCACACTTTGTTTGGGATATGATTAACTTTTAAACCACTGAAGTTAGAAGCTTAGCTGTGCAGTCACGCTGCTTCTCTCTGATAGGTAAGGAGAAAGTTTAGGTGACTTTAAACCAGAATTGTTTTTGTTGGGGGCTGTCTGAAAAAACTGTCAATAAATCAGTCTCTCACTCTCCCTATCTTCTTTATCTCACTCTGTTTGTGTCTCTACATACACAAGATGTGAGTATGATGAAATAAAACTGATTCCATAAGCCATACATGAAAATTGGTTTCATTACTTTATAGTCACACCTTGTATGTGTTTATATTTTTCTATATATGGCATTCAGAAGAGAGAACATTTTGTTTTAAAAACAGAAATCTAATTTAACATCTTCAGAAAGGAAAATATCCATTATGTATTTGTCTTTCTACATAACTCTTACATAAAGCAGTTAGAATTGGATGCAGCTATGGGAGGGATGTAGAGTTCATTTGACTCCTAAGTTGGATTAGGGCATAGGGGAAGGGGAGCTGCTATCAATGACAAGAATGTTAATGTCAAGTGAACTGTCTCTGCTCTATTTCTGACAATGGGAACTGGCCAAGGACCAAACGTTAGAGTCAATGTGATATCCATCAACCTGCCAAACACTGTTCTTCAGGATAGCAGCATCCCAACTAGGGCAGAATAGCCAGTCAGCTGAGCCTGACCTATATGCCATCATTTGCACATTATACACATAACACACACATTCATTTATCCCAACTTAAGAAAGGCCCACTAGTAAAATATTATTTTAGTGAAATCTTGTGTTTTATATAATAACCTGATTCTCCTTCCTACTAAATCCAAACACAGCTAGACATCATTGACCAGAACCACATCCTGAAATTATGAATCCAAACCATAAAGCATACCAATACTATGTCATGCCTTTACTTAGTGTGTAAACATATCTATCTCACTGAAGAATATAGCACTTGAGATAACTGAGGGAATAGTTACAGCCTGTGAGCTGAGCTCTGCCCACTACAGCAAGCCCAATGGTTTTGATTTATAAGGAACTTTGTGTACTAGTGCTTGAAAAGCCTTTCTCCCTCCCTCGTGGATCTGTGTTAACTCTGAGGTTAGGTTCTTAACCCAAGGCCTATGAACTACTTTTCAAAAATGCTAACTGCATTTCCACATAATTTGGTTTCTTTGTGCTCCTATGTATTTTATTTTATGCATTTAAAAGCATCATTCTGAGAAGAGGTCCCTAGATTTTACCACCCTGTCCATGACACAGCAGAGATTAAGAATCACTTCTCTAAGAAGAAAAGTCTCAGCATCCCCTCTCCAGTTTTCCATTTCCAAAACCTCAGATTTGCTTTGGGAATACATTTGTTGAGCATTCAGTTATTCCTCACACAGTGTGGCATAAACAATGCCCCATGAAACATCCCTGAAGCAGGGTTTGTGGGAAGATGTGTCAGCTGCATGTGATTTTACACACCTTCTAGCTAATGCAGGAATGCTAATGCAATCTCCAGGGTACTGGGACACCATGTGGATTTGAGTTACCCCCTTGGGGACATGGAGTGCATGAATCAATTTTTGGTATATACTAATCTATACTGAATAGTAGCTTCCTTGTCTGTAACAGACATTCTAAGGGTAGCATTCCTAGACTATTAGGAAATAGTCTATATCTGAGGAATGAAAGTGATTGATGAGATTTTCAAACAGACAATTTTTTAACCCTTTGAGAATTCCACCCCTGAAAGGGCTTATCTAAGGCAAAGAAGATTCTCCAAAGGGGGGAAAAAAGGTTAGAGAGTTTGATAGCAAATCAGGTAAACAGGAGATGGGTATTTGTAGCAACCTGTCTTGACTTGTCTGGTAGGTTTTCACATGCAATCTGTGTGTGTCCTTTTATTGCCCTATTCGAGGGTGATTGTTAATAGGACTTTGAAAATGTTTCTGCTACATGGTCTATGTCTCTGTTACACTACTAATATAGCAGGACTTTGGGAGAAGGGAGGAAGGAATAAGCATTAATTAAGTACCTACTATGTATCATGCACTGTGCTAAGTGCTTTAACAAATATGATTTTATTCATATAATCTTTTGAATTATCAACACTTTGTAATAAAAAATATTAGGCTCATAATTCACCTTTTGGCCACTCAAATTATAATACTTTGAACTATAAATACTGTAGAAATGATACTTTGAGAATGACAAAATGTCCTTCTTTAGTTAGGCCTTACAGAGATTTCCTGAGTGATCTAAAACTCACAAAATGTCATTAAGAGACATTTTGTGAGTTTTCTCCACTTTGCACACGCAGAATCTGTGGTCACTTAGGATGATGTGCCTAATGACTTTCAGCTGGTTACCAACAAAACTCGAATTAGAGTTCAGATTTCCTTATTCCCAGGCTATGTTGCCTCCCAAGTAGTAGGACTTAATTGCCTTGGAGTTCCTTATTTCCCACTCCACCTAAGCACAGCTAGTGGCTGATTGGCGAGGTAGAAGACATACCATCAAGCAATATACTTAATACCATGTTTCTCAAGGTTTTAGGTGTATTGGACTAGAAGGTATTTAACATGACAAAAACCTCTAGAGAATACATCTCTTATAGGGATGGTCCAGATGGCCACTTCTTGTACATGGAATAGTTCCATTTATAGAATATCTTGAGTGTCTATCTGAAAGTTAAATGAATTTTTGTTTCCACTAAAAGCATGACTCTTCCTGAGTGCTTGTGAACATAAAATCATATTTAGAAAAAAAAAAAGTATTCTTTGGATGGATCTAAAGGAGTGATAAGAGAGAACCTGAAAATGTTCTTTAGTTATCCTAATTCAGGTTATTTAGATTTTTGCATGGCAAAAATCTGATTCTCGTTAATATCAGCCAGAGACAAAAATAAAAACTGGCAAAATGGGTGGGGATAGATTTTTGAAACTTTTCTTCATCACTCAGGGTTATGTTCTGTAGCAAGATAAGAAGTGTTGTCCCTTAGAACAGAGCATGAGTGAGCAGCTCGGCTCTGACTTCCTGCCTTTCTGTCCTCTTCATGCACAGATTCTCAAGACAACGCTGTTATCTCACCAGAAAATACAGCCCAAAGCAGTACAGATGTCAGGTATAAGCAGAACCCATATTAAGGGTTATGGCGTAAAGAAGAGGTATGCTTGGATCTCTTGGAGAGGCCCTCAGGAAATAGCAATTTTTATTTTCTTCTGAAGAAGACTATCAGAAATATAAAAGGATCAATTTGGCTTGGCTTCTCTCAGAAATAGTAGGCTTTATAAAAAGTAACTTTGATGACAGGGTTAACATGACCTGAGAACTTTTTTTAAAAGCAAAGATTTCCTATAGTTATCTTTTATGAGGGTGTATATACATTTAAGCACTTAACAGAAAATTCAATTTACCATTGTAACAAATGAGAGCAATGGGTTTTTTTTTTTTTTTTTGGAGGGTGAAGTTATTTATGGGGTAATTTCTTTCTAGAATTTATTTTATTTTTTATATCAGCTCTATGCTTACCACAGAGTTCATTCACCACAACTTTTCACTCTGAATTTTTAGATCTATTCACATAATTGAATTAGTTTTATTTCCTGTAAACTAAAGCCAAACCTGCAGAGATCTGTTATGGATTAACTGAGCTTTACTTAGAATACTAGCTTTTTTGCTCTCTGATTAGCCATATCCTAGCAGGGAGTAGGTTTCACCTGGGGGGCCAATGGGGCTCTGTGGAAAGAGAGTATGAAGTACTCTACACTTTTACAAATCTGGAAATATATGGACTTGAACCTCAGATAACCTTAAAAGAGTCAATACTCCTCTAATAAAAAAAAATTAAAAAAAAACTTGTCTAAATAAAACACCATTGACAAGAACATGTTTACATACATCATAGTTATATAGGAATACACTCTTAGTATTTTTAAAAAGTATTGCTATTTACATATCCCATGTATAGCTTATAAATGCTGGCAGTAATAGAAACTTTCAAGTTATCTGCCTGTGATAAAAATCTTATCCACCAAAAAAAAAATTCAGAATTACATATTTAACAAATTATAAAGAACAATCTTGGCTCCATAGGACAGGTAAGAAAAGACACCTCCCTCCCAATCAACCCCACTCCTTAAAAGAAGTGGGAAGCTATACAGGAATGGAACATTTCATATAATGTCAAACTTCATCAGTGTATTGACTGATTTTGTTGAATTTTTTTTCTTTTCTTACTTTAAAAAAAATTGGCATAAAGGATGGCTGTCTGATGAGGGAGAGAAAAGGGTGCAGAGGAAAATCTAGGAGGATATAAAAGAAAAAAAATATTTCAATAAATTTATATTTTTAAAATGAAAGAAATTCAGACCCTATCCCTGCTGTATTACAAGGTTAAAGTGTATTTCTCCACATCTGCCTTTTCTCTTCTGAAATGTCACTACTGTACTTTATCATGATGTCAAAGACTGAACTTAAGTGAGAATACATATATATATATATATATATATATATATATTCCTATTAATTTTCATCTGATCTGATTTATAAAACCTAATTCCTTGCTGCAGATCAAAATTTCCTGGGTGTTATAATGACTTGCTTTGTTTATAGCCTAGTTCCCATTATAGACATAGATGTTTAAGGATGAGTTTAAAATTCTTTGTCTCAATTGTGAAAGCTTATGTGAAGCTGATAACACTGAAAGGGAACCTCAATCCTGTCAACTCTCTTCTTAAAGATAATATGGAAAATTTCTGGGAAACAGAAGATGAGGAATCAGATAGTCTTAGGGTATCTTCCTGTCTTTAAAAGAAATTAATTTTTAGTGAAACATATCAAAAATACTATTGTCTTCCAAAATGACACCATTGGTAAGTGCAAGGGGAAAAATTTATGTTGCTAATTGCTTTAGCAATAATGGGATGATTCAATACTACCTGTAGAATGACAGGGAAGGGCTTCTAAGGTGTTTGGCTGCATTGAGGGCTTTGTCTTTGTGCCTGCCTGCTCCTTGGTAGCAAGAAGCCAGTTCTCTTCCCTTTCTGTCTAGGGCATCAGCTGAAGTGTTTTTAGCTCAAACTCTACAAGTGTTCTAAAGATAGCAGGGTGACATTTCTATTTCAATGAAGCCCAAATCGTAGGCAAGATATGAAACACGAGAAGAAAAAAATCATGTTTGCTGATTTTGTCATCGTTCATATCGAGCTGCCTAGGTGAACATTTGTAAGTGTGGAGGCAGTATTACTGCAGTAAATGGGAGGGGGTGTTAAACTCTGAGTTGTGTAATTTATTGGGTCCTTAGCAGTGTGTCAGCCACCATAATTCTGTATTTGAATGTCTCTGGAAATTTTGTGCAGAGTGATTCTGAATGGATGTAAGGTGAAACTGGAGAAGGGAGTATTGGTCGTGTTTATTTTTTTTCTCAGTTGTTCCTCCCAGAAAGTGAAGGTATGACTGTTTTTTATTTCATCTTTATTTCTTCCCACCATATTGGTTTATGGTATCCTCAAAATGAAAGGAAGTATCAGAACTGGAATCTCTGACCAGCATAATTAAATTTGCAGATATATGTCCTTTATTTTTTCAGCATGTATAAGCACCCATCAGATATATTGTACTGTGACACAAACAATGAAGAAGATAATGTGATCCACATTTTCTTA
Source organism: Myrmecobius fasciatus (assembly GCA_023553655.1). Lineage (NCBI taxonomy): Eukaryota > Metazoa > Chordata > Mammalia > Dasyuromorphia > Myrmecobiidae > Myrmecobius > Myrmecobius fasciatus. The sequence goes on from JAJPUD010003432.1 coordinate 64,246, forward strand.
CAGTTCATAACCTAGTTGAGAACACATGCACATGAATTAGTTAAGTAAGTGCAAGAAAATAACATGTCAGTTATCCAAAAGTCAGACTTCTAGCAATCTCATCCTTCAGCAGTATAATAATGATTTTTTAAATTGGGCAGCAGTGGATTTATTAAGTTAGTGAATTCCCAACCAGGAGCTCACTTGACCCCTAGATTTGTATTCATTTTTTCACTGAATCTTAGAATTGTCTGAAGTACTGAGGGGGGTTTAATGACTTGCTAAGGGTCACAAAGGCAAAATATATCAGGGACAGCCTGTGATGTAGGGTGTTCCTGGCCTTCAGGCCAACTCTCTCTGTACCATTTCATGCTACCTAAAATGATACCCAACGTCCAATATTTCAAGGTTTTATAAAATACATTCATTATTGAATATAAATCTTCATAATAATCCTTTTGACATAGGTATTCTAGTTGTTATCCCATTGTAGAGATGAGAAATTTGAAACTCAGAGATTAGTGATTTGCTTATTGTCATGTAGCTAGAGAGTTTCAGAAACAGAATTCAAACTTAAATCTTTCCTGACCCCAGGTTCTTCATTCTCTCTGCTATACCATGATTTGTGTAAATAGCTAGTATGAAAAAAAGATAAACTGTAATCTTTCTCCTTAAATTTTAATTCAGGCTTCCTTATTGATTTTTAAAATTTGATATGATATAATTCACAGCAAGCTTGATCTCTAGCTTCCCATCCATCAGCAGATTAGAAACAATAGCAGTAAACTAAAAGTGAGGGACAAGCACTGGAGGTTGGGGAAGGAGGCGAAATTTTATAGTGACAGCCTGATGTCAGGGATGGGAATCTGGATATAACAGTAGATATTTATAATATAATAAAGCTCAGTACTACATTGCTCTGTTTTAAAAGACAGAAAAGTAGAAAATACATTTTATTTAAGTATTTCCTAATTAAAAACTCTTAAAGTTGGTGCTCAAATGGATAAAAATTGGTGATCTGTAAGATTCATTTATCGGGAAGACTTTATTCCCTAATGGTGCAGGCAAAATGAGTAAAAGAGTTAAAAAGTGTGATAGCAGTTCAGGGCAAGAAGTCATGTAGTGTGGAACACCTGGGGAGGTTCTTAGAGAGAAGGGAGGAACAAAGGATCATAGAACCAGAGTTGAGAATTTTGTCTAGTCCAGTTCTCTCATTTTATAGAGAAGCAAAATGAATTGTTCAAAGTTTCCTAATTAATTAGTGGCAGGGCTGCTACTTGAACCCAGGCCCTCTCATTACAAACTCAGGACTTTTTTCCCCTACTGTACCATGGGAGTTGTGTCCTAGTACGGTTATAATAGTGGAGATTAAATTGGGTGTAATTTACTCAATAATGATATGCTGTTTTGATAGGAATAGATGGGTGGGTTTTTTTTCTGGCATAAGTTAAAGAGATCCAGTCCATTTAAAATAAAGAGCTTTTCAGACCTTAGCACCAGGCATTCCTAATCTTTTTAGCATTGTGACACCCTATCATATTTATAGTCTTATTGTGGAGTGCCAGAAGTCTATTTTATCAACCTAGAATCATATATTTTCAAAATGATAGATATGGGACTTTCCTGCCCTCAGAGTTTCCTTTCTATTGCTTTGTTTTCAGACCAAAGTTCTTACTATAACCCAAATGTGATCTAGGAAGTATATAGAAGAGCCTTGCTCAATATCTTCCTCTGAAAGAAGGTCTTTAAAAAGGCATCATTTCCCACTGGAGGATCTGTAATTGTCACTAGTCTGTCCCACTGGTGTAACACAAAAAAAGGAATCCCGTAGAGAAGAGAATTGGGGAGAGGGGGTTGGACAGAACAATGAAAAATGCCAAGTCCCTTGGGTTTTAACTAAACTGACAGTAAAATTCCTGGGAGGAAAGACTAAGATAGCATCTGTCTTTCTAACTCAATGCTTGCCAACGTAGCTTGTGCCTTTATTTTATCTCTGATATTTCTCAAGCATTGAGAACAAGAATGTTCACTGAGTGAGAACCTTAGCTTTAGGTATTGTTGCTGGTAACACCCTCCCAGGATAGGCTGTTTCTGTCTTCAGCAGAGTGGCTGGCAAGCAAAGGCCATTATAAGAGGTTATGCTTAACTTAATATGTTTTCAGTATTGCATTTCTGCTGCTAGTGCTGAATAAGTTAGGTAAGCAGAGTGCTGATTTTTTTCTGATTGACCAACATGAGCAGAGAAACAGACTCAGATTCAAAGACAGACAGACGGATATATATATCTTGAATTCAGTCTCTTGGATAGCTATTCTCTCTTTTAAAAAAAAATAATAGCTTTTTATTTTTCAAAATACGTGCAAAGACAGTTTTCAACATTCACTCTTGCAAAACCTTGTATTCCATATTTTTTCCCTTTCTCCCCCTCTCCCTACAAGTAATCCAATATAAGTTAATATGTGCAATTCTTCTAAATATATTTCTACATTTATCATGCTGCACAAGAAAAATCAGATCAAAAAGAGAAAAAAAAGAGAGAAAAAAAGCAAACAAACAACAATAAAAAGATGAAAATGCTATGTTGTGATCCACATTTTGTCTTCATAGTCTTCTCTCTGAATTAAGATGACCCTTTTTATCACAAGTCTTTTGGAATTTGTGTGAGTCACCTTATTGTTGAAAAAAACAAGTCCATCCTTAGTTGATTGTCACATAATCTTCTTGTTGCTGTGTACAAATGTTCTCTTGATTCTACTCACTCCACTTAGCATCAGTTCATGTAAGTCTCTCTAGGCTTTTCTGAAATCATCCTGCTGATCATTTTTTATAGAACAATAATATTCCATTACATTCGTATACCATAATTCAGGCATTCCCCAAGTGGTGGGCATTGGACAGCTATTCTTGAGAAAAGATCAAGACACTTATAAAATCATGACAGTAGCAACATAGAGAGATGTATAGGATGGACAGCAAACAAAGATTGAGAGAAGGTTGCAAACAGGAATAGGTAATTGAAAATTTTTTTATCCTCTAAACTAGGAGGAGATGGGCCAGGAGGAAGAGGAAGCCAATGGTAGTAAAGCAGAATTGGGTATACAGCAACCTGACTTTGTTGCTGTTTTGGGGATAAAAAATGAATCAAGCTTGCTTTTCTACTGATGTCCAGAAGGATAATAAATTATGGGTTTTTTAATGGTTGAGGTACTGGAAGAGATTGCACAGTTTTGAAGGCAATAGGAAAAGCATCTATATTACGATTTTTATTTCTTTTCACATCCAAAAGTAATGGCATCTTTATCTTCATTCATAGCTCACTTGACCATGTTAAGCTCTTTTGTCAGTGTGGTTGTTAGCCATTCCTTCTGAAAATTACCTTGCCCTTAATTATTTGGTTTTATTTTGTTTTCTCCAAGACGTTTTTCATTCTTGTTTTTTGTGCCCCTTGAACTTACCACTGGCATTGATTGGTGCGTAATAAATGCTTGCAAAGTGTATACTGGGTCTGTCTCACATGTGATGCTTTAAACATTGGTCATTTCCATCCTCTTATACTTTCCTCCTCATCCCTCTTTGCTTCACTCTTTGTCAAGTATGATCCTTGTGTTGAGCCCAGGGATTCTTTTTCTCTACTTTCCTCTCTCTGTTCCTGGCCCCTTACTCTGTCACTTAAAAATAATTAAGGACACATGAACAGAATGGGTTCATGCTTTGCCAAGTGTGTGCCAATTAATCTGTACCTGTTTCATTTAATAGACTTGATACTGGTTCTGGAGTCAAAGGACTAGAGTTCAGATCCAACTTTTAGCATTTTCTAACTCAGTCAATTAATCTCTTTGGGCCTCAGTTTAATTATCTGTAAAATGAAGGTATGACAGTAGATGGCCTTTGAGTCCCCTTCCAACTCTAAATATATGATTCTATGATTATACCAATTGATGGTATGATTATACCAATTGAAATAGTTAAATATGTTTTGGGATATACTGGGTAACCAAACTATTTTCTAGTTCTCACTAGGGCTTGCTTCTACTTTAAAGCTTTAAATATTTTGTCAAGGATGCCAAGAAGAGATGGTTCTTTTTCTTCTTTCCTCCATGTCATCCCACTTGGTGAGATTAAACCATCATTTGTAAAAATTCTTTTTGGTGGCCTAAATTACCTCTGTCTGTTCTTTAATCTTCATAATTTTTCTCTCACCCCTTTGTTCTTTCATATCCCAACTAGAAACAAGACTATCCAGCTCTGAAATTCCTGGATTCATGGAGGAAATCTCCCTTCCTCTGAAACAATTTCCATTTATGAAAAAAATTTCCTCATGTGCAGTTAGGAAGAACAGTAGATTATGAAGTCCATGTAATTTGTTCCTCATCACAGCTATAGACTTATTACTGATGAATAATGTAATCCTGTTAATGTTTCACAAAGGTTATGAATTGTGCTGAGTCTCAGCAGAGAAAGCAACAACTTTTTAAAAAGCTACATCATTCTGTTTCCGTGCCACTGTAAAGATTTTTGAACAGCTTGCTCTATATCCCTGAGCTTTTAGCAAACAATATTTAAACAAATTGAAATACAGAAACTATTAGCTGTATGCCTATAGGAATCTTATGCAGATGTTTATTCTGACTTTTATCTAAGCTGCTGGTTTGTTGATTTATTTTGCGTTTTTTTGTTTGTTTTTACAACGCAATAAATATGTTTGCAACAGACTTTCAGGTTGTGAAGTTGATTTCTTCTCATATTCCTTAGAGAATAGTTTTGACTTCTGTAATCTAAGCAGCTATCTGCATTGATTTGATTCCCCCCAAAAAAAAAATTCTGTCCAATTTCTAGAACCAGTGTTATATTTTATATTTTATAGGGGGAAGGGGAAGAGGGAGAATTGGCTGTCAAAGAAAGAATTTTTTTTCATAAACTAGCCAAAAACTTTCATCATTCTTATCAAATATTCAGAGCTGGAAGAGATCTTAAAAGTGATCCAATCTAACTTCTCATGATATACATGGTGACATTAAGATCCATTGAAGTTAAGTGACGCTTCTAAGATTACCCCAAGTCAAACAGGTTAAGTAGTAGAGCTGGAAATTTTAGCTCTAATTTCTCTAGTTAGCTCCTCTAACTCCAACTTCAAAACCCTTTCTAATCAAATAAGGCCTTGCTGGAAGATTGTGTAGTGATTCAGCATCTGCCTATAGTTAGTTTGATGATTTTTTTTTTGGTTTTCCTTTTTTAGTGAAATACACAAATAAAGGAAGAACCTATGCTTTCTTATGTCATGGAGAAAGTCTGGTGTGGAAACTTCCCCCCCCCTTCACCACATCAAGTACAAAGCTGGTGATTAATATTAAGGTTAAATGATTTATTCAGGTTCACCAAAATAAGAGGCAGAATTTCAACCCAGATCTGAAATGGAAACTCAGAATTCAATATACTAAGGCACTCAGCTTCTGAATTCTAAAAGAAATATGATAGGGTTTTTTTAATCTACAAAACATGTCTCTCTAAAAAAAAGTAAGTTATATTTCCTTGCTTTTCTCAGTGTAATTTAAGTGGGGTTTTGTTGTTGTTGTTGAGTTGAACTACTTGTGTTTTAATTAGAGAAATGTCTAAATAGTGGGTATTGATGTTATTCATAGAAATGGCTTTATGATGTTAGCTACATGCATAGCTGCACAAATAGGCAAGGATTGTACAATCTAGGCAAAATGGGGATAGTTTGCTTTCTTTAATGTCCCCTGGGTCCATTCTCATTTTACTTATCCAGATGTTTTACTCCTTTTTATGTCTGTAGATGGTACACTGAAAGTAATGTTTACCCTGCCTCTTACATTAATGTGGGCTCTACTCAGATGTCTAGAGAATGAGAAATGAATTGAGTCTGGACTTTCTAAGGAAAGTAGAATAGGAAATGTTGAGTCCAGTCTACCATTTATACCATTAAGGACTTGCAATGCTAAATGTGTTCTTTTTTTCCAGTTACATGCAAAATACCATTGGCAAATACCTCAATCATTTGAAAGCATGAATGAATTAAAACTGTATGGTGCCTCTTAGTGGATAATAATTAACATTCTTGTGATTTTTCACTGTGCTATGAAGTTTAAATGATAGGCTAATAGCAAACTTTGCAACAGGGAAATGACCATTATCCATAATCCAACCAATCCTGACAAGATTGGTTGGTTGGTTGGTTATTGTACTTTATTCTCAAAGAGGACCAAAATGACATCTCTACGTTAGAGTCAAGTTACAGTGTATCCTACTGTGACTGATCAAACCAATGTGAGCGTAGAATGTTCTGCCACAGGCAGGACATAAATAGTCCCTATGAACATTTGGGGAGGATTCTCTAACTCTGAGCATCTCACATTTCTTCTCAGGTAATTCAATTCTGCTTCACTCATAGAGCACAGTGCCTTCTCTGATGAGATAAAATGCAAAATAAAAAATATCATTATGTTTCTTTCACAGATTATCTGAATGTGATCTTGGGCAAGTCAACTTACAAGTGCCAGGCTTTGTGCTAAGCTTTGGGGATACAAAGAAAGATCCAACCCCAGCCCTCAAAACAGTGACAACATAATGGGGGAGACAATATACAAACAAATATATGGAAAGCAAGCTATATGCAGAAATAATTATCAGAGGGAAGGCACTAAAATTAAGAAAGGGTAGAAAAGGCTTCTGAGAAAAGAGTATTTTAGTAGGGACTTAAAAGGAAGGCAGGGAAATCAACCAAGATAGTTGAGAATATTCCAAGAATAGGGAACATCAGGAGAAAATGCCTGGCTTCAAGAAATGGAGTATCTAGCTTGCGGAATGATAAGGCCAAAAAGTGAGGATTTGTAACCTTTTGGACCTCACCTTTTGGAAAGCTGTTTTCCGGAGATGGGAGATTTTCTTGCCTTTCCCTAATCAGTAGCCCAAATACTTCTGGTCATAATCCATGTTTCACTGATGAAAAGGGCTAGCATTATGAAAGTCTGATCCACCTTAATTAGAAAATAAAAACAACTCTAAATAATGAAAGAAGGGCATCTCTTAAAAAAAAAAAACAATGAAAAATTCCAAACAAAATCAAAATCTTCTTTGAACAGGAGTTGTACCAACCACATGATCCCTTATGTTGGCTCTTTTTTCAGGGATGCCATCAAATATTTATTTCTCATGGGTAATTAGGTGCTCTTGTTGGTGTTTTTGTTTTAACAGAAAGGGTATCCTTGAAATGTCTTCACCAATATGGCATATACATCCCATTACATCAGGTGTCACTTGACATAAAACCAGATGCAGTTCTAGGCCTGACATTCAGCTGACTTTTGTTTATTCAGTATGGAGAAACTTTTGTTCCCTTGCCCTATAAGGCCTCTACCATGAGAGATTTTGGGAAAAGGTCACCCAGATAGTAAATAATTCTGGTTTCTGCTGAGCTTTGAAGTGGAAATGTTCCCAGAACCTTTCTTCTGTCCTTGCCATTTAATTGGTATGCTCCAGTCAGTCATTCTTGGTATTAATGAATGGTGTAGATCAGAGATGTACCCATCATTTGATTCTTGGGAGGCTCAATCTGAAATCAAAACCATATTTTATCTTTGTTTTGATCCTCTCCCTGCATTCAGGGGATAGTATTGTGAACCTCTCAGAGAAAAAGAAATACAGCCCAAGGAAAATCTGGTTAAAGAGCTAGAGAAAGAGGAATCTTGATGGAAGAAAATTCCACTGTGATTTTTTTTTTCTGAAAAGTAGTCTGATCTTTGAAAAACACATTTCCTTTCATTGGTAGTGAAATATCCAAAATCTGCACAGCATATTTCACAATAGGACCTCGGAAAGCAATATGATGAGCTGGAATAAGGGGAGTTTAAATTTTTGATGCAATACTCTGCTTGGGGAAAGTGATAATGCAGCTCAAATAACAGAGAAAGTATTTTCTGTTACAGAGCAACAATCAACATATCATCTAGGTATATTAATAATTTCACTCCTAAACTTCTCAACAGGGAGAGCATGGGTCTTAATAGCATTGTAAAGATCCTTAGGGCAATTGAAAAACCAAAAATCATTACTTTCTACTGATAGACTTTCCTTTCCCAGAGGATACTGAAATATCTTGGGTAATGTAGATTTATTGAAATGCTCAGATAGGCACTGCTCAGATCTAACTTTGTAATAAAATCTCCTCTCTGGCAGGGTTACTTTTTAAAGATTTCAAGTGGTCTGTTTTTGAAAGACTTTATCTCTGTGAAAGTAGCTAATGGGGTTGGGATTGATATAAAGTGATAATTTCCAGATGATCTGGGGCATCAAATAATGAATTTTGTGAAACTCCTCTGCAGTCAAATGATGGAGCACTTACAGGCACCTGTGGCTCACATTTTTTTCTCCTCATCCATGGCACTTGTCCTAGTTGGATAAGTTGTTTTGTTGTTGCTGTTGTTCAGCCACTTTAGTCAAGTCTTCAAGATCCCATTTGGGGTTTTCTTGATAGAGAAACTGGAGTGGTTTGCCATTTCCTTCTCCAGCTCATTTTACAGATGAGGAAACTGAGGCAAGCAGGGTTAAGTGACTTTCCCAGGATCACACAGCTAATAAGTATTGAGCTCATGAAGGTGGGTTGCCCGGCATTCTATCCACGGTGGGTAGATTGTAGGAGACACTAAATTGTCATTGCAATTATGAGCTAGAAGGGAACTCCAGATTCTACATTTGATTTAGAGTTTCTTCCCCACCTTCTTCCTACTCCCAGAGTTCTTCCCTATGCCTGACTGATTTTGAGAATGAGATAGAATAACTCTCAGCTCCTGTTACGGTCACTCTTACATCACTGTAACAATTTTCAGGCTCCCCCATGGACACTCAAGAGCACAATCAGCTTTTCAAGCTGTGCCCAGCTAACGATCTCCCGTCTGAAAAATGTCAACAGGCCCAGAGTCCCCGCCAAAATGTTCCTATGGAGGAGCTGCTTTAGGTTGCCATGGGAGGATATTATTTTTAAGTAGCGTGAAGTGTGCCCCTTCCGGGAACCTAACTTCTATCAGCTGGAACAGGGCTCTGCCATAGAAGTGGCTTTTTTGGTTACAGGATAAGCAGGATTCAAAAAGTTGCCCCCTCACCTACTGTGGCTGCCTCTGTGCTAAAGAGCCCTCCAAATCAGTCGCCAGAACACAGCTGAACAAAAGAGAAAGGGGAACTCCATCAAGCAGCTCCAGCTGTGAAGTTTATTTCTCAAGAGTTAAATTCTGTTGTTTCTCTTCTCCAAGCTTCTCCAAACCTAATAGGAGATGTGGGTCCTCAGAGGCCCTTGCTTTTTAACAATCCACTTCTTATGGTAATACTTGCAGGAATCCACGATTCTATCATTATAGGTTTTCTTCTCTCTCAGCTCCACTCGTGAGTTTTAGAACTTCCACTTTGCTCCCATGCAGATACTTTCTTGTCCCACTTTCCACTTCTACTTTATTTTTTGTCTTCCTTCTTCAGAATGTAAGTTCCTTGAGGATAGGGATGGTTTTGGTTTTTTCGTTTGAATTTGTATTCCTAGGAATTATCACAATGTGTAACAGGTAATTTTTTAATAAATGCTTATTCTTCCTCCCTTCCTCTCTCCCTCTTATTTCCTCCTTTTTTCCTTCCTTCCTCCCTCCCTTCTTTCCTTTTCTTCTTCCCTTTCTTCCTTCTCTCCCTCCATTCTTTACTTTTTTCATTATTCCAAACTTTTGAATCATTCAGACCATGATCACCTGAGGATTTATTAAGTGCCAGACTCCCTGTGTAACTATAGAAGCTGCTGTAAAAAGCACATTAAATAGGCATTCCTGCCTTCTGGAAACATATATGTAGTCTGACTGCACCGGTGCATCTAGGCATATCATATAAGGGCATCCATGCAAAGAAAAGGATTTGCATTGCATATAAGCAAAAAGGCAGGGACATTTTGTGGTTGTGTGAAAGGGAGCCTTTTTGCTATTAGGTGATTTGATAGGGTATGTGCTTAAGGGGGTGAGGAAGGACTAGCTGGGCAAGGTCAGTGAAGCTATTTGCCCTATAATTAACTAGAAAATTCTTCCTGGAGGAGGTAGATTTCCCAGAATTTTATCATTATGTAGGTGACATCACCTACTAATCCCTATATTTGGAGCCTGATCAACTCTAGCCTGCAGATACTGACACACTTATCTTGCCCTAGCTCCCACCCTTATAGCTTTTTTTCAAAATACCTGACCATGTAAAAGCTTTATAAAAATTCACCAGAAATTATCCATGCATATGTTTTGAAAATAAAAAGCTTTTATAAAAAAAAAGTTTTTAAAAAGAAAAAAAAATCACCAGAAAAAATGAAGAGAAGATGGAGAACTCCAATATATTAGATACAGCTACACTGAAATGATCACCATTTTCTTCTTTCCCTTTGCCTAGGGCATAGTGGTCAGCTGTAACATCACTTCCAAATCATGATACTTGTCTGATGGTCCTAGATTTTAGAGTATTAAAGTTATGATTCATAAACTACCCTTTGCATTATATTTTTTCCTCCCATTATGGAGTCTGGGGTTTTCTTTCCTTAAGATAGAAGAATGGTAGGGACTGTTTCTTAATATCTGAAATGAGTTTTCTGCCCTTAAGCAGAAAAAAACCTTCCCAGATTTTCCACCACAGCCTCAGCCTTTCATAAGTTACATACCTACCATTAAAGAAACTCTTTAATAATTCTCTGTTGCTTGACAAAGAGAATCTAAATGTCACTTTCCTAATGAAGACTTTTAATAAGTTTCTCTCTGTCCTCTTCAATAATCCCACCTCCCCCAAACAGAAATTTTCTTTCCCTCCTGGAACTTCATCTAGCACCTTGTACTTTTTTGGTGTACTTGACATTATGCAAATAGTTCTTTATGTGGCATATCCTCCTATGAAATTGTAAGCTTCATGAAAGCTGAAGCTAGATTTGATTTATCTTTGTATTTCCATTAGCTTCAGGAACAATACTGCCTATGCACATAATTGATATTTAATAAATATATATATTAAATTGAACTAAATAAAATTCCCTGACTTCCCATCAGGTAATTTCTGACCACAATACACAGTAAAAAGAGAACCAGAATTGGACTGCTCATATTCCTCAAAAGCCCTAGTGTTCTATTTGTTATTATAGCTTTTTTATATATTGCTCTTCTTCCCAATCTCCATCCTTGCATAAGACTGAGATATCTATAATGACAAGGATCATATCTTTTCTAAAATTTTATCTCTCTTCCAAAACCTAGTAGAGTGTGACACATGCAATAGGTGCTTAATAAGTGTCATTGAATTGATTTGGCTGGAGATGAGAAAAACCTAAATGTTAGTTTTGATTCTTATACTAAACAACTTTGTAATCTCAAGAAAATAATTTAATTTTTTCTGGGTCCTACTTTCCATTTCTGTAAAATAAAGCATTTGCATGCATTCGCTCTGTTGTTGCTGCACCTTGCCAAAGTTTTAGCTAAACCAAAATATTCTAAACAATTTCATTGTATTGATAATCCAGGAAAACTGTGATTGTGACAACCCCAAAGATCAGGCTGCTTTAGCATGTTTGGCATTCATTTGATATGCCCCTTCCCTGAATCAATGTCTTTTAGTAAGTTTTAAATCAGAGGAAGACTAGGAAAGAGACTATTAAGTGGAAAAGGCCGGTAGCTCTAGTTAGGGAGAAATCAATGAATCCATTTCTGAGAATTCAACTTCCAAAGCGAGGGACCAGGGCTCTGCCTCATGCAGCCAGGTGAAATATTTTTGTAGCCAGGGGAGTACTGGAATACTCTGAGAACTAGGTTGGGCCATGTTTCTGCATCTGTTAGATCTAATTGTTTCTTGTCTTTTACAGGGATGGTTAAGTGAGCCAAAAATTCCACACAAAAGAAGGGTTTTTAAAAAAATTTGAGGGTCTTTTGGGAAGTCACTTTGACCCAGAAAAGATATTTCTCTGCAATATTACTTTGTTCTGGCCTATTTCTCCTAATTCAAATGGCATCATAAAGCATGAAACTGTGAGGTGGGAGATTACCTCTTTATTCCTCAAATGATTTGGTTTTGCCATTTGAGCAAATGTCCAAAATCAGACTGATCATCTTCTTCCTCCCTCCCCCAATATATACAGACATAGCTGCTGCTACTGTTCCTCCTAACTTCCCTATTTCTGTTAATGATAACCTGCACATAAACCCCCACCCCTAGCTTCTCCCACTCAACTTAACTCTAAATCTTGGAATCATATTTTATTCCTTTCTTTCTCTTATGGGTAAGCTTGGACAAACATAATCACTTCTCACTGTATAATTCTTTAAAGTTTGAGACATGCTTTTAATCATTATTTCATTTAATTCTCATAATAACTTCCATATTCATTCATATTATATATTCATTCAATTAAAAGGAAATTGAGGCTGCAAGAAGGTAATAGCTTGCCCACAATAGGTACAAGAGGCAGAGTTTTAATCCAGGTTTCATCTAAATCCAAGAATGAGTATTTTTTCCCTCCATTACTCCCTTGATAAGTCACTTAACTCTTATGAAGTTCTATAACCTTATTAGTGAAATGGGGGATTTGACTGGGTGATATCTATGAATCTATCCTGCTCTAAATATATGATCCCATTATTTTTATTCTGATATCCAAGCAATGTTGAATTATGTTGCTCCTATATCTAAAATATGACTTGAATTATCCATATTCTTGCTGTTTCTATTGCCATAGTGAGGTCCAATTTGATTAGCCTAGAGTTTTCTTGTTTTCACCAGTTTCTTCTCCCTCTAATTTATCCTATATATCTCTGTTAGGTTAACCTTCCTAAAGCAAAAAGCACATCTGGACTCCTTTGCTCAAAACACTTTTCCTAACTCCCTAAGGGCCACTGAATAAAAAGTCCAAAGTCCTCAGCCTTTCATTTAATACCATTTGTTATTATTCAGACATTTTTTTTCAATCATGTATAACTTTTCATGACCCTATTTGGGATTTTCTTGGTGGAGATACTGGAGTGGTTTTCCATTTCCTTCTCCAGCTCATGAGGAAACTGAGGAAAACAAGGTTAAGTGTCCATGGTCACACAGCTAGGAAATGACTGAGGTAGATCTCAACTCAGAAAGATGTATATGTCCCAGTAGCACTGTCCTAGCACTCTATCTACTGCACCACCTCACTGCTTATAGTAATACTATATTTAATACCATCATATGTACCTAAAATATTTCTGTAGTCTAATATATTCCTTACATATTCACTCCATTCCAGATCAGTAAGTTAACATTTATTAAGCACTTACTGTGTACCAAGCTTTATACTAAGTCCCAGGTATACAAATGCAAGCAAAAACAAAGATAAGCCCTTCCCTCAAAGGAGCTAGTATTCTAATGGAAGAAGACAATACATACTAGGATACTGAAAAGTGGGGAAATAGTCCAGAGTAAAGGAGATACCCACATAATGGCATGAGAGTAAAGTCCAGGAAATGGAGGATGGCAAGGGGAGGCCCTTCCTCAAAAATGAAGGTTCCACCAGTGATGAGGGGTCATACAGGAGTGCTGAGAGAAGCAGTGAAAGCATAGTGAGAGAGTCCTAGACTATCCTGCTTTGCTGCTGTTATTCCCTTTTCCAGATATAGTTTCTTCTGCCCATCTGTCAAAATCCTACTTATTTCAGAGTCTATCTCAGAGACTTTCTTCTTCAGGGACCCTTCCTTTCCTGATTATTCTCTGCAGATTTTTATTTTTCCTTTAGTTGAGCCTCCACAGGGCATTATCTTAACTTCTTTAATGTAAAATATCCTATCCTCCTTTGTATTATAACTGTTCTTATTCCCAAAGATTGTAAGCTTCTTGAAAACAGAATCTTATTCCCCTATTATGTTGTAAACTCCTTGGCCACAAAAACTCTCTTACCCAGTATAGTGCTACAGTGCTACTCTTTTGCATATGGGGAAGGGGAAAGGCATTTATACAGTGACTGGGCTACCATGTACCCTACAAGCACTTTACAAATCTTGGCTCCTTTGATTCTTACAAGGCAAGTACTTTATTAGCGTGATTTTGTAATTAGGACACTGTAACATATAGAAGTTAAATGATTTGCCAAAGTCACACTACTTATAAAAGTCAGAAGCTAGAATTGAACTCAGACCTTCTTGTCTCCAGGCCCAGCATTTTATCCATTCTATGCTACCTAGCTGGCTAGATATTTATACCTAATAAAAATTTGGTTCTGATTAGTTTTATTGAATTACTCATCTTTGCTTTTCCCATAGTACCTAGGATAATGTCTTACATATAATAGGCTCATAATGAATGTCTATTGAATTGTTGACTTGGAATGTTCAAAAATAAATTTTGATGGCATTCACCTGCATTTGTTCATGAGAGTGCAAATGCAAAGTTATTTATTCCATCTGCGCCTAAATTAATTTATCTGACCACTTCCTGATATTCTTTTGCTCTCCCTTCTTTCCCCTTACTCATTGTAAATGAACTTGAAACTCAAGTCTGGTTATTGCAGCAAGATTTTGAAGTGACAATAACAAGGTTTATCTACAACTGTTAATACAAGTGATCCAATATTTACCATTCCCTTTACATAAGAGAATAACCATCCTCATTCAAGTCACTGAGTATTTAATAATTTTCATTATATGTAGCTCACTGTACTATAAACATCGAGGGAGATTCAGAGTCCTCACAGAACTTACAATTTATCATGAAGAAAGATCCAAGGAAAATGCTTACTCTTTAGGAAGAAGCAATATTCTTTCTTAATTGATTATACTTTTTTGTTGTGATGTTCCTTTCTATTGAATTACTTCTTATGGTTTCCAAAGCCAAGAACCTTAACCAAGTAGTCAATAGATTTTAAAACACTTAGAATGGTCAAATATAACAATAAATGATAATATCAGATATGCAAAACAAAGTATCCTGTAAGGTCTGAGAGTTAAAAGGACATTACTAAGTCTTGGGGAGAATAGGAGGAGAAATAGAAAAAAAGACTTCATGGAGAAAGTGACATATGAGTTGGACTTTAAATGAAGAGTAGAAATTCAATCACAACCAAAAAAAAAAAAAAGAGAGAGAAAGTTTTGGAAACAGACCATGAAAATAATCTGGACAAAGACAGAAGTGAGAATGCCCAAGAGAGGTTTGAAAGACAAAGATTTTGGCTGTCTGTAGCAAATATTAGGATATTAGGAAGTAGTAGAGGATAGATCTGGGAAATTTGGTGGCATTAGATTATTAGAAAGATAGTTTGATTGTGTACTGTTTGACATTAAATGCCAGGCAAAACAGTTTGGATTTTACTTGATAGATAATAGGGTTCATGTAACCGTTTTGAGAAGAGAAAAAGTATGCAATGACATATGCATAAAGATAACTATTCTGCACAGTATAAAAAATGGATTAGAAAGAAGAGTGGCGGTGATAGAAGATTATTGCAGAGCTGCTAGGTCCAGGTTAGTGTGATTCCCTGACTGTTTGCATTATTCAAATTTGTGCTGCATATTTCCATTGGGTTGGAACCAATAACCACATTTTAAATAATAGTTAACATTTATGTAGCATTTACCATGTGTCAAGTTTTGTGCTAAGGACTTTATTATTATTTTTCCTTTTATCCTCACAGCCATCCTAGGAAGTGCTATTATTATCACCATTTTATTTATTAGCTATGAGCAAGTAGAGTTAAGTGATTTGTCTAGGTTGACATTAATAAGTGTCTGAAATAAAATTTGAACTCAGGTCTCCTGACTTCAGGCCTGGCACTCTCTTGGATATGTGTGACCACATTAAGGGATTAATTATTTACATTTATTGAGACTTTAGCAGTATTCCATCCAGATGTTAAGGAAAATCTGTCCCAGGGCTTGATAGAGAGCACACACACACACACACACACACACACACACACACACACACACACACA
>JAJPUD010003432.1:80186-106162 GCA_023553655.1 Myrmecobius fasciatus
ACACACACACACACACACACACACACACACACACACACACACACACAAAGATGGATATGGTAGGCATTATTAAAGTATCTAAGAAGTAAGGGAGACAAAAATTCAAAGAAATTGCAATGCTTTCAGATGTGTAAAATGGAGTGGTTATATTACTAATAAAATTTTAACATCAAAAGAAGGAGCAGATATTCTTGAATAGGTCAAGTTCGAGGACTTAGTGAAATACCAGTGGAGGTGTTCCATAGATAGTTCAAAATGAAGATCTAAAACTTGTAAGAGAGCTTCAAGATAGAAATAGAAATTTGGTAACTATCAACCAAAGCACTGTCACTGAATGAAATTGACAAGGGAGAGGATACAGAGAGAAAAAAGATAAGGACTTAAGGAATATCCACCTTTGAGGGTAAATGATGAGGAATTTCCTCAGGATATAGAGAATTAGTACTTAGAGAAATAATACTTAATGGGAAATTAGAGAGTATGAGATTGCTGAAGTCAAAATACAGCTCACCTATTGGATTTGGTGGTTAAATCATTGGTGATTTTTGAAGGTGAAGTTTAAACAGATCCCAAATAAAACTAGATTTCAGTAGGTTGAAGAGACTTTGGTGAAACAGAAATGTAAACACTAAAAGTATTTTTTTCCTAAGTTTGACTAGAAGGGGAAGGAAAAAAATGGAATGCTATCTGTCTTTCCTATAGCATCTAGCACAGTGCTTTTCTGGAAGAATCGAGGAAAATGCTTTTGTAAAAAACAGTCATCAAGCATTTATTAGGTGCTTGTTGTATGCTAGGCTCTGTGCCAAATTCTGGGCAAAGAAACATATAAGCTGGTCCATACTCTCAACAAGCTTTCAGCATAATGAGGGAGGCAACATGCAAACAACTGTGTACAGACAAGATATATAGAGGATAAACTGAAGATAATCAACAGAGGGAATGCATCAGCATTAAGAGGGATCGAGAAAAGCTTCTTGCAGAAGGTAAGATTTATCTGAGACTGTGTTGCAGGCACTCTGCTACTCACTGGGAATATAGAGACCAATATGAATGAGTCCCTGCCCCCAAGGGGCTTACATTAGAATAAGGGGATATAAGCATAGGCGAATGGGGATCAGCAAAAGCTGATTTGCTATGAGCAGTTATAGGAATTGTAAATAAAGTCACAGGATAGTAAATAGTCACATCATTTTGCTAGCAATTGCGGTATCTGATGACTTTTCAGAGTAAGAGCAAAAGATGGAAGGAACAGGAGGCAAAGAATCAGTACACTCAAGGTGACAATACAAGTGGTACAATGTTGGCTTTGGATGTATACCCTTCTGGTATCCTGATGGATAGCCATGGATATGAAGCATGTTCTGGAATCAGCTGGATATAATGGATTAGAATGATAATTCACTTCCTCACCAATTAGAGTAGTTCAGCTGCAGGTAAGAGTGCGAAAACTAAATGGATTCAGTCCTCCAGGGTGGAAAGGCTTGGATGCTGAAAGAGCAGGTCCAGAGGGTCATTGTGTGTAGTCAGGAGAGAGTAGACTTCAGCAGGGCAGAAAGCCTTTCTGGGGATGCTGGAGAGTGTCTGCATAACTTATGTTGGGCAATAGGGACCAAAATTCTCCACTGAGAATTATTGCTCCCACTGTACCATGCTGTAATCACATCTATTACTCTGGAGCTCCTCCACACTGTGCATCTTCCCCACCCCCATCTTTGCTGCTCTGCAAGAATAATAGCTCACATTTTTATAGCAGTTTATGGTTTACAAAATGATTTTCTCACAACAAATCATATGAGGTAAGTGGTGCAAGTATTATTATTCCCATATTTTATGGATGAGGAAATGAGCTTCAGAAAGGGTAAATGATTATCTCAGAGTTTCAGAACTAGGGTATCAGAACCCAAGTTTTCTTACTTCACCCCAATACTATGTATCCTATGCCTTGCTGGACATATGACTCTCTTTCCCTTCCCAGCTCTCCATCTAATGTCCGTAGTTGTCATTACATAGTGAGATTTTAAGTGGGTGTCTTGATGCAATTTTTAACATTTTCCAACAGTTTCCTCAAGAGACAGCTTGCTTTCTTGGGGGTGGTCCTGCAGGAAAAAGCAGAGAGTTTGTGGTTAATTTATTGGCTTTGGAAGTGTTTTGATTTTAACAAGGAGCAAAAGCAATTGGATCCATCTCCAAGAGGGAGTGTTATACCAGGCAAGAAGACATGTCCTGACTATTTTTTCTTATGTACATTTTTATCAGAATTTTTAATCATTGGGGGAAATGGTTAAAGAATAAAACAATGCAATTAGGCTTGTTAAGCCTTGGCAAAAATTGGCCAAAAGTAAAATCTCTGAACTACCTGCTTGTTTAGGGACAAGTTAACAATAATGGCAATTCATTAGTATCCCACTTCCTTAGCCCTAAGAAAAATTCTTCCTTCATAAGCTATTTAAGAATTGAGCATTTGATGTTTTCTCTTCATGTTTAAACATCTTCAGTATAATCAGCCAGGCAAAGATTTCCCAAATAAACAATGCCTCAAATTGGACTTTCCAAGACCACTAGTATTGAGATATTATTTATTACCCAATAAACAAAGAGTAGTTGGTATATGTTTTTAAATGTTCAATTAAATAGAATAATCATTTTCTTTTTTGTCTTTTTTTATTTTCCCTAATTAAAAGTATTTTATTTTTTCCAGTTACACGTAAAAATAGTTTTCAACATTCATTTTTATAAGATGTTTAGTTTTAATTTTTTCTCCCTCCTACCCACCTCTCCCCTCTCCCCAAGATGGCAAGCAATCTGATTTAGATTATACATATACAAGCATTTTAAAACTACTTCCAAATTAGTCTTGTGAAAGAAAAATCAGAAAAAGGGAAAAACAAAAGAAAGAAAAAACAGTAAAAATAGTGTGCTTCAATCTGCATTCAGATTCCAAGTTTTTTCTCTGAATATAGATAGCATTTTCCAACATGAGTCTTTTGAATAGTCTTAGATCATTGTATTACTGAGAATAGTTAAGTCTTTCAAGGCTGATCATAGTACAATGTTGCTGATACTGTATAAAATGTACTGCTTCCTTCATTTAGCAGCAGTTCACATAACTCTTTCCAGGTTTTTCTGAATCAGCCTGCTTATCATTTCTTATAGCACAATATTGTTCCATACATATACCACAATTTGTTCAGCCATTTCCCAATTGATGGGCATCCCTTCTGTTTTCAATTCTCTGTCACCAAAAAAAAAAAAAAAAAAAAAAAAAAAAAAAAAAAAAGCTGCTATAAATATTTTTGTACAAATAGTTCCTTTACCTTTCATTGTGATCTCTTTGAAATGCAGACCAATAAATGGTATTGCTGGATCAAAAAGTAGGCACAGCTTGGACAAAGTTCCAAATTGCTCTCCAGAATGTTTGGACCAATTCACAACTTCACTAATAATGTGTTAGAGCTATTTCCAATTTTCCCACATCTTCTCTTT
The DNA here is from genome assembly GCA_023553655.1 of Myrmecobius fasciatus. Taxonomy (NCBI): domain Eukaryota; kingdom Metazoa; phylum Chordata; class Mammalia; order Dasyuromorphia; family Myrmecobiidae; genus Myrmecobius; species Myrmecobius fasciatus. The sequence goes on from JAJPUD010003432.1 coordinate 83,670, forward strand.
TTTGTCATATTAGCCAATCTGACAGGTTTTAAGGTAGAACCTCAGAATTGTTCTAATTTGCATTTCTCCTATTCATAATGATTTAGAACATTTTTTCATATGACTGCAAATAGCTTTAATTTTTTCATCTGAAAACAGCCTGTTCATATCTTTTGACCATTTATCAATTGGGGAATGAGTTATATTCTTATAAATTTCACTCAGTTCTCTAAATTTGAGAAATGAGGCCTTTATCAGAAACATTTTCCAGCTTTCTGCTTTCCTTATAATCTTGGTTGCATTGGCTTTGTGCAAAAAAAAAAAAGTTTTAATTTAATCTAATCAAAATTATCCATTTTGCATTTTGTAATCTCTTTTGTTTGGTTATAAATTCTTCCCATCTCCATAGATCTGACATGTAAACTATTCTTTGCTCTACTTATTTGTTTATAGTATCACCTATTATGTTTAAATTATGTACCTATTTCAACCTTATTTTTGGAATATGGTATAAAGTGTTGACTTATGCCTAATTTCTGCCATACTATTTTTCAGTTTTCCTAACAGTTTTTGTCAAATAGCAGGTTCTTATCCCATAAGATGGAATCTTTGAGCTTATCCAGTCATTTTATTAAGAGCTTGTACTCTGCAGAGTATTGTGCTGGGGCTGGAGGAAAGCAGAGTCTAGGTGGTATGGCCCCTTCTCTTACTAAGTTTACAGTCTAGTAGGAGATTGACATCAACATCAACACAATGATATCTGAAAAATAAATTAATGAGCTTATTTATCATGAACTGGGCTGTATTACCCGGTGATAAGAGATTAAACTCCATTGTGAAGAACCAGAAGTGTGACTTTGAGACTCAACTTGTTATATAGACCAGTACTGTCCAACTCCATTTCCATCACCACATGTACTCTTATGTCCTAACTCCCAGAGGAACAGAGCATCATGCAAGGTCATCCAGTACATGATACACAAACTTCTGAAGTTGAAGAAGGTAAGGGATATTGGACATCCCAGACCTAAAGGGACAAGCTCATATATGTGAGACAGCATCAGCTATCAACTAATCACTCTGAATGCTGCTCTGAATTTCCAGCATTCTTATTCTATTTAAAACAGAATTTCTGGTATTCACTGTCTCATCTTCTAGCACTTGACTGCCACATATTAAACAATACCAAAGCAGAGAACATCCCATTTTCTATGACAAAATGAAAAGCATCCATTCCTCCAACTCCTGATCCTTCAATATACAGAAAGTACACCTTTCTTTAACACACTTCCATTTGTGATCGCAGCAGCTGGCTCTCTCTAACCTTTAGCTGAGATTTTGAAATAAGTCGTTTCTTCAAATGCCTCTGAACTATATATACACTACTTAAAATTAAAATGCCGTTTCTCAGCACCCTGGTAAATCAGGTACACTAAAATAGGTCAGTGCTGAGCATTTAATGACAGTTGCCTCTTAATAGCATAATTATTGAGGCTCGACACCATGTAACCATTTGTAACATAGTTGTTCCTAGTTAGACTGCATTATTAGGTGATTTCATATTTATGTAAAATAAGAAACATTAATTACAAGTACATTAATTAAATTCAGTAAATTTGTAGAACTTAAAGGGAAAAGATTACTCCTCTTAATCAAGCAGAGCTATTTGCCTTCTAATTTGCTATAGATACCAGACATCAGTTACCTACAAAACAGGGTGGTCTATATACTTTAGTTTCTCCTGGGGTACTTTTCACTGGGAACCATGCCTTATTACCACATATGAGCTAGGAAAATTTCAGTCAGACAATTGATAGATGAGATGACATGAAAAGTGCTTTGGAATGAAGATACTTTACAATGTGATATTTCATGAGAAGAATACTGGGCTATAACTCAATTTAAACTCAGGCCTTCCTGAAAGCCAGCCACCCAAGTTGGTGTAAGACATTTCTTATGTTTCCTAATCAGTGAGAAACTTGTGGACCTGGAAGTATCTAAGATCCTTTCTAACTTTGAGATTTTATGGTTCTAGGTACAAAAGTACCTTCTCCTTCTGGGAAAGATGCATTCCTAGAAAGTTGAATGTCACTAGAAATTCTAGAAATCAATTTTTTTGTTCCTATTGATTTATATCATAGTGACAGAAATGCTTCATTAATGAAACGTGCATCTCTGCAGCACTCTATACTTTTAGGAGCAACTTTATGAGCATTCTCTTATTAGATTATTCATGATTATATGAGGTGATGACAAGTATTATTATCTCCTGTTTACAGAAAAGACTAGAGTGGTTGTAGCTTGCCCAGGGTCTAACAATGAGGTGTTAGTAGAGCCAACACTAGAACTCAGTTTTTCTGACTCCCTGTCCAAGAATTGTTTCCACCAGAGGCATAAATAGGAATTCTGATACCTGGGGCAAATGCAGATGAGCAGGGGAGGTAGTTGGGTAGGTCTAAGGTTTTACCATCTGTATGTTTAGTTAAGGTAGAGATAATAATCACTGGGAGGAAGAAAAACTCAGAGACCAAAGTGTTTGAAGGAACTCGGTGAAGAAGACCAAGAATCAGGTCTGGCTTATTGATGAGCAGTCACCTAGAGGTCCACAGATAAAAATAATATGGATCTGGACAGTGTGGACTGAACTCTAAAGGAGGAATGGTTTGTGAATGACATTGATTGAAGTAGTATCTGAAAGGTCAGTGGAAAACAAGAAGCATGTTGATTCCTCTTATGTCTCAGGAGGTGCGAGAGATAAAATAGCAAGCCTTGGGACAGGTACCAAGAGATATGACATCTTCAGGAGAAAGATCTTCAGCAGAAGAAGAAAAGAATGGGAGATAAAAAAAAATTTAGGATTGAGAGGAACTTGTGAACTATGAGTAGAATTCCAGGTGACTGTGGGAAAAGAAGGCAGAGAATAGTAATTACTATGCTTAAGGTGAATAGGAATGAAAGGGTAGAGAAAAATATCAAGGGAAAGGGTTTTCAAAAATTATGGAAGACAGGTAGACCTCAGGAAAGACAGTCAGATTAAGAATACAGTTATTGGGAGAGAGGCATTAACTCATCCCAATCCTCTACTCAGCAACTTTGCACAGAGAGAATGTGCTAATTATTGAGGATACAAATGCCAAAAATCAAGATAACCCTTGTCCTCAAGAAGCTTACATTCTAATAAAAGATACAACATATGTATGGGAAGAGGTGATTAAAAAGAAGCATTTTAGTGTAAATGTCATGATTATGGTAAGTAGAAATAGAGAACAATTGACACATTCTTTCCCAGAATGACAGTGTTGATACAATTATTGATCCTACTGCTAAAAGTGGAATTTGGGGTAGGTATTGAAGCATCTTCATTGAAGCATGGTGACAACTGGAGAATTACATTTTGGGTCAGGCTAGATATGGAGAGCCCTCACTAATCAAGAGTTCATGTTTCTAAGGCAAGAGCTGAAATTCCAGTTTGGAGACATAGGGTAGATCAAGATGATTTGGCATGAATATTACCAGAGAGCCATCTGACAGTGATTCTTCTCTCTCGCTGTTTTCGGTGGTTTTCCTCTTCTTCTTCCCACCCCACCCCCCGAAAAATCCTGCAAGAGCAAAAATCAATGGAAAATTTTGAAGTAAGGATGCCTCAGTATCACAGTAGAGAAGCTGTACCCTCCACATATCAGCACCTGGGACAAACATGGCTGATCAACTCTTTGATTTCCACCTTTCATTTTTAAGTGCTATTTAGATTAATTTCTCTGTTTAACATCCTCCTTATCCTTTCTTCTAAATTTCTGTACCATGCCTCAAAGGAGGTCATCAAAGTAACTGTTCAGAATACTTATGTTGTTTTTTCAGTCTTTGTGACCCCATTTGGTGTTTTTCTTGGCAAAGATACTAGAGTGGTTTGCCATTTCCTTTGCTAGCTCATTTTACAGATAAGTAAACTGAGGCAAGCAGGGTTAAGGGACTTGCTCAGGGTCACACAACTAGTAAATGTTTGAGGCCAGATTTTAACTCAGAAAGATAAGTTCTTCTGACTCTAGGCCCACATTGTGCCACCTAGCTGCCCCAAATCTTTATGTAAAGTAATGTAAATCCTTAGATAACATGGTTAATTCATCCTGAATCTTTATGTTTTTAAGCTAATATTTTATATAAAGTAAAATCAGTGATAAAGCACAAATTTTCCAGTCAAAATACAAGTTGTACCTTTGACATATACATACTTTGACAATGAGCAAATTATTCTGTGTTCCAACAAGTTTCCCTGAAGCTGTGGATATCCAATAGTGGAGAAATTTTCACATGAGGAGTTCAACAAACTGATGAAATTGTTTGTCAAAAGTTGGGGAGTTTTTTAACGATATTTTCTTAATGTAAGACACCCCCCATCATTTGTAAAGTTTTAATTAATATTATACTAGGTTGTCCTTGATAGATTCTAAAGAAATCTACCAAACTCCTAAAGAGTACTTAGGAAATATAACTTTTCCTCTCTAGAAATCCCATAGGAGTTGAGAGAGGAAAAATAGGCTAGTAAAGTACCTGGACATAAATGAAAACTGGTAGCTAATTCAATGGACAAGGAGCTAACTTTGGAGTTTGGGAAACCTGAATTCAAAGTCTGGCTCTTATAAAAACCTATTCCATATTTCTGGACAAGTAACTTAATCTTACAGTGTTTCCCGGGGACTCTATAAATTTTAAAGCAGGAACAGGTCCAAATTGATAGATGGGATTTCCTGATTCTGATCATCACAACAATAACAGGTAGCTTATATTTAGTGTTTTAAAAAGATTTGCAAAGTGCTTTTCAAATATTTCATCTTATCCTCCCAAGAATCTTGCTTTATCCCTACTCTATAGATGAATAAACTGATGGTGAGAGAATTGATCATTTATCTAAGTTCACACAGCTAGTGAGTGTCTGATGCCACATTTAAACCTGACTTCAGTCCAGTGTTTTAGCCACTGCACCACATAGCTGCCCCAATAGAAATTCCCTACTGCAATCATATCCCATGTTTATTCCCCACCAAAAAAAAGTCTTCTTATTTAACATTGTCTTTGTCTTCTTTTTTTCCCTATCCTTTTCCTTCTCCCCCTCATCACTGTCTCTTCTCCTTCATCTTTCTATTTGTCAAGTGAAGAAAGGTGTGTCCAGAGGAAATGGCATGTTGCTTATGGGAGAATATAATAAGTAGAAATAAGGATTCTTTCATCTCCTCCTACTCTTCTTCTTTCTTCACCTCCCCCATTATCCTCCTGCCAAACACTTTGAAAACCTTTTTTTTTTTTTAATCATTAAGAAACATTGACAAAACACATGATTCATGGAAAGAATCTGACTTCAACTTGGTCTCTACCAGGTGTATCAAGGACTATATTTCCAGTTCATACTATGTGCATCATCTTAGAACTCTCATCATTGTGAGAATGCCTATAAGAAACCCTTTCAGCAAGAAACAGAAGTATCAGTTAAAAAAAAAAATTAACAAAAATGTGGAATCGGCAATGAAACATCCACAATGGGTAAAATGGAAACACAGATCTTAGAACCCCAATAAATCAAATCTCCTACATCATCCCCTTGTATTCTTAAATGAGTGTGTGGTCTAAAGATTAAGGCACAGATAGAAAATTACTACTTGGAAGAGAAGAAGGAATTCTCAGACTGGAGATTGACTCAGCTCATTTGCCTCCAGGCAAATCTCATAACTACCTAACAAGTGGGGATAATGATCCTACCCAGTGGGGGAAGAGGAAAGAGGCATGAAAATGAACTTATTGTGTCTAAAGGCTTGCACAGTATCTAGGAAGTTGGCTATTATTATATAATTCTATCCCTACCTCCACATTTCTTTCTACTACTATCAGATGAATATTAACTTGTTAGTAGTATTTTTACTCTAGAGAATATGATGTAGCATAATAAAATATATCAAAGAGTGACAAAATGTAGAATGTTAGAGGTGAAGGGGACGTTGGAGAGAATCTTCAGAGAGGTGTTTATATTGAGTTGTCCTAGTAAATAATGGAGCCAGGTATCAAACTCACACTATCAACCCTCAAGTCCCATGTTCTTTGGACATTATCACATTACCTGACTGTACATCATGGGCAAAGTACCTTGAAGATGCACTTGAAATCTATAAAAATTACTATGAGTATTTTTTCATTGTTTTTTTTTTTTTGACAAGAAAAAAAATAATCCAGAAGATAATTTCAGCTTAGAAATGCAGGCTTGGATAAAGAAATTCTACCAGGTTTTAATTTCTTTTTTTAATTATTATGATTGTTCATGTTCTTTTCCAAAGCCAGTATATTCTTGATACATCTTTTTTTTTTTCCTAAGCATGTTTCTGTGGACAAGGAACCATAGAATGTAGATTACACCTTTTGGAGATAGTCTGGCCACATAAGGAGACAAGTAGTTGAAATTTGTGTCAAATTGCTTGTTTAAATGACTTCAGCCATCTCCTTAAAGCCAAGACAGCAGGGGCTGAGGATTTTAAAAGTTGGCAGGGGCAAAATGACAAGGCACAGGCAGACACCTGGTGAGCTGCCAGCTCTGACTTAAAGCTTCAAAAAATAAACTTTCTCAAAGGACACAAATTAAAGTCGTGTTTCAGTGTTCATTAAAACAAAATTATAGGCTTTAAGTTGCATACCCAACTACTTTCACTTCCATTAATTTTAAAATATTACATCTTACAGACTTGCAGGTTCATTCTTACAGTTGTTAGATTAGGCAGTGTGGAACAGCAAATGAGAAATGCAACCGGAAATAGCCACATGAGAATCACATTCTGCTCTTTGTTGGGTATGAGGATTTGATGTGACCTTGAGCCAGTCCCTCATCTTTGAATCTCTGTTTGTTCATCAGCACTGGGGATGTGATATGATATTTGTTAATAGATATTTGTTCTACTTCCATCAGGTCTATACTTAGGAAGGTGCTTTGTAAATTGTCAAGAACTATATGGCTATGTTTCTCATGTGACAAAGAGACAGCTCTCTTGTTAGACTTTCATTTTAGGAAATGGGTAATGTCATCACTGCACTGCTTCTACAAATAGAGAAATAGGATTGAGAACTTTTTTCTGACTTTAATTTTTCCTTTGGAAGATAAGAGTGATGGTGGTCCTAGTTTAAATTAAATTGAGTGAGTCAATCAATAGGGATTTATTAATCACTTACTGTGTACTGAGGTAAGCACTGCTCTAATCAATCCAGAGCTTCTCCAGAAGATTGTTTTAATGATGGCTGACTAGAGAATGCAAAATTCTGTCTATTAATTTTGTTTGTTTTGTGTGTTTACTAGACCTGTGATTTTATCAATAAGAGAGCTCCTATTGAGGAACTTTTTACCAAGGTGCAAAATAGTGTGAACATTTCTTCTGTTAGGAGAATTAAATATCTTATAAAACATCCTTGTTGTACTTAATTTACTTGCAAAGAAATGGATTCTTCTTTTTTTCTTCTTTATGGACACAAATACATCTAGCTATAAATGGTGAATTCTATTCTCATATCTGCTTTCACTATCATGTTCCATTACTTTTTCTTGTTGTTTCGAAAGCATTTAGGTAATTCCATTGAGACGTCCACATCAGCACAGTTTTACTAATATAATTCCTAATTATTCTTCAATCAAAGCCTGTAGATTACAGTAGATTAAAGCATATTGTTTATTCTTAATTTATTTGCTATGTTTTCTGTAGTCTCAGCTTTATTTTACTGTACTCAGCCATTATTAAAATAGAGACTTAAAGTTAGTTATCTCATTTTCCCAGGAAAAAAATGAAGCCTAAAAAAGTTACTACAAGAATTTCTGAATGTTTCCACTAAAGGTTTTTTTTTTCCTCTTTCCTCTTTCCACAGGCCCACCAAACCACCACAGCCAGTCAACTTTGAGGCCTCCGCTTCCTCCTCCCCACAATCACACCCTGTCCCATCACCATTCTTCTGCCAACTCCCTCAACAGGAACTCACTGACCAATCGACGGAGCCAGATCCACGCCCCAGCTCCTGCTCCAAATGACTTGGCCACCACTCCCGAGTCCGTCCAGCTTCAGGACAGCTGGGTGCTCAATAGCAATGTGCCCCTGGAGACCAGGTAGGTAGCCACGATCCACTTCTGATTAACACACCTGACCTTTCTATTCATCACACCCACATACAAATGCAGAGAACTAAGAAAAGGAACCAGGCTCTGTCAATGTGTAATCTTTGAATAAAGATGTGCTACCAAGCTTGCCTCCTGATACTAACTTTTCCCCTTACTAATTTGACCCTGGATGATGGGTGGATAGACATTTCTTTGTTCACATGTGTCTCCTTTTAATACTTGTTTACTCTTCTAGACAGCTCTTGTGTACCCAACTAATAGAATTAGCATAACATATTTTTACTCAAAGGCTCATGGGAAACTTGCTTATAAGGGTATATTGACTGAGAGCTACTGATAAATTATGCATTTGGCCTTTTGTGAAGTAATAAATGAAGACTCATTTGAAATTAAGTGTTTGGGGAGACCTTGAGAAACAATCCCTGATTTGAGACTGACAGAAGAATAATTTTAATTTATATTTCATCCAACATGCAGTTTCACTTTAATCCCTCCTGTACACACTAACAGCTTGATGCCTATGGGGCAAACAATACTGTATAAAAACAAACAGGCAGAAAAGGTACAGCACTTAGGCTGAGAAGGAAGTTTCCAAAATATGCTTTAAGGGTTGTTTGGACCTTATCATTGCTACTTCACTTTTAGCCTTCACTTCAAGTAATCTGGAGCTATAACTATATTGAATGGTCTGAGATTAGGTCCATCAGTGATGGCACAGATGGTGAAACATCTTGGGTTCCTCCTCACCAGATACTTTTAGGCTTTAGGTTTTACCATTCCTCCTCCCAGTGTTTAATTTGTCCTGAAAGACCAGGAGGAGGCAAATCATAGACTGAGTCCTCATAAAACCTTTGTACAATTTAAAACTTTGCCTGAAAATTTCAGTTATTTATTGTGTGAGTATCATGTAAATGGGTTTATGCTTTTTGTTCTCATCACTGACATGAGATTTAATTCTGCTAGCAGTTTGACATAGCTTTCCCTTGCAGGTTTATTATTTGTCTCAAAATCTGAAGTAAGAAGCCAATTCAGTTCAGTAAATGTTTATTAATGTTTACTTAAACAAGATATTATGCACAACATGTATAATATTTAGTTTATTTTATATAGAGTAAATGTCCCGATATTAATAGATTTATTTCTAATTGTCAAGAATAGAAAATTTCTATAGTACCTACAATCTAAGTTGTCAATGTACAAAAACCTTTCTAAAAGTACAAAGGAATTTTTTAAAAGTTGTGTATGTATACTTGTTGTTTTGTATTATCTCCTCCCCTCACATGTAAATACATTATATGTACATTATATTATTACATTAAATATAATTAATTTACATTATGTTACATTAATGTACAATACAATTACATTAAAAATAACCCACTTTTCTAATAATCTATTCTTTAACCAGGGACCTTCAACCATTAATCTGAAAACTAGAAAACTTTTCCTCTTATAGTTTGGGCCAAAGGCTTGTTTGTGAAGTTTTTGTGGTTTTGTAGTTGATGGTTTTAGATCTTTCCTTTTCAGTATGTATCTTGGCATAGGTGGTTGGCCAAAGGACATTGTGCTTTTAAGAATGAGAGCCTATCATTGAGAAAATAAATAATAGAGATGGGAAAAACTATGTAGCGGACTGGAATACATGAAGCTGGTGACCTGATAATGCAGAAGTTGTTGGATATAGAATTCTAGGCATAGGAATATAGAACTAGAGGGAATCTCAGTGACCACCTTGTCTATTCCTCTCATTTCACAGATGAATAATTTGATTATGTAAGATTATGTGATTTGTCTAAGGTCATACAGGTAGTAATGGATAGTGACAGAATTTGAATCCAGGCCCACTCTTTCTACCTTACCCCATTTCCACCATTTCACCCTGATTTATTTGATTCATAAACAAAGAATGCTGATGAAATAGATGTTAAGTGAATAATTCCCAACTCACGTCTGCCCTCACATTTATTGTCTTGAATGTTATAGACACAGCACAAACCTGCAGATAAACTTATATTGATATATATAAACCCTCTCCTTCCTTAGGGCTGAGACCCCACAAATTAAGGAAGCATTTTTTGTCTTTTGTACAAGTTGACCCTAAAAATAAACAGTAGGATTTTCCTCTTTTTTCTCTCTCGCTTTCTCTCTTTGTCTGTCATCTTCCTAGTAAGTGGGCAGAAAGAAACAGACAAACAGAGATCTGGCGATACAGAGATCTGATATAATGACCAGAGCTGATCACTATATTGGGTATGATTGTTCATTATTAATGGACTTGTCACTATTACTTGTCATACCAAATAAGACCATTCTGAGACTAGATAGATGATCTTGAGGACTGATGATTGTAACTATTTCACTACTGGTTCTGAAGGTTCAATAGAAATTTATAAGAATCCTTGCCATCAAAAATTAGCATAAATATTTCAGTATGCTAAAAGTTTTCAGATCTGGGATGATGAACAAACTGTATATACTATTTCTACAAATTCTAAGCCTAGTCTAACAAGTTTTCTTTTATGTTAATGGAAGGTATCTTCATTTGCTTTATGGAGTCTTCAACACTAATGGGATTTTCTCAGTCCTGATCTTTCTTGATCTTTTTGAAGCATTGATATAGTTGTCATCTCTCCTTTTGCAGTTTCTCCTTTCTGGTTTGACCTGATGCTATTCTTTCCTAGTTCTGTCCTTACCTGTATGATTGCTTCATCTTAGTTTCCTTTGCTGTATTGTCATCCATATTGTACCCCTCCAACTATGAGTTTAACCCCAAGGCTCTGTTCTGCACCCTCCTATCTTTTCTTTCTGTATGCAATCACTTGGTTACCTTTGCAGTTCCCATGGGTTCAATTATAATCTTGATGACTTCCAGATCTATTTATTCAACCCCTGTCTCTCCTGAGTTTTAGTCCCTTATTACCAACTACCCATTGGATATTTTGAACTGTTTCATCCCCCTAGGTATCTCAAATTTAACAAATCTAAAACAGAGCTCAATATCTTTCTCTAAAAATTCATTCCTCTCTCTACTTTGCCTGTTTCTGTTGGGATCTTTCTCAACATCCTAACTCTCCCTCACCCATCATGGTCAAACAATTGCCAATATCCTGTCACTTCTGTTTCCACAATAGCTCTCAGATGGACACCTCCTTCCTTCTGCTGACATAAAAACCACTCTAATTCAAGCCTCTTATCACTTCTCTCCTTGTTTCCTGAATATGCTTCTTATTGGTCTGCCTTCTTTAAATCTCTCCTTACTCTAGTCCAGCCTCCACTCAGCTACCAGAGTAATTTTCCTAAATTACAGGTCTGACCATGTCACCATTTATTCAGTAAACTCCCATGGCCTCTAATTACCTCCAGGATCAAATATAAACTCCCCTGTTGGGTACTTAAAGCTCTTTACACCTGGCCCTCTCCTACCTCTTTCCATCTTTCTTGCATGGGACTTCCATTTACAAGCTCTCTGGCTCTGATATATTGTCTGTTTCTCAGACATAGCATACCTCTCCAGACCCTGTGCCTTCTCAATGACTATCTCCCATCTTAAATGTTCTTTTATCTCACTTTCACTTTTTGGAATCTGACTTTTACTTCAAGACTCAGCTCAAATGCCATCTTCTCCATCAGGTATTTCCTTACTCCCTTATCTCTTAGTTCCCTCCCTTACAGCATTTAATTTTGTCTGCATATTGCCTCTCCCATTAAAATATAAATTCCTTGAGGGAAAAGGCTGCTTCATTTTTGCCTTTGCATTCCAAGAGGTAGCACATAATAGTCACTTAATATACACTTGTTATTTGCTTGATTGGTTGATGGTAGGTCTGGACAATTTTCAAGAAGTTTGCAGAATTTACCTTCCTTTCCCATTAGGTGCAAGTTGTAGTAAGTCTGTGAGCAATACAGGTTGGACTGGGCTCTAAGAAAATCAGTGCTATAATTATTTATATAGTTTTCAGATATGCTCTAGTGGCTCTGGGGGCTCATTGATGTAGGCATTCCCTTCACCAAAACAAAGAACTACCCATGTTATACCTGCTCTCATGTGTGACTCTCGCCCATGTCTAGACATAAGTTTGCTACGGGAGGGCAAATCCACACAACTTCCTTCTTTATATTGTTGTTCAGTTTTTTCCCAGTCACATCTGACTCTTTGTGACTCCATTTGGGGTTTTCTTGGCAAAGACACTGGAGGGTTTTTCCCTCCCTCCCTCATTTTGAGTTGAAGCAAACAGTGTTTAGTGATTTGCCCAGTCACACACTAGTAAGTATTTGAGGCCAAATTTCAACTTAGGAAAATAAGTCTTCCTAAGTCAAGATCTGGTACTCTATGCACTGGACCACCTGGCTGTCATACTTTATATATAGAAAGAATCATAACTATGATGGTACACAGGCCAGGCGCCATAGAACATGACTAGTAAATAGCATGAAAGGTGTCCCCACCTGATTTTTAAAAACAAATTCACTTGCTGGGTAGGGGAATGGAGAGGGACCTCTCCTACATGATGGTAAGGTAAGAAGTCAGATTTTAGAAGGCAAAGTCCTACAGGTGGGAGAGGCCCCAAATATCAGCCAGTTAAATTCTTGGGATGATGGCTTTTGCCACAAGGTTGTTGCTATGAAGACCTAGAGGAGGGATTAGGGAGATACAGTGAAGAGTTCACCTGGGATATAGCTGCTGTGTAGAAGAAGCTCTTGTACCAACATGTAATCTCTAACTTTAATTAATTATTCTCCCAAACCAGGCAGTAAGATAGGTTGCTCCTGACTACCAGAGGACCGAGGTCAACACACTCTAAATTTCAGCACCTTGAGGTCAAGCTCAATTTACCATCCCCATCCATACACACTTTACTTATAGATCCACATATGCATAAGAAGCTTGTAATGATGTTCCTTCCTTTTTTTTTTCAAGTCCAAAGTTAGTTTGGAATGAAACTAACATGTACTATATATGAGGATGACCTTTTAATGATTATTATAAGCAAAATGAATTATTCCATAGCATTCACCAGAGAACTCTATAATCCTACATTTTAAAATAGTGCTATCCAAACTTTAATAAATATGAGAATCAGATATTAATAGAAAAGTCTATTTCAATGCTGAAATGAAATGCCAAAAATTGGCAAGCCTTCAAAAAAGATGATGTCATGGTATTGTCAGTAACATGTGGGGGGAAAAGTATCCCTGCTGCAGCAGGGAAATATGGTGTAGTGTGTGTTGGGCTATTTACATAGCATTTTAATTTCCTATATAATATTGTGCAAAATTTGTTTGAGATGGAGGAACAAATTGGTATAGTAAAACTAAGAGGTATTCTGGTCAGTTGCATGATTTATAGACATTTTATTTAAATGTGAGTTTGATTACTCAAAAATAGAAGTCAGTTTGGTATAAAAATGAAGACCATGATTGTCTGTTGCTGTATTACTACTAATAATAACAATAAATGGCATTCTTATAGTGCTTTAAGACTTACAAAGCATCTTTTCATCTATATTATCTCACTTGATGTTCATAATAACCCTAAGGTAAGGGCTACAGTTCTTATTAGTCCCATTTTTATCATTTAGGAAACCGAGGCAGAAAGAAGTTAAGTAACTTGAAAAGAATTCAATGGCTAATAATTTGTACTTAAATCACATCTTCCTAAATTCAAAGTCTAGTGTTGTATCTACTAGGCCAAATAAACTCCTCTTCTGAAGCTAATGACTAGTCTTCATTCATTTATACAGCAAACATTTACATGGAAAATAGGCTGATGAATAAATAGCTTGGTAGTTACACACACACACACAGATGCCAGATAATAATGTTATTATATCATGCCATATTATAAATTATTATATTACATTTATTATGTCACATATAGTATCATATTATATATATTTTATATTAGATCCAAATAACTTAGCTCTCATATATTGTGTTTCAAATGCCAATAATGCAACAATGAAAAACTTATTTTTAAAAGTTAGAGCATAGAACTAGAGCTGAAAGGAACCTTAGAGGTCATCTAATTCAATCCCCTCTGTTTTTTTAGATCTATCTTGATCTATTTTTGGATACAGAATTTCAAAAAACATACTTCTACACCATTAAAATGAAGTGGGTTAGGTCAGTTCATTCTCTGAGTTCTTCAGTGGTGAAGAATACCCATTAAGTAGTAGCTCAGAGGCAATGCATTCAGTAAATAAGTTTTTCACAGCAAGGCCACATGACTGTTGAGAACATCTTCACTGTGCTGTGCTCTAAGACTATTCCAAACATGTTCACCAATTGATTTTTCTACCCAAGGATTAATTTTCTGACAGAATCAATGACAAGCTTGATCTTGAGAATATTAAACCAGGGTAACCAGTTTGATTCATATTATTTACTTTATTTTTTTCATTTGTTGATTTCCAGTGAAGCTTAAGTAGATTTTATACCAATAGCATCAAATCCATTGGATAACTTTTCAGATTAACAGGCCGAATTCCTCATCCCCCTTCATTTTTCAAAACATTATGCCACCTCTAAATCCTCATCAGGAACAACATGGAAATTAATGAGACCTTTTGGTTATCCTTTCAAGCTCAGCCTTATTTTATAGCTTTACCTTGCTTTGCTGACACCATGATCCCGCCTGGCCACCAGTATTTCACGTTGCAATGCACTTTAATTTTGCAGGTTTCTTAGTCTTCCTTGAAAGTTGGCAGCTTATTAATCTCAATATCGAAGCTGCTCAATAGGGACACTGGCCATTGAAAACGCAGGGACCTCTGTCTTTCCTCTTTGTTGAGGCAATAGAAGGGTCTGTGATGAGGTGAGATTGGGAGGCTGAATGGAGGAAGGGATAGTAGAGGTGAAAAGAAAAACTTAGGAACTGTGCCAAGTATTTCACATGGAATACATATATTTTTTTTTATATATAAAGCTTTTTATTTACAAAACATATGATTTTTCAACATTGACCTTTGCAAAAACTTTTATTTTCCCAAGCTTTTCCCCTCCTTCCCCCCACCCCTAGATGACAGGTAATCTAATACATGCTAAATAGGATAAATTATATGACAAATACAATACATGTATACATATCTATACAGTTATCTTACTGCACAAGAAACATCAGATCTAGAAATAGAAGAAGAAAAAAACAACCTAAGAAGGAAAACAAAATGCATGGAAATATTCACAGAAAGCGTTAAAATGCTGTGTTGTGGTTCACACTCAGTTCCCACAGGCCTCTCTCTGGATGGGAATACATATATTTTTTGCTAGTTTTCAAAAATGAAGGGGACTTATTCAGTGCCATACGTTTGTATTGCAACTTGTGAGCTCAGATCTTTTAATGAGAAAATAAATTATAGGAGCACATGCATGAATTATGAGCTGCACTAAAGCAAAACAAGTAGTTTACCTTTAGACCATTCCAGTTTTCTCCACATGGAGGAATTGTAAAAAATATCATCTTTTTTAACAATTGGCTCCCTATGTAAAATTAAAAACCTAGTAATTTTATCAAGGCTTTAGGAACCTGGGCTTCTTTCTTGCAAGGTAATGCAAGAAATCCTCTGGCTAGAAGGACGTCCTTGAAATGAAGCACTATAGCTCTGTCCAGCCCACCCTACAGACAGAATTGCCGATTGTGGCCACCTAGTGGTCTTTAGTTGTATATATATACTTCTGCCCCCAAGCTTATGCAGATATGAAGACTGGTTAAATTCTCAGTTGAAATGAGCTGAAAATTTCAGTCTATGGCTGGTTCTTTTGCCCTTTCAGCCAATATCAAGTTTTATTCCTTTGGGGCCCTCTCTTAAGTCATGCCTGCGGATATTTTATCTGGCTCAGACAGAGATAGACTTGAGCTGGCAAATTTTTTTTTCCCCCTGTTCTTTCTAATTCTGGCACCAAAGATCCTTTTTTTTTCTTTTCCCAGGAACTAGATAAGGTGTTCATAGTTCTCCTAGGCAGGGTAAGTAGGATATATAGTTGCTTTGAAAACTGCTTTGATTTATTAGTCTCTGTGTCCCATGCCCTTGTGAGCAAGGATTTCAAATACTCAGAGATGCAATGGTTTTGTAATTCACTAGTCTGACTCCTAAAGCATTGTTAGTGTTCAAAATTTTTGAGAAACTAGTTCTTGGGGGTTTGTAGGAGGGTAGGGCAGAGAATTGGGAATATTATGTGAGCAGATGTTTCAGAATAATAATTTTTAAAGGTCAGGACAGTTCTGAAAGAAAATGATCACATCCTCAAAATTGTATGTTAGAAGAATTCTTTCCATGATTATCATTATTTTATAGTATCAGTCATTACTCAAAGTAACTCTTTTGGGAAATAATAAATCCCATTGAGTTCTCCCATGAAGATCTGAACTTTGTGATCCTTATATTTTTAAAGGAACAATTAATTACATTTTCTATTGTCCTATTTAAGTTGCAAAGTATATAGCACAATGTGCTAAAAGTCACATTTCACACTAGTTGTGCTATAATGACAAACTTTTTTAATAGGAGCACAAGGACATAGATTTAGAACTAAAAGGGACCTCATAGGCCATCTAATCTAATCCCTTTATTTTGCTGATAAGAAAACTTTCACCCAATTCAAAAAATAGTTGTTAAATGCCTACTGAACCAGAGATTGAGAATACAGGGACAAAAGAGGAGTAATCCCTTACTTAAGGAAGCTTTCTTTCAAAGAAATACTCTATTAGTAGTGGATTTGAAGTCCATGACTATTGGGAATATCTTTTCAAATTTTTATTAAGCCTACTTCTCTTTACCCTACATTGAAGCATTCAATGAGGGTACTTAAGGAACTATTTGATCTTTTTAGATGTCCTTATGTGAGCATGGGGAAACCTCCCTTCCCTCCATTTACTTTCCTAGCTTAAGATTCCTGTATGATTCAGTTTAGGGTTGTAACTACAAGGAGCCTTCCTGAGACACAGCAAGGAGGTTGAGTTACTCATTTGCTGAGCTTAGGAAGAACTTGAGAGAAGACAGGAAAATGCAGCTATGGTTGATAAAGCTTTCCCCTTGTCTCAATAGAGTCAATGAACAGACTGTTGCCTGGTTGCAGCCATTTCTTCTGTAGTCATGCATGCATAGTTCTCACCGGGAGAGAATTGCAGAGAACAGGATGATGAGACACATCTCGGTTCCTGGGACAATGTACAACTAATGCTTTTCCAGCACAAAGGGGAGAAGAAGGCTCTTTGAATAACAACGGCTAACATTGTTAGTTATGTTGATCTCTAGTTTGCTTTTCCAGATATCCCACTAATTTACCTTTGGGTTCACTGTTGCTACTTAATGCATCTTAACTTTTATTAGTCTCTTGATATCTGTCTGAAACCATCATTTCCTTCTTGCAAAAGTGCTGGGAATCCACATTCTCTAATTAAAACACGTTCCTTTATTGTTGTACTAACCAGTGCTCTTTATGAGAGCCCATGATGGGAAAGCTAACTCAGATCATTTAGAAGTGGGATCATCTGGATGGGGTTGGAGAAGTCATTTTGCCTTTGAAAGGTTGAAATTCTTTTGAGAATTTAAAAACATAAAACCATGCTGGGCAAATCATGAACTCCACAATGTATGTTATATCACTCTCTGGGATACATTTGTCATCTTTATTATAGAAATTATCTTGCAATTATTAGTCAACAGAATAATGAACAATAAACGAGGATTACACAAGGATCGAAATATATCCAGTTAGAAAGGAGAGAAAGCTTAAATTATGCAGTGCCCTGATATCAGATTTGGGATTCTGTGTTGTTTTAGATGGCTCAGTTGACATCATGCTCAGTTCAATAGTAAAAATAATACACTCACATTTATACTCAATTTAATTAATTATAAATCAATACATTTTAACCTAGATGCCATTATCAATAACATTATAAGGTTTTTATTATAAATGATTCTGTGAATGTGTGACATTTTTCTGTTTGTTTTGACTTGGCTTTTGTCCACTATAGAAAACTCCTCATAGAAATTTCCTTCATTCATACAAATTGACAATTCTATTGCAATTGATAAGATTGTGGATATTGATCAGAAGGAACCTGACAAGCTATTTAAAGTAAGCCTTCTTCCTTTTTTTAGTGAATAATATAAAATCCTGAAAAGTTAAGTGACTTGCCTAAAGTCACACATAGTAAGTAGAGCTGGTTTTCAAGTCATCTGATTCCAGTGTTACATTGTATTCTGAGAGTCTTAACAGAGTTTTCTAAGATTCAGAAGGTTAAAAGTATAGTCCATTCTCACACAGCTTCTATGTACCAGTGATGAGTCTTGTATTCAATTCTTCCTGCTTGCAAGGCATTCTACCACACTCTCTCTCTCTCTGTCTATGCTTATTCTTTTTTTTTATATGTATACATATTTCCATACTCATCTTGCTGTGCAAGAACAATCGTATCTATGTGAACAAAAAATATCTGAGAAAGGAAACCCAATGCAAGCAAACATCGATAGAGATCATGGAAATGATATATTGTGGTCCAATTTTTATATCCCTCTCTCTGGGTGTATATGGCTTTCTTCACTGAACAATTGGAACTGGTTTGAGACATTTCATTGTTGAAGAGAGCCATGTCCATCAGAACTGATCATCATATAATATTGTTGTTGCTGTATATATTGATCTTCTGGTTCGGCTCGTTTCACTCAGCATCAGTTCATGCAAGTCTCTCCAGGCCTCTCTGAAACATCCTGCTGGTTGTTTCTTACAGAACGATAATATTCCATAACATTCGTATACCATAATTTATTCAGCCACTCTCCAATTGATGGGTATCCATTCAGTTTCCAGTTTCTAGCCACTACAAAAAAGGGCTTGTCTATGCTTATTCTTTTTCAAAATGTTTCATATATATTTTTTCTCTCTCTGGGAGGAATTAGGCAGAATTTAAATTAAATGATGAGGAGAAATTTAAGAATAAAAATAACCTGATAGCCCTCTTCTGGATTTGACCATATTTTGACTAGTGCATCAGAAGAGGCATTTATTTAATAAAAAGTCTGTGCAACTACACACCTCTCAGATTGACTAAGATGACAAGAAAAGATAATGACGAATATTAGAGGAGATGTGGGAAAACTAGGACACTGATATATTGTTGGAATTGTGAACTGATTCAACCATTCTGGAGAGCAGAACCCCAAAGGACTGTCAAACTGTGCATACCCTTTGATCCAGCAAAGAGATCATAAAGGAGGAAAAGGGACTCAAATGTGCAAAAATTTTTGTGGCAGCACTTTTTATAATGGCAAAAAAACTGGAAACTGAATGGATGCCCATCAGTTGGAGAATGGCTGAATAAGTTATAGTATATGAATGTTATAGAATATTATTGTTCTGTAAGAAATGATCAGCAGAATGATTTCAGAGATGCTTGGAGAAACTTGTATGAACTGATGCTAAATGGAATGAGCAGAACTAGGAGATCATTGTACATGGCAACAGCAAGATTATACAATGATCAATTCTGATGAATATGGTTCTTTTCAACAATGAGATGATTCAGGCCATTTCCAATAGTCTTGTGATAAAGAGAGCCATCTGCACCCACAGAGAGAACTGGGAGGACTGAGTGTGGATCACAACATAGCATTTTCTCTCTTTTTGTTGTGGTTTACTTGTATTTTGTTTTCTTTCTCATTTTTTTTCCCTTTTTGATCTGATTTTTCTTGTGCAGCATGATAATTGTGGAAATAAGTATAAAAGAATTGTACATGTTTAACCTATATTAGACAAGTTGCTGTCTGGGGGAGGAGATGGGGAAAAGGGAGAGAAAAAAATTTGGAACACAAGGTTTTGCAGGGGTGAATATTGAAAATTATGTATATGTTTTGAAAATAAAAAGCTTTAATAATAAAAAAACAAAAATAAATTAAATAAAGTCTGTACAAACATCATAAAGTTGATTAAAATAAAAGGTGCACAGTAGAGGAAAGGGACCTTGATTTTGTTGATGGTTAAAATGCTTTTGTTTTTTGTCTCTCATTCCCCTAGCCAAAACAAGAACAACAACAAAAAAACTGTCTCTACTTGTTTAAGCTTGGAAAAGGGAAAATTTGAAAGCCAAGCATTAGATTATACATCACAGGAAAAGTTGGACAATTTACTTAAAATGGTGTGTTCTCTCCGCCTGTCTTCTTTCATTGGTCTGATATCTTTAATAGACTTTAGCCAAGAGCTCTCATTTTTGTTTCAGTCCTTGATTTTAGCCACTCAGAGGCATTAAAGAAAGGGATTGTGTATATGTATGTGTGTTTTCAAGACAGACAAATGCACCAAGTGGCACCCTGATATCCCAGAGGCATTAATATCATGCCTACATGCCTGACTTAATATGAGAGTGACTTAGTTACCGGGGGAAAAACTGACTCAGTATTTTCTAATGGATACAACACTCATCTTTCTTTTTATTCACAATTATGCTGAGAATTGTCTTGAGTCATTCAAATCATCTAATCTCTTAGTGCCTCTGTTTATTTTTTTTTTTCATCTGGGAAATGACTTATCACTACCCACCTACCTGTATATTCTTAACAAGGATATTATGAGGATCTCTTAGGTCACTTAGTAAAAAGCTTGAGTCCCCAAGAGAAATGATATGTGCAATGGTCCTGTTGATATAGATATCACCAGAAAATATCATAAGCAATGATTTGAAAACCCACTGAGAAATTAATTCCTTTTCACAAAGAATTCAAGGATCATACCTAAAAGCTTCAGATGAACCAAGGCTTAATTACTTTTTCTGATGATTCTGTACCTAAGGCTTATTCTTTTTGTATCTTGCTCTCCAATTCATTTTTCAGCCATGTTCATGGACTTTTAGTAGACAGTGTTCAAACACTGATAGTCAAAAGCACCCTTCAGACAAACTCAATACTAAAAGATATTTCTGTATATAGTACCTTCTTTATATTTAATCATCTGGACCCCAAAGCAACTCGGTGAGACAGGAATTGCAGGTATTATACCCATTTTATAGCTGAGGAAACTAACTCTCTAAGAGGTTAAGAGATTTGCCAGTAATTAAACAATAAGCAAATTTCATAGGTAGGATTTGAACATAGAGCTTCTGACCGCTGTTTCATCCCTTTTCTTGTACCAGTGTTGTACTCTTTTTTTAGAGTGTATCCCATGAAAAAAAGGCCATCCTGTGGCATTGGAATAATGATATCACCAATAATATAATGCTTTTGCAATTTAAAATGGGTTTTCCATAGAGTAGCCTTTAATAGTATTATCTCTCTGAATGACTAGGTGCTGCTGTCTGTATGATGGGATAGAGAGGGCATTGGTCTTAGTGTCAAGATGATTAGGTATTAGGTATCTGTTCTGCCATTCACTAGTCATTTGACACTAGAGAAATCATTAATTTGAATCTCCATTTCCTCATCTATAAAAAAGGGAGCAATAATGTTTCAAATGGTCATGATTTTAATGGGGTAAAATAAAAACAGTCCCCCCCCCAAACTTAAATGCTGGAAAGCTCTTAAGCTTCTCTTTTAAAAAGGAACATATGTAAAATCTATTAAACCAGAGTTATATATAAAATGTGGGGTTTTTTTTTATCCTTTATTCAACATTCAACAACTAAATGTGATAGTAGAATAGAATTAATTATATACTAAATATAAAACACTGTGCTGGCAACTGGGAGAATTCCAAAGTTTAGATTTGATCTGGGTCCTACCCTTAAAGGAGTTGCCAAGTAGAAATAAGCCAACCTGAATAGTTATTGTTAGATGGAGGAAAGGCACAAGCATTTGCGTTTTGATTTTGGTTTTTTATTAGATATTTTTTAAATTACATAAAGCAATTTTTAAACTTTTTTAAAAAAAGTTTTGTTCTAAATTCTACCTTTCCTCACCTCCTTGAGATAGTAAGCAATCCACATAGTTTATACATGGCACAAACAATTAAGAACTATGACCCACAAAATAGTATTTTTACTTTTTTGCTTGTTTTTTTTTCTTTCTCATTTTTTCCCTTTTGATCTGATTTTTTCTTGTACGATATAATAAATGTGGAAATATGTTTAGAATTGCATATGTTCAACCTATATTGGATTATTTGCTGGATAAGGGAGGGAATAGAGTGAAAGAAGGGAGAAAAATTTGGGGAAAAAAAGGTTTTGCAAGAGTGAATGTTGAATTTGTGGGATGCAGTCAAAGTGGCAATAAGACGAAATTTTATATCTCTAGTTGCTTACTTGCATTAAATAGAGAAAGAGAAAATCAATGAATATGGCTTGCAACTTAAAAAAGCTAGAAAAAGAACAAAAAAATTTAAGAATGAATGCTGAAAAGTATCTTTGCATATATTCTTTTTTTTTTTTTTTTTTTTTTTTTTTGTTTTT
>JAJPUD010003432.1:106262-138104 GCA_023553655.1 Myrmecobius fasciatus
TTTTTTTTTTTTTAAACAAACATCATCTAATTTGATCCTCACAACCACTTGGGAGATAAATAATATTATCTTTATTTTATTATTGGGAAGACTGAGGCAGACAGATATGAAGTAACTTGTTCAGGACCACATAACTGTATCTGAGAACTTCCTGGTCCAACTCTCTATTCCCTGTTCCATTTAGCTAAAGATAGTGTCTTGCATGCTTTAGAGTGCTATAGAAACCTGAACTCTTCCTATTATCACCATCTACCACTGGACTGTTGCAATGTCAGTGCTCTGTAAGCCATAAGCTGCTACATGAATGTGAAATATTTGTATTCTTCTTATAAACATTTTAATAACAGGGTGATTTGCCCTTATTGGCTCTCCTATCCTCCTCTACATCTCCCATCTTCACCTTCTTCCCTACCTCCCCTCACATATAAATAGAGATGTTGCTTTTCTGTAAGATACTCAATTACTCTCTGCAAAGTGATACTACACACTTAATATTAGATAAATGCAGTTATTGAAGTCTAATGCCTTCGTTTCTCTGCTTGCTTAGGGTTCTTTTCAGCTGCTGCCTCCCACACAGCTTTTCCTTTAAGTTTTGTTTAATGCCATGACAGAGCACGATGCCTACAGGCTGGCACCTGCCTTTTAGTCTAACATGCTACCTTCCTGTCAGGCAGCTCTCAATTACTGTGCTTCTGCATGTCCAACTGCATCTTCGTCAAGACTTCCAAGATGGCAGTGACAAGATATTCTGGTACTTAAGGCAACGTGCATGACAGTTTGCCTTAACACTTGCATTTTTAAAAAGCTGTGCCTGGGGCCCTAGGAAACCCAGCATTTAAGAAACCATGAGCCTTTCAAGGAAATGATGCACTGCCTTTAGATGGTGCTTCATTCGGAACTTGTTTTGCTGCAGAGAGGCTTCAGAGTCAGCTTGAGTGTGTATTAAGTGTCATGGCAATATTTATGTGTTGATGCTAAATGATGGTTGCCTTGCTTAATGGCATTTTCTGAAGACAGAAATGTATGGAACTGTTCTGTGCCTAGTCAGTAGGGTGTGTGGATGGCCTACAAACATACTTAAATGGCACACTTTTGCAAAACATTAATATCTGTATGTCCAACAGATCTATGTGTGCAAGCAGATGTGTCACAGAGGTTGCTATAAAGCTTAATTAATATCCCTGAAGAGCTCTTAGATCATCTAATGAAGAGTACTAAATAAGAAGAAAATATTGTACCTATGGATATTCTGTGGATAAAGACTGGTGGGTAAATATGCTGATAGTTTTCCTTATTTGCTCAGATGCCTCAAAGAATCTTATTTAAATTCAAATAGGAAAATAAATTGTATTAAAGATAACCATCACTTTTGTAGGGTAAAATAAAAACAACAATGTCCCCAAACTTAAAGTCTGGGAAAGCTCTTAAAATTCATTTATGGTAAAGGAACAAATATAAAATCTATCTAAAAAACAGAGTTCATGCAAAAACCAAATTTCTGTTTATCTTTCAGTAACCAAATATAATATAGAAAACACCTGATAAAGCCAAAGTTTAGATCTGACTTGGTTCTGCCCTCAGTGAGCTTGCTAACTAATAGACACCAACAGAAAGTTATAATAGATGGTATTACATTGCAGGTCCATTATGCTCACAATTCATTCATTAAAAACAAAAACAATCTAGTAGTTATGGAAGACCTATTAAATGGATATATACATATGGAGGGCTGTGTGCTATGTATGGTGTGTGTGGGTTATGTATGTGTGTGTGTGTAGTATCTTCACTTAGGACAAAACAAAAATGAATAACATGGCAAAGTACCTGGCACTAAAATAGTAATTGTTGACAATTGCTGGCTGATTGTTTGATAACTGAATAAGAAACAGCTTCAGTCCTAGAAGAACACTCAATCCATCATAATATGTATGAAAATGCCAATTTGAGGTAAATTGGGCATAGAGAGGTATAGGGTATTGTGAGAATTCAGAGAAATGGAGAAATAATTTTAAAATATGAGAATTAGGGAAGACTTCATGGAGCATATGGCCTTTTGAACTAAGTCTTGAAAGATTTTGTAAATGGAGATAGGATCTAAAATAGGAGGAGAAGGAATAAGGATAAAAACATGGGAAGACTGGAGTATATTTGATGACATGGATAATAGTCTAAGTGGACTGGAAGGTGGTATCCACAAAAGATAGTAATATGAGATCAGGGTAGAAAAATGGTTTGGGGCCAGATTATGAAAAGGCTTTCAATACATCAAAGAATCTGAGTTTCATTTGGTAATCCACCAAGGGGTTTGCTCCTCACAGTGTAGGATGCATTTATTTCCCCATTAGATCTTAAATTTGGTGTTTGATTAGTTCCATTAGGACTGTAAGATTTCAGGCAAGAATTGATTGAATAGGAATCATAATTAAGCAAGTTGTTAGTAATGCTGTTAGGTACTGTCCCACTCAGAGCACATTTGGAGTATTGTATTCATCTCTGGGTGCCACTTTTTAAGAAGACAGTTGATAAGCTGAATCTTTTATCTGATCCCAATCTCCTGTTATTCACTTTTGCCCTATATCTTGCTTATCCTTAATCTATTCTTATCTTCACTTAGACATTCAGTTGTCCCACCCAGTACTAAAATGGATCATCACCTTTGTTTTCCCTTCATTTGCCTCCCTTTCTAATGTTGACCTTCTAGTTAACCAGTTTTAATGCTTGACTACCCTCTTCTTTTGAATCCCATGCCCTTGTATCCCATTTAACTCAACCCTGGATTAATCCAAGCCATCTGTTTCCTATACACCTACTCTGTACTGCTGAAGGGAACATTTGAAAATCAGATGACTATGCTGTCAGAACTACTACAGATTTATGTTATCTAATCTCAACTGGGACCTCTCTGCAGTAGGGCAATCCTTTTATTAATCCTTAATTGAATCTATACCCCACTCACCATAGCAGCTGTTCTCTTAGCCCCATTCACTGAGATCTCATAGTTTACTGAGAAAATAGAAGTCATTGATCTTAACTACCTCTTTACTCAACTCTCTGTCTCATAACCAATTGTTATCATCCCCTATTTTCTCTTCCTTTTATTTTATTTTTAAAACTTATTCTATTTGAAAAGACAATAAGAAAAAAAAAAAGAAATACAAAACAAAAGAGGACATTGTCAGCAGAACCTCAGGGAGGATTCAAAATATATAACAAATTACTAGATCAAGTGTGTGTATATATATATTGCTGAGGCAATTGAGGTTAAGTGACTTGCCCAGGGTCACACAGCTAGGAAGTATTGAGTGTCTGAGAATAAATTTGAACTCAGATCCTCCTGACTTCAGGGCTGGTGCTCTATCCACTGCACCACCTAGCTGCCCCTCAAGTATATATATATATATATATATATATATTAATTGAAAAAATTACATTCATGAATATCCATCTTTTCTTTACTTCCTTGTAAATTATTCTTTGGTTTTCTGCTGAGTACCTTATTTACTTTATTCTCCCCCCCCCTTTTATCCGCTATCCCCAAGCAAACTACAGTTAAGAAAAGATGTATTTATGTATACATATGTAGGTAGATACATACATACTCCCCCACACACCTCCCCCAAATACACATACATATCTTTCCTATCCTTGCTGCCTCTTTAATTAAATTCTACTCCATAACTTGCCTTGCTGTTACTTAACCTCCCCCCACCCAAGGATCCCTCCTTTGTCTTCTTTCCTCACCCTTTGTTTCCTCCTTCTCCCATCCTTCTCCCTTCTTTCTTTATAGATTTTGGAAGGTGCTATACCCTCCTAATGTAAGTTTCCAGAACTAAGAGCTCTCTTATCCCCTCTAATGCCTTCTGTGTCTATCCTTCCTCAATTGTATAACCTGATTATTATTTTTACTTTTGACTCTGCCAATCTTTTTTTTTTTCCTGAGGCAGTTGAGGCAATCTTTTTTTTTGAGCTACCAGATTGTTGATGTGAATCTTAAACATATAATATACATTTTCCCATGAAAAAAAATCATAAACAATGTGTCCATGTTTAAATAGTTTGTCCAGGGGGCGGAGCCAAGATGGCGAACTGCAGACAGCTTTCTCTGTGAACTCCTTTGGGACCTTCCCTCAAACCCAGACAAAGTGAGCCTTTGAACTCGTTTGTGAGTGAAGGCTCCACCAAACATTTGGACTACAACACACTTCTATCAAAAATCTACCTGGAAAGAACTCCGGAGAAGGTTAGCCTCAGGGGAAATCGGCTGCTGGTCGCGATCCGACTCCAGCCGGGGCGGAAGTCAGGGCTGTGATAGAGGGGCGGATTTAAGGCACCCAGGAAGCCCCTGGGAGACGCCTGGGCCACTTTGCTCTGCTTGCAGGCAGGTGCTTTGACAGATCTGCCTTTGGTAAAGGGTGGATCGAGAGAAACTGAAAACGTGGTCTAGCCCCACCAGCCTCAGACCGGAAGTCAACTCGGCAAACTGCCCCAGGGCAAATACAAATCATTGCAGTTTTCTCTGTTTTTGACCAATATCCCAACTTTAAACCATGAGCAAGAAGCAAAAGAGAGCTCTCACCATAGAAAGCTTTTACGCAGAAAAAATAGAACAGTCCCCAGATCCTGACATTATGAAAACAATCCCAGATGAAGCCACAAAGGCAGACTTAAGTTGGTCTCCCTTTCAGAAGGCTTACCTGGATGATTGCATTAAGAATCTCAAAAGAGAGCTAGAAGAAGAATGGGGAAATAAATTGAGATCAGGGCAACAGAAATATCAAAAACTGGAAAATAGGACTGGTGAATTGGAAAAAGAAAACAGTTCATTGAAAAACAAAATTGGTGAATTGGAAAAAATCACCAACTCACTGGAAAATAAAAATGATGAACTGAAAAACAAAATTGGTGAATTGGAAAAAGACAACAATTCACTGAAAAACAAAATTGGTGAATTGGAAAAAGACAACAATTCACTGAAAAATAAAATTGGCAAAATGGAAAAAGAATGCATTGAATCAAGAAACTCAATTGGCCAGCTACAAAAGGAGCTAAAAAAGATAACTGAAGGAAATAATACTTTAAAAATTAAAATTGAACAAATAGAAGTAAATGACTCAATAAGACTTCAAGAATCAGTTAAACAAAAACAAAAAAATGAAAAAATAGAAGAAAATATGAAATATCTCCTAGGAAAAACAACTGACTTGGAAAACAGATCCAGGAGAGACAATTTAAGGATTATCGGACTCCCTGAAAGCCACGATGAAAAAAAGAACCTGGATGCTATCTTCCAGGAAATCATGAAAGAGAATTGCCCTGATGTTTTAGAATCAGAAGGCAAAATTGGCATTGAAAGAATTCACCGATCACCTCCAGAAAGAGACCCCAAAATTAAAACCCCAAGGAATATCGTGGCCAAATTTCAGGACTATCGCACCAAGGAAAGGATGTTGCAAGCAGCTAGAGAGAAACAGTTCAAATACCGAGGAACTGTCATTGGAATTACACAGGATCTGTCATCTTCCGCATTGAAGGATCGAAGGGCCTGGAACCGGATGTTCCGAAGGGCAAGGGAACTTGGATTACAGCCAAGAATAAGTTATCCTGCTAGAATGAGCATCATCTTCCAGGGAAGAAGATGGTCATTCAATGATACAGGAGAATTTCACCTATTTCTAATGAAAAGACCTGATCTGAACAAAAAATTTGACCTCCAAGTAGAGAACTCAAGAGAAGCATAAAAAGGTAAAAAGGAAGACTCTTGAGAACTATATTTCTACTATAGGTATCCTTTAAAGAAAGGCAGTATAATTTGATTTTTCTTTGATAATAATGGAAAAGAAATTAGAGGTGGAAGGGATATCATACTGAAAAAGAAAAAGGGGGGAGGGGGGAAAGGAGGCAAAATAAAGTAAAAATAAAGGAGGTAAAATAAAGTTTGTCCATATTAAATTCCTAATATGTTAAATTTTCTATTAAGTTCAGGTTGGTTGATAGAAAGTCCTGAAAATCTGCAAATTTGTTGAATGTCCATTTTTTCTCATTAAAAATTATAGATAATTTTGCTGGATATGATATTTTTGGCCACAGTCTTTGTTCTTTTGATTGTCAGTATTTACGATTCCAGGACCTGCAATCTTTTATTGTAACTGCTGATAAGTCTTGTACAATTCTAATTGTAGTTCCAGCATGTTTAAATTGTTTTTTTTTTTTCTTGTTTCTTGAAAAATTTTCTCTTTGATTTAGGGATTTTAAAATTTGACAATAATATTGTGTTTTCCACAAAGGATCTCTCTGAAGTGTGATCAGTGAATATTTTTCTATTTCTATTTTCCCCTCATGTTCTATCACTCCAAGACAATTTTCTTGGATTATTTCCTGCATTATTGTGTCAAGATTCTCTTTTTGGTCACAACTTTCTGGCAGTCCAATTATTGTTTTTTCTCCTTAATCTGTTCTCTAGATCTGTCATTTTTCTTATAAAATGTTTCACATTCTGTTCTATTTTTTCATTTTTAATAATGTTTTCTTATTTCTTGGTCTCTCATAGCTTCACTGGTTTCTCCTTGCTCAATTCTAATTTTCAAAGAATTATTTTCATCTTTGAGACTGTACTTCTTTTTCTAGTTAGTTAACTTTTTTTTTCATAATATTCTTGTTTTTGTTGGATGATTTTTTTTTTTTTTAGTTTTTCCTCAATATCTCTTATTTGATTTTTGAATTCTTTTTTGAGTTCTATAAATTCTTTCTGGTCAAGGAGTCATTTCATGTTACATTTTGGGGTAGAAGCCTTTTTTTTTTTACTAAAGTGTCCTCTTCTGAAGATAAACCCTGATCTTCCTTGTTCCCATAATAGGTTTCAATAGTAGGATTCTTTCTTCTTTGCCAATTCATTCTTTTTTAATAAGAGGTACCTGTAATCATGGGGTAAGGGGATGGTGCCTCAAGCTTCCCTTCAGCTCTCCATTCTGACCAGGAACCCTAAACCAAGAGCTCTACCCTCCTACAAGTGCCTACAGCCAGCAACGTCCCTGCCCCACTGCCTCTGCACTCATCAGGTGCTGGTTCCTTCTCACCCAGGGCTGCATTTCAGCAGTACAGCTGGGCCTGGCCCCAAGTCTACATTGGGACTCTAATCCTGGACTCTAATCCCAACTCTACAAACTGTCTGGGAGGTGAAAGTCTCTGTGGTTCCTCCTGAGGCTTCAGTCACACCTAGCTAGCCAGAGGGGTTCCCACTTGCTGTTTCTACAGAGGTAGCCTGGAGATGTCTGAACTCCAGACAGGTTGATCCCCAGTCTGGGATCTTTCTTCAGATCTTCTTGGATTGTATCAGGAGGACCCTCATTCTACCCCAAGTCTTCTGATTTTTCACCAGTCTATTTTTGCCTGGAGGCTCAAATTTGTTCTATTTGTGGGGAAAATCTGGAGAGCTTGAAATTTACCAACCTACTCTGCCATCTTTCTAGAATCCTCCCATCATTCTTTTTAAAAAAGAGTTGGCCCTTCCTTTTGCCAAGGTCAGTCTTTCAACATGTAACTTTGATTCAATCCCTCCTGTATCCTCAAAGAGATCATCACTACAATTATCTCTTCTCTCTCTAATCTTCAATGTAGGAAACCCTTCCCTACTGCCTAGAAATATTCCAAAGTGTTCTCTATCTTAAAAAAAAAAAAAAATCTACATCCTACCACCTCAAGCTATCATCCTCTATATTTACTTCCCTTTTATTCAAAGTTACATAAAAATTGTCTATACTTGACTTTACTTCTCTCTTTGCTCATTTTTCAACCCTTTATGATATAGCTTCTCACTCAACTGCAACAGTTCTCTATATTTACCAATAGTCTCTTAATGTTCAAATCTATTTGAAATATTGAGCCTATTCTCAATCCTCCTTCTTCTTGACCTTTTTATAGTCTTTGAAATTTTTGATTGGTGTTGTCACCTCTTGGATACTACCTCCTCCCTGGAATTTTCCAAACACAACTC
This sequence comes from Myrmecobius fasciatus, assembly GCA_023553655.1. NCBI lineage: Eukaryota > Metazoa > Chordata > Mammalia > Dasyuromorphia > Myrmecobiidae > Myrmecobius > Myrmecobius fasciatus. The sequence goes on from JAJPUD010003432.1 coordinate 114,253, forward strand.
CCACTTGGTTCTCCTGACATTACAGCATTTTTTGTTAAATCATTATCCTTATCATACACCTAACTATGGTTAAATCTCCATAATCTGATTTGGACCCTCTTCTCTTTTAACACTCTAACTTTGTGACCTTATTAATTCCTAGAGGATTAATTATCATGTCTTTGCAAATAATTCCCATCCCTAATCTCTTGAGTTTTACTATCACATTACCACCTATCTATCCTGCATTTGAAATTAGATCCCCAGAGTTATATCAGACAACCCATCAAAACAGAACTAATTTTTTTCACCCAAAAAAATATTCTTCACTTCTTAAAGCCCCTTTTTCTATCAAGAGCACTACCATTTTTTGATTCACACATTGAAGATTTATAACTTCAGTGTTATTCTTGACCCCTCACTCCCACGCACATAGCATTTGTCACATTTTATCAACTTTTCTTTCACAATAACTGTAGCATCTGTCCTTGTTCCCAACTCACATAGTTACGATCCTGTTTAGACCCTCATCACCTCTTGTCTAGAGTTTCCTAGTTGATTTCCCTGACACAAGTCTCTCTTTTCTTAAATCCATCCTCCATACAGCTGCCAAAGTGATTTTCCTAAAGTATAGGGAACTGACTATGCCATTCCTCTACTTGGTAAACTCCATTGTCTCCTGTTGCTCCTGAAATATTTAAATTTCCTTTATCTTGCTATTAAAATCTTTTACAAACTGACCTCATCCTACATTTCCAGCCTTCTCTCATATTACTCTCCTATTTTTAATAGTCCTGCCACAGTAGCTTTCTCACTGCTCCTCATGCCATCTCTACCTCCTTTCCACTGCCCCTCTTGCTTGAGGGATTACTTAGGATCCTTAGTTTCCTTCATGAATCATCCCAACTGACATAGAAAACTTTTATTGATCTCTTCTCAGATTACCTTACCTTAAATTATCATATATTTATCTTATATTTATTTTATAAATAAGATACAAAACATGCATATTTGTTTCTCTTCTCTGCCTCCACAGGATGTCAACTCCTTAACAACACAGACTATTTTACTTCTATCTGTTTCCCCAGCCTAACATAGTGCCTGGAATCTAAGAAATTTTTAATAAATGTTTATTGATTGACCAACTGAGGGCTGGACCAAATTTTCAGAAGAGAATCAGGGTGGCGTATAGCCTGAGGATAAGGAACTGGACATGTTTGGCTTGGAGAATAGAAAATGTAGAATAAGTATGTTATCTGGCTTCAAATATTTGAAACATCATACAATGAAAGAGGGATTCTATTTGTTCTTCTGAGTTCTAGATGGTAGACCTAGTAGCCACAGGTAAAAATTAAAAAGAAGCAAATTGATGTAAGGAAAACTTCCTCTTCACACTTCAAGTCATCTATAAAGTGAATTGTTCGCATTGGAAGGACGTGAATTCATTTTAACTAGAGTCCTTTAAGCCCATTTTGAAGTGGATAATCACCATTTGAGTATGTTTCAGAGAATCTTCTTTTTCTTCTATGGATTAGACTGAGTGGCCTATCACATTCCTTCCAGAGCTGAAATTATATTATGCTATGATCTATATTTCCTTCCATTTAGTCCTAGCCAGGATCACTACTTCTTATTCTACTTGTTCTAGGGACAATCATGATGGGGAAAGGCCTCTTTAGCTGATGTCATAACAAGAGAGTTAAGCATTATGTCACCAATTTAATGATAGAATATGGAAACCCACGTTATGTCTTCCCTCCCACCATTTGCTAGGGAAAGGGTGTTGGTTTCATCTTATGAGTTATTTCTCTCTTTGCCTGATACATTTGAGTTGAAAGCTGTTGATACTTGTGTCTAATCAAAATCTCCCAAGTGCTACTACACCCAAGGTCCCCAGGGGGGGGAAAAAAAAAAAAGGGCTGCTTTTCATTCACTGGTAAGGATGAATATTAACAATGAAATATCCTTTTTAAACTATTATGTGGTGTTCCCTAGAAGTCAAAAACTTTAAAATAGGCTCAGTGATGTTGTCAAAGGTGACTTTTGTATGTGAGAACCCCTTAGAAAGGACACTGTGCTTATGGCAGCAAAAGCAAATGATTTTATTGTTTTTGTTGCTACAGTTGAAGCAGTTGCAAAATTCTGAGAAGTTGTAAGCCTTTAAAAGAATAAGAAACAAGCTTGGGTACCATTTAGAAATTAAGCAGCAAACTATACTCCAAAAAAAGTCAATCACTGGCCCCTATATACCAAAATATTCATAGTGACACTTTTTGTTATAGTACATACCTGAAGGCAAAGTAGATACCTTTCAGTTGGGCAATGGTAAAATAAACTGTGGTACATAAATGCAATAGAGTATTATTGCTTCATAAGATATGATAGATATGACAGTATAAGAGCAGCAAGGCAAAACTTAATATGAATTGGTAGAAGAAAGACAATGTATACAGTGACTATGACATGATAAACAAAAAACCAAAAGCTGACAATGAATGCAATGTAATTTTAATTATCAAATCCCAGAGAAGAGCCCTCTCTTCTGGACAGAAGTAGAGGACTATAAATGTAGAATAGTACTGTCATATATACTTGATGTGTTAGTTGGCTTTCCTGAACTGTGTTTTTCCACCTTCTAAAAACATTTCACTAAGTAGGGAATGGAAGAGGAATATATTCAAAAACAAAGAAGATATAAAAACCAAAGATTGAAAGAAAAATAAATTAAGCAGTCAGAAGGAAATTTGAGGAATACCATGCCAGGGACTCCAAAGCTAATAATGAGTTCTTTTTTGAACATCAAAAGTAAGAAGCCAGAAAATGACAGGAAAAGTTAATGATGAATGTTGGAGGGGATGTGGGAGGGCTGGGACACTGATGCATTGTTGGTGGAGCTGTGAACGGATACAGCCATTCTGGAGAACAATTTGGAGCTATGCTCAAAAAGTTATCAAACTGTGCATACCCTTTGACCCAGCAGCATTTCTATTGGGCTTATATCCCAAAGAAATCATAAAGAAAGGAAAAGGCCCCACATGTGCAAGAATGTTTGTGGCAGCCCTTTTTGTAGTGGCTAGAAACTGGAAATTGAATAGATGCCCTTCAATTGGAGAATGGCTGAATAAATTATGGTATATGAATATTATGGAATATTATTGTTCTGTAAGAAATGACCAGCAAGATGATTTCAGAGAGGCCTGGAGAGACTTACATGAACTGATGCTGAGTGAAATGAGCAGAACCAGGAGATCATTATACACGGCAACAACAGTACTATATGACGATCAATTCTGATGGACATGGCTCTCTTCAACAATGAAATGTTTCAAACCACCTCCAATTGTTCACTGAAGAAAGCCATATACACCCAGAGAGAGGGATGCGAAATGTGGACCACAACATAACATTCTCATACTCCTTGATTGATGTTTGCTTACATTGTGTTTCCTTTATCTGATATATCGTTTGTGTAGATAAGATTTTTCTTGCACACCAATGATAAGTTTGGAAATATGTATACATATATTCGATTTGCCAATATTTTAACATAATTAACATGTAGTGGATATCCTGCCATCTAGGGGAGGGGTGGGGAGTTGGGGGGAAAAATTTGTAACGGAAAGCTATGTAAGGGTTATTGTTGAAGAATTACCCACACATATGTTATGCAAATAAAATAAAAATTTAAAAAAAAAAAAAAGTAAGAAGCCAGAAATCCAATGAAACTACAATATAATGAAAGTATAAAATGTGTTCTTGAGGATGAAATGGAGAAATCAAACCTCTTGCATGAATTCTGTGCCTCCATCTTTAACAAGGAATATATTAAGAAGATTTTCATTTTCAATATCATTTAATGTATAGAAAGTTAAATACCGGCAGATTTCCAGTTGCATTATGACCTGCAATCATAAGAAGAATGAAAATAATCCATTTAGACTTTTTAAAAAAATCTTTGAAACTGTTCTATTCCAGTAGCTATTAATTTTTTTTAAAGGAATACCATAGGATTGGGCACATTGTCATGAATAGGCTGAGAGTCAGGGAACAGAGAATAGGATTGGATGGGCACTTTACTAGAAGGAGAAGTATAAGTAATAGAACTCCTCAGAGATCAATGCAAGTTCCACTTTTGTTTTACACTTTCATTAATGATATAGATAAAGAAATGCCTAGTAAAATTTCCAAATTGGCAAATAACCTAAACTTCTTAAGAGTGCAAAAGTCCAAGTCAATAAATCTGCAGGCAGATCTTATAAGATTGTACAAGTGGGCAGCAAAATAACAGACCAAGTTCAAGATTAAAGAAAAATTAATACCAAGGATATTTTATAGGATAAATAACTCAGAGATAATAATTGAAAGCTAGCAAAAAGCATGAGAATTACCCCAGATTAGCTCCTAAATGTTACAGTTCAGCATGTTTTTATACCACCCCCCCAAAAATAACCCAACAAAATTCTCTATGATGGCCTAACCTATGAAATTGACTAGAAAGACCAGATTCTAACTAATCACGGAGACAAAGTCATTTATGAATGAGATGACTATAGCTTTACCATTGATGATGAATTTAAGACTAACTTGGAAATTAGTCAGTAATCTTTTTTTCACTATATTGTTTCCAATTTTGACACATATTTTCATAGCTCTGCAATCCCTTCAGTGTGCTGTGGTGAAGATTTCAACTTCTGCCTTCTTGTCATGTGCAACCCTTGTCTCTATCATCCTTCAACTATTCTACCAGGGCTCAATTTTTTGGCCCTTTCTTCTAAGTCTCTTGACATTATATGGGCATTGGCATAGACCATGGAATATCTACTTGTTTTCCCTAGTTTTCCTACATAAACAGCACATGTCTTTTTCCAGGCATTCTTAATTGCAGTTTTTCCATTGACAATGTACTACAACCAATTTATACCCACCATACAATTTTTCATGACCCTTTGGTTGTTTTGTAACTTTTATTCTTTGGAGACTGTAGAGGCTCTATCATTTGCAACCATATTGCATTAGCAGAAAAATATTGCTATTGAAAAGGGGGATTTTGTTTTAAGAAAATGTTTATGTTCGTTAAAGTCACTCTGTAGTTTCCCAAATACAATTTAGACCATTCCCTTCCTACCATTCAGAGCTAAGCTTAGCTTGGTGTCCATTGGCATAACATGTCCAAAATACTACACTGATAAGCTAGCTTACTCAGGTGTCCATTCAATTGCATATCATAGTCTGGCCTATCGGTATCTTTCATCCACTTGGTTTTATTTTTCCTTATTTGTATGGTTAAACTCTTTAATGCTTATGGGTTTCATTTGAGAGGCTTTGCAGTGTTCTGGGGCTTAAAGAAATTAACATAATGTCTCTCACAAATCAGAGCATCTAGAAGAACTCACCATCTATAAGGAATCCCTCATCCATTTGGTTTCTATACTGGACATCCACCATAATGATAGCATCCACTATGGCAATCATGTTTCTTCTTTTATGCCTCATTTAATGTTAATAATCAGAGGGCTGTTGAACAAAGCAATCTCTGTTGTAATATCTTTCAAAGAATTTTGAAGAATTTTTACATACACATGAGAATAACTTTGGTAGAGGAGAGGCTTTAAGGGAGCATTTTGCTCTACCAAATAAAATTTTGCAATAATCAAAAAAAGAATAAAAACAGTGGACATTTTTCACTCTCTGCATTTTCAGTCAGTTGTACAATGGTATAGAATTTCAGTTGGGAAAGCCTGTCTGTACACTTATCATAATTTCATCAGGGATACCTTCAATATATGTAGATTATTCTTATATATGTAGTATATTAATCAATATTTGTTTAATTTGGTTAATTGAATATAAAAGTAGTTACAAATATTTTCTCAATCATATTTTTGATAATATTAGATTTTGTAATTTCCCCCCAGATGTTTGATATCCCATTCACTTTCAGATATTTTTAACATCCATCATTCCATGCACTCAAAATTGTCACATCCAGATTGGTTCTCTTCTCTCTTTACTTGATCTGCTATAGGTACACTTTCCATCTCTCATTCCTCTGATACTATTACTGCTTCCTCCACAGTACAGCAGAAATTGTATTGTTAAAGTCCAAATGTGGTGATTTCACTGTCTGTTATATGACTTGTTATAGCTTGTTATAGAAATCTTACAAATCTTTTCAATCTTTATCTGTTTGTTCTTCTAGTCTCATAAATAAAAGTTCTCTAGAAGACGTCTTAAGAGAATGTGTTACAAGGTTTTCTACAAATTTGGTCTTCTTCCTACTGCGTCTCTATTTTATGCAGAGATCTTGCTCATAATATTCCACCATCATCCTCTATAACATTTTAAAAATAATTTTATCTACCATATTATTATTGCCCTTGGCTGCCATATTCTCTGCTTGTCATTGAGATTAAGTGTTTACTAACTGAGGTGGTTTCTAGGCTCTTTTAACTTCCTGTTGTGACAATTAATTTGCATTGGTTAAACTTCCTCAAAAAACAGTGGTAGTCTGTGATATATTTTGTCATCCATTTCCTATTGTTTAGTATTAGCCTTTGAGAAACTAGGTTCACCTTCACACCATGATAGATTTTTATAGGACTTTTCTCATATTAAAGTTATTTCCAATATCTTGTTTAAAGAGATCAGGTTAGAGATGTTTTAATATCATGTAATATCATTTCATTTTTATTCTAATTTGGTGCTGATTTTTTTTAGCTTTGCTCTGAGAAACTGATGGCCTTTCTTTGCACAGACAGCTGAAATGACTTTCTCATGAAAAAGCAGTTGTGTGCTGTCTGTTAAAATGCAGACAATTGCATTTTTGTGAAGTTATTCATTGCTCTCCATGTATAGTGCCTTTTAATTCTATTATAAATGTATACATATATAACAAATATAGATGTTTTTCTTTTCATATATATGCATATATACATTCATATACATACATGATATTTAGACATGATTCTTCTGTATATTCCTTGAACCTTTGGCCTCTTTTTTTTTTTTAACATGTTTTGTATTTTCCATTATATTAGGGGAAGAAGATGGTATCTTTCCCTAGATCCATTGCAATGAGGTCACCAAATAAAAAAATTTGTTGGTTTGACTTAAAAAGTCTTATTGATTACTTCATAGAATTTCTCTACTTTAATGTTTACAAAAGATATTGCCACATTAATTGGAAATATATCTTTTTGCAAATCTTTTATATGATATTGCAATACGAAATTGTGTTTTTGGTTGCCTTTGTAGACATAGTAAAAACCACCTCTACCATCATCTTTATTTGTATCTCCAAGGAGACTTTGAACCACACCTTGATTTAGCTATGACTTTCTTATGCCTTCTGGCTTCATTTTTAATGAAAATGTCAATATTTATGTAATTTGATTCCTTTACTTGTTGGTCATCATATAAGGATCTCACACTTATGGGAACCAGAGTTATATATTTATATCTTAACCTTTGTGTACCATGGACACTTTTGTCAGGCTGATAAAAAGCCTGAGGACCTGTTCTCAGAATAATGTTTTTGAAGGCATAACATAAAATGTATAACATGACAAAGGAAACTAAGTATATTGAAATAGTTTCTAAAATATAAAAAGACCAGATTCACAGACCCCAGGTTAAACATTCTTGAACAGAGGATCTAAAAACTGTGTGCTTCAAACCACCTTCTGCATTCTTTTCTACCGCTCTTCTGTCATCATGCAGAAACAGAAGAGACTTCACAGAATTGAAGGCTGTTTTGTATTATTCTTTTTTTCATGGGTTGTCATGGCCAAAGAATTCATCTCCTAGTGGCCATCCAGCTTGCAGGTGATGAACCTCTCCATAGTTAACTAGGCAAAAAACAAATAGGGCCTGTGCCCCGGACTTGAAGCCTTCCAGCTGCGAAAAGCCTGCTTGAGTTTATACTCTGTAGCTATGGGCCCTAAGAATTTAAAGTTACCTCCTTGCCATGACACTTCAGTGTAGAACTTTCCATGTATGAAGCTTATTTCTAGTTAATCTAAGAAAATCAACAAGATAATAACCTTGGGGAAAAGAGAGGGGAATTGTAAGGAATAAGGAAATTCTCTTCTCTTTCCAAGGATACAAAGTCTTTGTGTGTATTTGTGTGTTTGTGTGATAGAGAGAGAGAGGTAAACAGAGAAAGAAAGAGACAGAGACAGAATCTGGGTGGGGGGAGGGAAAAAAAGGAAGGAAGAAGGGAGATGGGGAAAAGGATGAAGGAATTGGGGATGGAATGGGAAGGGAGGGAGGGAGGGGAAAAAAGGGGGAAAGAAGGAAGAGAAGGGATGAAGAGAGGGGAGATGGAAGGGAGAGAGAGACATAGACAAAGAGGTACAGAGGGGCAGGCAAGGCTTAGGAGTCATACTGAATAGTATATCATTTTGGAAGGAAAAAATGTTTTACCATGAAAAATGTTGTTATGTGATATCACAGTGTGACACTATTTAAATATCAAGAGTTGAGGCTTCTATTTAGAAAACGGAAGGCAATAAATTGAGTTGCTAATTATTCCAGCTGTGAGTATTTTGGGTATGACTGCAAATTTTGAAGAGGGCAAAATCGAGGATTTTCCTGTTGTTTATAACATATGCAAATGTTGTAACATCCCCCCATGATCTGAAAGGTTAAGCCTGGGAAACCTTAAAAGCCTTTTCACTGAATCAAAAATGATTTGAGTTTGAGCTTTGGAGACAGGAAAGCAAAATGTAAAGTATTCACCAGAATGTTAAGTATTTCAATTGAGTAAGGCTTATGCTTCCCCACCCCAAATTAAAAAGAAGCTTTATTTCTAAAACTTTTTTACATGACTTTTTCCATTTAAAAATAAGCAAAATCAACTTTCCCTCTAAGAATACCTTCCCACTGGGAAGTCAGGTAGTAAGTTATATTAGTCTTTTCAGCTACATTTTTTCCTTACAATTCTTTTTTTTTTTTTTTTCTTTCTGCCTAGGCGACCCCTTCCTTTGGGTCTAATTAAAAAGTCTATCTCAGATGCTTATATGGAAGACTAAACTTAGTGATTGTTCATACCTATTAACTCCTGAGGGATCAGGAGAATAGAATGGTTATCAAGATTACTCTCATTGCTTCTATGAATTAATAGGGGACAGAGTAAGGGGAGGAATCAGTTTTGCTCTCATTTAAAGTAGTATTTTGTATGCCCACTGAATTCTGGCAAAAATGCCAATTGTGGCAATGAGGGATTCATTATAAAACTTAAGGCCAAGACTTGAGTTGCAAATTGCATTGAGATTTTACCTTTTGTAAGAAACTGTTCATTTAAGAGTACTAGTTGTGTTAGCAAAACTATGATCCAGTAACAATGAGCTCCTTATTGTTCCTTGCACTAACCCCTATGCCTACAACTCTCTCCCTTTTCATCTGTCTCCTCTTTGTTTCCCTGAATCCTTTCAAATCATAGCTAAAGCCTCACTTTCAAAAACATTTCTTGATTCCTCTTATTATTAGCCACTTTATTCTGTTGATTATCTTCGCTATATAATGTGTGTGTTTGTATGTTGCATTCCCCCCACAATATTGTGATCTTGAGAGCAGGGATTGACTTTTACTTTTTTTTTTTTTTTTGTATTTCTGATGCTTAAAACAGTATCTGACACATCGTAAGCATTTAATAAATACTAATTAATTGACTGGATTACAGTTTGGTTGCTACAGCTTCTTCCATGTTTTTTGTTTTTTTAACTTAAATTTGAAACAAATACTAAACAGAGAAATGAGAGGTGTTTTTTTTTCCCCCAAAGAATGACTATCTGTGTCCAACTTAAGGTAAAAGGCTCAATGCTAGTTAAACTTCACTTTTACTTTCTGTGGGAAGTACAAACTTTAAAAGTAACTAGTTGAGTACATAAAACTAGTTTTTGCCTAATAATGTTCTCTTTCTTTTATAAAACCTTCAAATCTCCCCGAGTACTGTACTAGAGGCAGTAAGCATCTAAATCCTATTCTACTCTCATTCCTTTAGCTGAGAGTAGAATGCACTAATTATGCTCGAAAGTGTGCTGGTTATTTAACCTGTCTCTAGCTAAATGTTTTATTATAACTTTTGAAAACCTAATTACTGTAGCTTTCCATGCTACAGTACCCTTTATGGACTGCTACTTTATTAAACTTAGTGTTTTAGAGACAATAAACCTGATGCTTCAAAGGGCATATGCAAAGATCAATAAGATATGACGAAATCCTGAGATTTCCAGCATGCTCTCTACATTTCCCTCACTGATCATGCCCTCATGGATGGTAATTGTGCCAGTTCATGTGTATTCTAGCCTCCATACTTTTCCTGGCTTTTATCAAATTTTACCACAGCATGTATGGTATTAAAAATCTATTAGGGATTAATGGGCTGTGTATCGTTATTTTCTTGTGTCACATTCTGTACCTGTAAGTCTATTTACTGGGGAACCTCTCAGAGTAAGGTCAATTTTCTCCATAGAACAAGAGCAGAAGCCTGGCTTTCCTGATAACCAAACCTGCATTTTGTACACACTGCACTGCACTGAAACCATTCTAGGCTTTCAGTCTTCTCCAAGTAGACTGGCATTGCATCAGAGTTCATGAGAAGAGGGTCCCTCTGCATTATTAGTATTTGGCCCTGTTCACTGAATGGTGCAGTGAGATGAGATACAGGAAATCTGGGTAAAAAAAAAATCCTTGACCTTTTGGATAGAGGCAACACAATTATTTGTGCAAGAACCACACTTTGGTTTCTCAGCTCTGCTGGGATTTGTTCATGGGGATAAATCTAAGCAAACAGAAAATAGGGAAACTACCTATTAGGGTCCCAATGGCTCAGTGCTAGAAATGGTGATGATGCTTAAGAGTTTTTTTGTTTGTTTAGTAGAGGGTATGGGTGAAGTTAACAACTGGGTTTACACTGGATTGGCTTGTCATTTAAAAAAAAAAAAAAAGAAGGAAATCTCTGAAGGAAGGCAGGTAACCTGGTTAGTTAATGTCTACCCTAGATCAATGAAGCTGTTATTGTATCATAAGAATGAATACCTCAAAATTTAATTTTCATAGTATCTTAACTGTTTGGAAATCTCTTTTTTTTCTTTTTGTTTCTTTGAATGTTTATAATAACCTTTTTAAAAACCCAAATAAATTACTTATCCTTCATTAATAAAAAGTCACTTTAGAGAAAAAGTTCAGCTTGGCAAGCTTTTGACTAAGACCCATGTTTATGTTCTGTTGCAGAAACTCTGAGTAAAAAATCTGTTGGGTGCACTTTGAGTTTTTATTAAATGGCCATACTTTCACAAGATGAAGAAGACTGACATTTAGAAAACAACAAAACAAAAGACTGATTGTTTAGAGGAGGATCTCCATTGTGTTACCAAGTTAGTTCTGTTCAGAACATGAAGTTCATGCCTCTTTTTTTTTTTTTTAACAAAAACAGAAAGAACATGATATTAGTGCCTTCCCATGGTACTGCAATAATAATAGGTAAGTAAGGCAGTATTTGAACAATGGAGAAAGCAAGCAAGGAGAGAGAGAGACAGAGACAGAGAGTAAAAAGAGAATAGAATAAAGGAAGATCTAACTTATAAAGAAATCAAGGACAAATTTTCTCTGGGAAGCCTCTGTTGGTGTATGAGCAAGCTTCAAGGGCAGCACTTTGGGGGCCCCTCATTTGCCTTTCATTTCCAAGGCACAAGTGGCCAATTCTGAGTGCAATTGAGTTGTGCTTGAAAAATGTCAAGAGCATTTGGAAACTACACATTTTTGCTGATGCCTGGAGTCCTGAGCTGAACTACTTCCATGGCCGACTGCTGGGATGAGGTTCACCAGGGGCATCACAAATGAATCATTGAAATACACCAAGTGTGCCCGTAATGGGGAAAAAGTGCCTTAATATCCAGTATAGAGAAAAAAGTGAAGAGTCATTCTTGGGACCCTTTCTGTGTGGTCAGTTGACCAGACTTTTACTTTAGGGTCTTACCTAAATTTTTCCTGCAAGATGTAATTGCAATTCTTAGTATATTCAAAGTTAGCATAATAAAGCAATGAACTGCCTCCAAATCACCTTCTGGAAAATCACAAATCTTTTAAGATCCCTAAGCTGGTATTGTATTGTTATATCTTAAGCAAAGACCCTAATATGTATCCAGAGAATATTTCAGGCCCTAAGGCAATCATGCCTTTTCAGTATTAGAATCACAGATTTAGAACTACAAGGAAATTTAAAAGATATCTAAACTAGTAGTGTCAAATTCAAATAGAAGAAGAGTCCACTAAACTATAGATAAAGATCTCTGTGGACCACATATCTATTTAGAAAATTATATATTAATATTGTTTGTGTTTTATTGTATTTTTATTTATTTTGGTATTTCCCAGTTATACTTTAATCTGGTTTGAACTGCACTGGGGAAGGTTGTGTGCCATCTGTAACCCATAGGCTGTATTTGACACTTCTGATCTAGAACAAGCCCCACTTAATTAGAGATATTAAGTGACTTGTCCAAGATCACACAAATAGTAAACACCAAGATCACACAAATAGTGAACAATTAAGTCAGAATATGAACCCAAGTTTTTTCAGTCCAAATCCAGTTCTCTTTTAATTGTACCATGCTACCTATTATACTTGATACTTTGTTGATATTCAATTTATTAATTCATTTCAACCTAATTCAATGGAATATTGTCTACTATGAAAGCACACTGCAAATAGTGAAGTACACTGTCGATATGAACTGTTATTACTATTGTGCAGTGAATGACTATAAACACAAATCCAAAGAGAACACATTTAGTGTTCTAATCATAAAAAGGAAAGGGTTCCTTTTAGCTGTAACTGAAATGCTAAGTTGGTTCCTCATGACTGCACTGAGTGATGGAAAAGAGACCTGGCTCCCTATTACCTGGGACTGTTTGATCAGATCAGTTGTTATCTAATTAACTTTTAAAATGATAATCAATCTTATTTCTGACATCAAAGAGATTATTTCCAACTTACTACCATACCATTTAAAATATCTCTGATGTATACATTTCTGGAGGAAGGGGAGCGACTATATTTTTATGGGAGTTTTTCAAGGCAAATAATTACAAGTGATTCTATCAGCAACTTGTGATTCTAACAGAATTCATTGGGCTTCTTGTAATTTATAGGGCTTACTATTCAATCCAAAAGGGAACAGCTTCTTTCTCAATGACAAGATGTGATGGCACTAAGGAATATGTGTATATAAACATATATGAAGATATCAAAAGATGTTTAGAAAGGGAAAAATTTGGGTTCCTTAAATGAATCTTCATTTTTATATTTCATATGACCATTTCATTTTAGAAATCGGTAGTCATATTTTAGTCCTCAAAATAGTTGTATTATGAATGAGCACTTCTGAGTTCCTCTTACTCTGAGATTCTATGATTCTATGACTAGTGAAACTATTCTACAATCAGATACAACAATCTCATTTTTCATATTTCTCCATTTTAATATAACAGTTTTATATGTGTAACCTGAGTTATCAGATAATTAGAGTGATAAAATTTTACTGGTCAGGGTAATCTCCTTACTGATATAGCTAGCAGGTGCTTGATTCCCAGTATAAAGCTATATATAAATTCCTTACCTGGTGCCAGTATTCTAAAGATAAGTGTCATTCTACTTAGCTAAGCTGGTTCTCTAGTGTCAGCTCTTTTCTTGAATTATTCCCAGCTTGATAGGACCTACCTAGCAACTAGTGGGTCAGTATGGAGTTCCAGGAGAAGGTAGAATTGAAGCTGAATTTGGAAGGAAACTAGGGTAATGTGATGTGGAGATGAGAATGAAATGCATTCTGGTTATGGAAACAATCTATACAAAGGTAGAGAGGCAAGAGATGGAATATTATATTTGGGGAGCAGCGAACAGGGCACTTGTACTATTATATAAAGTGTATACGGTAGGGCAATATACAGAAAGCTTAGAAAAGTAGACTGCAGCCAATTTATGAAGCATTTTAAAAGCTGAAAAGGGAAGGTTATGTGTTATTTGGACAAAAGAGGGAGTCACTAGATCTTCTTGAACAGAGAAATAATCTGTTCATACCTGGACTTTAGGAATATAAATTTGGCAAGTATAGGGAGAATGAATTGGAGAAAGTAAGACTGGAAACTGGTATACCAATTAATACTCTATTGCAATAATCTGTATAAAAAGGAGTGAGGGTCTGTGGTGGTAATGGTGGATCTATGAGTAGAAAGAAGGGGGGTACAATATGAAAGTAGATTTGACAAGACTTGGCAACTGACTGGACGGGAGAGCTGAGAGAAAATGAAGAGCAGAGCATGACTTAAAAATTTTGAACCTGGGTAACTGAAAGAATCCTATCTTTCTGAAATGAAGAGGTAACTGTATGAGAGAGAAGATAATTAGATATATGTTGGACATGCTAAATTTGAGGTATCTACAAGATATCCAAGAGATGTCCATTAGGCAAATAATGATATGGGGCAGGAGTTCTAAGAGAGATCCTGAAGCTGGATATCTAGATCTCTGAGTCAACTTCATAAAAGTAATAGTTGAATTTACTAGAGCTAATGATATCATCTGAAAGATGTATGTATAGAGGGAAGATAACTTGGGAGAAAGGGCAATTATACCCATCCAGAGAGAACAAAGAGAACAACTAGGTAGTACAACCAATTGAGTGATGAACTTGGAATCAGGAAAATCCAAGTTCAAATCCAGCCTTAGACAAACTTACTGTGTGGCCCTGTGCAAGTTATTTAAACTCTCTGCCTCAGTTTCTTTCTATGAGGACTAGCACCCACCTCATAGAGGTGTTGTGAGGATCAAATAAAATATTTGTAAAACTCTTGGCAAATCTTAAAGCAACAAAATACTAGGTGTTACTGCTGTTGTTGTTAGAACAAGGACAATAATCCTGCAAATGTGATAGAGAAGGAACAACTAGACAGGTGTAAGGAGAAAAAGCAGTATCATGAAAACCTAAGGAAGTAAGGACATCAAGGAGGAGAAAGTGTTCAGCAGTATCTTATGCTACATAGATCAGAAAAAAATAAGGACTGAGGAAAAAAATAACTGAATCTGGCATTTAATGGATAATCATTAATGCTGAGGAAAGTACTTATAGTTAAGTGATGATACTGCAAACTAGGTTGAAAGAAGTTGAGAGGTGAATGTTAAAGGAAAAATAGGAGACTAATATAGACAGTTTTTTACTAAGAGTTTGATTATGAAAGGGATGAAGAGGTAAGATAACTTCTAATGTTTTATTAGTATCTAAATCTTTACTTACTAGACAGCTTTTTATTTAAGAAAGACATATCCTTGTTTTGTTTTTCTTTAATATTCTGTTATCACTACCCACACTCCAAGTAGTTCCATAAATACTTTAAAGGATACATATCATACGCGATTTTTGCTTTGCTTGTGTTTTGGTTTAATCCCAGGCCAGTGGGTTATTATTTAGTGATTTAAAATACCTTTTTCAAAATTGTCCTTGTCTCTATTGTCACTTGTCAAAATTTAAACAAAATCTTGCAGTTTGGGCTTACAATGTAGTATAGCATAGCCAGAAAATATACTTTTTTCCAAAATTATGATTTCAATCAAGATCAAGCAGAAAAAAAATTGTTATGAATGGAACTGAAACCTTGTTAATGGAATCTGGCCTTCTTGGCTTAATCCAACTCCTAACCTTAGACACACACATGAATATTAGGCTATGTGTGTAAGTTTATGTGTGAGTGTGTGCATATATATCCAAGAAGATTTCAACTTTAGCCATTTATTCTAATAATGGCCTTGTTAAATAATTAATTAACCATAACCTCAACTTCTGACATGGCTGTCAATCATGCTAACATATCACTCGATCTGGGAGTCTTTAAAATGCTTAGACTTAAAATGCTTTTCAGATCCTGGTGATGAGCATCTGTTTCCAGGTTATGTTGGAAACCAGTGTGACAGGTGACACCAAATGTTTTTCAGGCTATAGACCCCATGGCTAGATGCTTCTGGGAAGGCTGGTTGAGCTAGTCAACTAGAAAGATGTTTATTATCAAAAATGAAGTTTTATTTAAATTAACAAACATGTGGGAATTCTGTGTTTTGGACTACATTGCTAGATTGACAGTCCTAGGCAGGCATCAGAATAAAAACAAGCAACAAGCAATGAAAGTTCTCTCCATATTACTTAGAAATTCCAGGTTTATGGGTGAATTATAAGCCCAGGAAGAAACTACACAAGTCACTTGAGTCCTGTCTCTGAATTGTGCTCCTCCTATAATGATTCTTATCATTCTCTAAGAGGGAACCTCTCTCCCTTAAAAAAAAAAAGCCACCTATATATTTAAAGTATTTGAAGTAATGGGACAGCGAGGTGGTACTGTGGATAGAGGGCCTGGAGTCAGGAAGATTCATCTTCCTAAGTTCAAATCTATTTTCAGATACTTCCTAACTTGGTGACCCTGAGCAAGTCACTTAACTTTGTTGATCTCAGTTTCCTTAGCTACAAATGAACAGGAGAAGGAAATGGCAAACTACTTCAGTATCTCTGAATAAGAAACCCAAAATCGGGACATAAAGAGTCACACATGACAGAAACAACTGAACACAATTTAATATGTATTTTTGTTCTGATATGTATATAGGCTAAAATAGGTTCTTGCCAGTCTGAGAGGACCTTTCAGAACTTGTATTCTATTGGCATAGTCTCTTATAACCCAGAATTTCTTTCATGTCAAATGAAACATGAAAGTAAAACTTTGATGGAGGATTTTGATTACTGTAGGCATCATACTATAATCCTGGTTCACCCTGCTCTAGAAGGTAATGTTATAATTTACCATGACTCTATAATCCAAGAGAGGCAGCCTGGCAGACTGGTTAGGGGACTATCCTTAGAAACTTGCCTCCAAAATAGACATAAATTTTAGGAGCATGGGCAAGTCTTTGAAACCCTTAGTGCCTGAATGAGTTTTCTAAGACTGTAAAATGCAGACTAGTTACTAATCTGCATTAGAGGAGAAAATTTTCACACCAGGGCTTCCCTATCCTAATTAAATCACAAGTTTTGCTCCACCTCTAGCACCACAATTAAAAAAAAAAACCTTCCAATTTAAAGTAATAAGGAAATAAAGGCATAATTTCCCCTTTATAGTTGCATTTTGTCAATATGTCCTCTTCTCTTTTTTCTCTCCTCCCAGGCATTTCCTGTTCAAGACATCTTCTGGAACTACTCCTCTATTCAGCAGCTCTTCTCCTGGATACCCTTTGACCTCAGGAACCGTTTATACTCCACCCCCCAGACTCCTGCCTAGGAACACTTTTTCCAGGAATGCTTTCAAGCTGAAGAAGCCATCCAAGTACTGCAGCTGGAAATGTGCTGCTTTATCTGCTATTGCAGCAGCTGTGCTTCTCGCTATTCTATTGGCTTATTTCATAGGTAAGTTGAAGCTTCAGTCTGTCTCATTCTTGTTGTTCTGAAGGTACTTTCCCTAAAAAAAAAAAAAAAAAAAAAAAGGATCCAGCATGGTATATCTGATGGGAACCGAAGAGGCTGCTGTATTTAAGGCGAATTTACAGATCCCCTATAGTTGGTTCAGATCCTTTATCAGCTCCTGCAAGATAGAATAGTGAATGATGGATGAAAGTGATTTTTCTCCCTTTAAAGCTAATTAAAGCTGATGAGCTTCTCTTCAAGATCCCAAATGACCTTTAGCAAAACAAAGATTAAGAAATTCTGACTTCACATTTTCCTGGCTATAACTTAGGATGCTTATTATTGGCAAACCCAACCCTTAGTCTCAGAGTTGCCTCCTAGCCTCTCTTTTATTGAATTCTGAGATGGGATCATTGTGTTAAATGAATGCAGCTGTGATCAGATATCAGTCAACAACCCAAGAACAAGAACAGCCTTTTGGATGAACTGGGTTCATTAAAGGCCAGGCCAGACTTGGCCAATTTACTTTGAGTGCCTCTAAGGAAAAAATATGACAAGATAGTGAGACCATAGCATCTAAAGAGGTCTCCTAAGAAATGAAAGTAATCCAAGTGATTGATTTTCCCTATTTTTTTTCCTTCTCTCCATCCTTACATTTCTCTACCCCTTCAAATCACTCATGCTTTCTATAGCAAAGGAGCATAAAACTCAGATTAATATTTGATAACTATGTTCTTCTCTATTACCACTGACACCCACAGCCACCCACCAAAAAAATAGAATTGTTTTCATATTGTGTAACAATGGATATGTTATAAGCTTTTCATGGCAACATAGAATTAGAATTTTAATAGCTTTTAAAGGCAAGGGTCCAACTTCTTTATTTTACAAATGAAAAAACTGAGGCCCAGATAAAGTGATTTGCCTAAAGTCACACACTACTTTTTTTAGTAGCAGGACTTGGATTTGAATCCAGGTCATTTCACTCTACACCCAGTGGATCACCCTCACTTTCTGCTCTAGAACTTGAAATCTACATGCACATCATCATTTGGAGGCAACATCCAATCCCTGCTGAGGCCCCAGATTCTGAGCAATAATCACAAAAGTTCTGCTCTGCTCTTTGTTATGCTGGATCTATGGCAAGTACCCAGGGAGAGTTAGTAGTGGTATTTGCTCCAGGTTTTGATTTAAATATGTACTTATTCAGGATTTCTCTGGTCAGTGACAAAAGTTCTTCCCTCTTCCCAAAAAAACTTCGCTGTTCAAATTGTCATCAAATCATCATTCTAGATTACAGAAACTTTTTATCCTTTTGCTAATTTCCCTATTTTCTTGATTTTATCATCTGCACAAGAAGCTGCCTACTATTAACCTATCCAAGAGAAAGAAATATGTCACTTGCCAACCAACAGTGTACATTCTAGACACTTAGCTTAGTATTGCACCAAGGACCACCATTGTCCCATCCTTCATTTAACATCCACTGTATCTTCCTGGCAAATAAGAAGAGACTTGTCATCATGAGTTCTATCATATCTGCTATCCACAAGAAGCCAGGTTGGTGCCTTAGATGGATGTTTTGGAGAGAGTCTGACCTGCCCAATTAAAGTACTTAGTACGTAGCTGGGCAAAGAATATGGTGAGGAAAGATCCCCTGATGCAAACACAAGTAGCTTGCCAGGCTGTGTTTATGTACACTTCTTCTATAAGGAAACAAATGCACTGACGTGTGACTAGGGAGCAGCTGCTCTGCCTTCCTCACATATGGACTGGGGCACAAGATATAGAAGTTCCTTTCTGGGTCCAGTGAGTATGTGGAAGGCAGGCATCTCTGTGCTGGAAGCATAGCAAACTTGGCCCCTAGGGTTAGATTGTATGACAATCAAGTCGACAAATATTGATTAAGTACCTACTATGTGCCAGGCACTGTGCTAAGTGCTAAGCATACAAAGAAAGGCAAAAATAACTCCAAAAAATGACTAAGAGAAGAGACACTATGTATACAGTGATACAAGAAAGTTATATACTGGATAATCTCAGAAAGAAGGAACTAAAGAGGACTGGGAAAGGCTTCTTGCAGAAAATGGGAACAAGTCCTAATGAAAGCAACAAAGCCAGGAAAACACTAGTCAAGGGCACGTAGCCAAGAAGAAAGTTTTTATTGCTTCAAGGAAAGGAGACTGGGAGTATCACTTGTCACCTGTGAGGTTACCCTTTAGCTCCCAGAATGAAATTACAAGAAAAAGACAGTCACAGCCAGGGATAATAGTAACAATGCTTTTAGTCCCAACTCCAGAAGAAATTGAAATCTTGACAAGCTTGATACTTTTCACTTAAACATTAAACTCATGTTTCCCACTATTTCTAGGTGTTTGGTCTTGGTGCTGGGTTGGGGAGAGGGGTGGAGGAGGCTGCATATTCCAAGTGAAAAACTACCAGCACCATCACCAAAAAAAAAAAAAAAAAAAACCCATGGTGTATAAAGCCCCACCAAATACAGAACTATATGAGGAGGGGTATGTATTATCACTTCTTATAACACTCTAGAATGCAATTGGTTGCATTCCTAGGAGTAATCAGAATGAAATCTCTAAGAGACTCTGAAGAATCAAGCTCTATTTTCCTTTGGAATCCTTTGGAATCACTTTACAAGTTGACTTTCTGTCGGAAACTGCAAAGAGCTCCCATGTGCTCAATTCTCAGGCTGATATTCTACTGGGTAGGTCAGGACCATGGAGAACACATCCATAGAAGTAAAGGGAGTGACTATTGCTGCCAAATAGGGTCCCCAGTGAGCTTCTACTTGTAGAGAGATAGATGAATATTTTCTGATTTACTGAGCTTGACAGTTAAAATATAATAGCTCTCTGTAAGGGAGAATCATATAAATAGGAAATTGTAAAGTGAGAATTATTAATGTTTTAATCGAGTATGTAGCTTATAAATGATGGATTGTGTAACATTTTTATCCACAGTCTTCAGGCCATTGGAAGTTGATGCTTAGCATCATAGGATGGTTTATTAGTTTATAATCCATCATTTCTAATTATATATGCTTTAGGTAAGATTATGCTTTGACCCTGGAGCTTTGAGAAATGGTTTATAACTCAAAATGAGTGATGTAATTGGCCGGTTTTCAGAGTAGTTAATGATGGTAATCACATAACCCAGTGGTTCTCAAAGTACGACCCAGGGACCCCTTGGAGTTCTGAGATCCAGTCAAATGATCTATGAGGTCAAAACTATTTTCATAATAATGACATTTTAATTTGAATTATGGTAAATAAAAACATTTTACTATCTAATATGGTTAAGTAGTGATAGATATAAGCCACATAAAAGCTTTGGGTAGGAGTTAGGGGAGGGGTCCTCAATAATTTTTAAAGAAATAAAGACATCCTGAGGCCAAAAAAGTTTTACATAGCCACCAAGTCACATAACACCTTTCCTGAGTTGGGGGTAAAGTCAAGCACGGGATAAAGGATCAGATACTCATGATCCCTATCTCTATCCCAACATTCATACTCTCCTTAGCCAGAAGATAATAGTTTGCCTCCCAAGTTTCCATTTCTTCACTGTAAAATTGGAGACACTGATGATTATTTTCATGGGGAAACTGAAGTGTATTGAGGGCTCAGTAGAGTATGAAAATCACTTCGAAAATGAAAAGCGATATTATTAATTATGCTGTGCTATAGGACCATAAACTCTACATTATAGGCATAGCACAAAGCAGAGTGAGGAGCAGTGAATAACTGCCTGCCTGGAAAACTAGAGTAAACCAACTGAAAGGAATGAGACAAAGATAAAACTTAGGACTCCACAATAAGGGAGGAGAATATTTTGAAGATCCAAACCCATATCCTTGGCCAGATATATCCTATTTCTTTCTAATAAGAGACAAATCCTAAAATCTTATGATAAATCCCATGTTGTCATGTTTTGTTTTGTTTTCAGAGAAGCTTTAAGTAAAGGTCTATCAGTTATAGTGGCAAATAAGTCAAATTATTTTTCAATTCTATTCAAATTCATCAAGAGGAGGCTTTCCTGAAATGAACAGCACTTTAGAGTTCGGCTGCATGACAAGTTCTTTCACAGATTCAGGCATGTAGGTGGGTGTAATAGCAGAGCTCTACCAGAAATTCTGCCGACTAGAAGGCCACAGCCCTTATCATGTCAAGGGGAGTTAGCTCCCCAGAATTTCTGCCAATATTGTAGAGGCTGAAGGATCTTTTGTGACTTGGGTCAGGACCTCCCAGAGCATAATTCTCCTAGTGCATACATAAACTACTTTCTGGGATTAGGTTAAGCATATTGGGAAGCCATGTGAACTCATCCACTTCACTAAGGGAACTCATAGTAAATTATTCTGCTTTTACATTAAATGGTCCCCACCTCACTCCCACCCCCTAGAAATAGGCAATTTTGGTTATGATCATCAAGAGAGTCCCACTTCTGGCCAATCCCCTCCATCTTTCTTTGGAAATTATGCATTCTCCTGTAAAGTTGTCTTTCTTCAACTCAGTATATGTTTCTATGTTTCTATTTACTTATAGATCATCTACCCTATTAAGATGAAAACTTCTTGAGGGCAGGATCCTTTTATTTGTATCCCCAGAATGGCAAGCACATAATAAAGAATAATAACCAGTTGTTGTTTGATTGATTAATGTCAGAGCTGGGTCTCTGTAAACAAAAGTTTCTTCAATTCTCAGATTAATCATATTGCTTGACAGAATTGCTTTTCAAGAGGTCAGTGTTATACATTCAGCTATACTGTATAAGAAATGTTAATACTGCCTTCCACTATAGCAAAACACATTCCTTTAGTAAGTGTATGTAAGAATACTTAACCTTCATATAGCCCTTTAAGGTTTGCAAAATACTAAATAGTTGATATTTCATTTGATCTTCACAATTAGCCTATGATATAGATGCTATTATTATCTTCATTTTATAGAAGAAAAAATGGAAGTTGGAAGAAGTTGACTCACCCAAGATCACAGAGCTAGTTAGAGACCTAATCAGAATTTGAACTTAAATTTTAATACCAAGTCCATGATCTATCCAAGAAACCAAATAATGGTACCTTAAGCTTCTGGAGAGTAGTGGTTTTTTTTTTTTTTTGTTGTTGTTGTTTTTTGTTTTTTTGTTTTTTTAATATTCCAAAGCACTTTCACATAATTATTTTATGTGATCCTCCCAACAAAGCTGTGTGGTAATACTCATAAAAGGCTTAGAGGTTGTGACTTGCCTATATTAATACAGCTAGTTAATGACAGAGCTGGAGTTAGAAGCCAGGTTTTCTGGCTCCAAACACAGGGCCTGTTTCTTGGGTTCTCTAGTATGGTGATTCTGCTATTTCCTCTGGAGATTCAGGTTAGCCTGATTTGCCAGATACTTTATGCAATTTAAATAATCTCTTCCATAGTTTAAACTCATTACTTTCAGTTCATTCCTCATTAACAAATGAGCATAATTGGTCCCTTTTCTTTTCATGGCATCTTTTAACATATCAGTAGTCAGATATGTCTCCCTTCTGTCTCTTTTTTGTGTAGATGAAGAGCCTTAGTTCTCTTAACCTTTCCAGTTGTCTTTTCCCCCTCAGACCTTATATTATATTATAATTCTCTTTTGAACTCCCTGGTTTCACTATGTCTCTTTAAGGGGAGAGGGGAGTGTTGATTCCCCTTAACTAAATCCACAAATACCAGTTAAAGGTCCAACTCTAGTGCTCATGAAGCAGGGAATTGAAGTTCTCCAGTTCCTGTGTTCTATCAAAGCCATTTTATGAGGAATTAAATCTTCTTTCCTCTGCTCATCCACAGGCTAACAAAGCAAGCAGCTTTCCCTTTTATTTGATTGTGACTCTCTGAGAAATAGAAATCCTCATCTTAACAATTTGGATTTTCATAGGGCTGCTGGAAAACAACACTTCAGCATTTTTGCCAGGAGAATCTGCCTGGCACGGCTACTTGGGTACTCACTTCTCCTCAATCTTCATCTTCTCCAAATTCCTGTTCAAAGTTCTCCTCCATTTGGCCATCTTTTTTTGGTTCAGGGCCTAATGTACTACCTTAATTACCCTTTGCTTTGCTGCCTTTCTGAAAATTTCCAACAGGTTGTCTCCATGCTGCCTCAGCAGGCTATCACTGGCTTCCTACTCCAGCAGTACCTCATTACCTTCATACTTTCATGTTACATTTGAATGTCATGTTCTTTTGAAAAAGTAGAAAAGTTATTGCTGGTCCCACTCAACAGAGAAGAAAGATGCCTCAGAGATGTGGGCTTCTTTTTCAAAACTAGGACTATCCTGGAGATTCCAGAATGATTAGTGTGGTGATCTCCAGTATAACACAACTGTGAAAACTATATATTTCTCACACACACACACACACACACACACACACACACACACACACACACACA
>JAJPUD010003432.1:138114-207050 GCA_023553655.1 Myrmecobius fasciatus
ACACACACACACACACACACACACACACACACACACACACACACACATATATGTATAGTGGACTTACTGTCCAAACCCTTCATTTCCTTAGTGGAGTAAGAGGAAGAAGATGAAGAGCATTTCTGTCATCCTAAATTAGTTCTTAGCTCTTCAAATTTCTGCCAAAGTCAACAAAAAAGGGAAAAACATAAAAAATAAGAAAACCCTCTACCTATACATGATATCAGAAAGTCACCTTGTCTTTTTTCATGACAGTAATTCCTGCCAAATATAAAATACTGTGTTTTAAGTAAGCTGCTAAACTGCTCTGTCTTCTGCCAATCTGACTTTGATCTCCAAAGAACATCAGGCCATCAACATGTCAGTATGTTAAAAGTGTGGTAATTTGGGGGGCTTTCAGTTTCCTTTGAAAATAATAGGAGATTATTTTCTATGGAAACTAAAAGCCTACAATGTGTTTAAAGTTACTACACTTGGAAATTGATATGTTGAGACTCATCCTGATGAATCCTAAGAGCCCGGCTGCTATTTTGTGTACTCCCATCACCCAGAACAGAACAGGAATAGGGAAAATAAAAAGAAAATGACAGAAAATGATGAGCATAGTACACTTACCGGGCATCTTTTGTGTGTATGCAGCCTAGGAAAAATATTAGTCCTCATTTACCCTCCAATTCTATTTGACTATATAGACAGATGAGATTTAAGGTAAATTTCATCCTACTGTATACATTCCTAACAATGTAGTTATCTTGATGTGAACAGAATCTTGCTATCTAAAGGGCAGAGCTTTAGATTATTAGACCTGAACAGTTTAGCAAATAAAATTCCACCATCACTCCCACTTCCCTAAAATTTATTCCCCCTAAAATTAGGAGAAAAAAAGGTGCTGGCCACAGATGAGTTAGGGAGCACTTTAATGTTCTTTGTTCCTATTGTAGACAGTATTTAGTAGAATATTTTTATCTAACAGAAATGCTAATTTATTCTTAACCTGATAATATATTCCTGTCATTGCTGCCACAGTTTTGTGTGTATGAGGGGAGAAAGGGGGAAGAAAAGAAGATAAAAAGGGGAGGGATGAGAAGGAAAGAGAGAGAAAGACTGTCATTTATCTTTCACATCCAGTATTAAAGGACCCACTAATTTGTCATAAGTAGAGGAGTAAAGCACTAATTAAGCTCTAGTTGGGTGCATGACAGTCAATTTGAGGATTTGTCCCTCTCAAAAAGTTTCAAATAGCAGAAAGTTTTCTCTTCCAGAAATAGATAGGGTCCTGTTAAAAACAAAATTGAATAAATCTTGTGGTTTAGGGTTCTTTTAAATAAAACAGCAGGGTAGCTCTATAGATAGAGCTAAGTGCTGGGACTAAAACCTAAGTTCAAATCTAGCTGCTCATACTAGCTTTGTGACCCTAGACAAGTCACATAGCCTTTGTTTAAAATTTCTTCACTAGAAAATGGGAATAACAATATTACCTTACTGTTCAAAGTTATTATGAAGAAGAAATAAGGTAATATTTATAAAGTACTTTGCAGACCTTAAAGAACTATCTGAATGCTTATTGACATCAATCATCATCATCGTTACATCCACTTACAACCAAATACTAACTGCTCCAAAATTTCGAGCTATGATTTTATTGTTATGGGGATTTCCTCTACCAATGTAGATGGTAGCCCCTTTATCACCTTAGTAGGTAATCCTTGTGAATTGCTACAGCTTTAAAAGTCATCTCTTGGATGCTAATATTCTAAATAATGAGTTTTTTCAATCATTCAGCAAACTTTTAAATACTGCCTATGTGTCAGGTACTTTGCTATACCCAGGGATTACAAAAACAAAAATGAAGCAGTTGTTGCCCTCAGGAGCTTATATTCACTTGAAGGATACCATGTATACATATATATCTACGCAATATAAAGAGAAGGAATTGGCTGAGGGGAAGTGATAGATACATACTAACAGCCTGGGGTATGAAGGAAAGGCTCATGTAAGGGGTGAATTTTTTTGAGCAGAAAATTAAAGGAGATTCAGTATTCTGAGAGGTGAAGAGAAGAGAATATACATTCTAGGAAAGGCCTGGACAAAGGTCCAGAGTTGAAAGACAAGATTTTTTTTTTAATTTTATTTTATTTGCAAAACATATGTATGGGTAATTCTTCAACATTAACCCTTACATAGCTTTCTGTTACAGATTTTTCCCCCCAACTCCCCACCCCTCCCCTAGATGGCAGGATATCTACTACATGTTAATTATGTTAAAATTCTTGGCAAATCGAATATATATATACATATTTCCAAACTTATTATTGTGCAAGAAAAATTGTATCTACACAAAAGACATATCAGATAAAGGAAACACAATGTAAGCAAACATCAATAGTATGAGAATGTTATGTTGTGGTCCACATTTCACACCCCTCTCTCTGAGTGTATATGGCTTTCTTCAGTGAGCAATTGGAAGCAGTTTGAAACATTTCATTGTTGAAGGGAGCCATGTCTATCAGAATTGATCGTCATCTAGTATTGTTGTTGCCGTGTATACTGATCTCCTGGTTTTGCTCATTTCACTCAGCATCAGTTCATGCAAGTCTCTCCAGGACTCTCTAAAATCGTCCTGCTGGTCATTTCTTACAGAACAATAATATTCCATAATATTCATATACCATAATTTATTCAGCCATTCTCCAATTAAAGGGCATCCATTCAGTTTGCATTTTCTAGCCACTACAAAAAGGGCTGCCACAAACATTCTTGCACATGTGGGGCCCTTTTCTTCCTTTATGATTTCTTTGGGATATAAGCCCAATCAAAATGCTGCTGGGTCAAAGGGTATGCACAGTTTGATAACTTTTTGAGCATAGTTCCAAATTGCTCTCCAGAATGGCTGTATCCGTTCACAGCTCCACCAACAATGCATCAGTGTCCCAGCCTTCCCACATCCCCTCCAACATTCATCATTAACTTTTCCTGTCATTTTAGCCAATCTGACAGGTGTGTAGTGGTACCTCAGGGTTGTTTTGATTTGCATTTCTCTGATCAATAGTGATTTGGAGCACCTTTTCATATGACTACAAATAGTTTTAATTTCATCCTCTGAAAATTGTGTGTTCATATCCTTTGACCATTTATCGATTGGAGAATGGTTTGAATTTTTATAAATATGAGACAATTCTCTATATATTTTAGAGATGAGACCTTTATCAGAACCCTTAAATGTAAAGATGATTTCCCAATTTATTGCTTCCCTACTAATCTTGACTGCATTGGTTTTGTTTGTACAAAAACTTTTTAACTTAATATAGTCAAAGTTATCTATCTGGTTTTCAATTAAGAGTTCTAGTTCTTCTTTGGATATACATTTATTCCATCTCCATAGGTCTGAAAGGTAAACTACATTACGTTCCTCTAATTTACTTATACTATCACTCTTTATATCCAGATCATGAACCCATTTAGATCTTATCTTGGTATGTGGTGTTAGATATGGGTCAAGCCCTAATTTCTTCCACACTAGTTTCCAATTTTCCCAGCATTTTTTGTCAAATAGTGAGTACTTATCCCAGAAGCTGGGGTCTTTGGGTTTATCAAAGACTAAATTGCTATAGTTATTGCCTAGTTTGTCTTGTGATTCTATCCTATTCCACTGATCGACTACTCTATTTCTTAGCCAGTACCAAATGGTTTTAATGACTGCTGCTTTGTAATATAGTTTTAGATCTGGTACAGCAAGTCCACCATCATCAGCCTTTTTTTTTCATTAATTCTCTTGAAACTCTTGACCTTTTGTTCTTCCAAATGAATTTTGCTTCTATTTTTTCTAGATCTGTAAGATAATTTCTTGGGAGTTTGATTGGTATGGCACTAAATAAGTAAATTAGTTTGGGTAGTATTGTCATTTTTTATTATATTCGCTTGGCCTACCCATGAGCATTTTAAGTTTTTCCAATTGACTAGGTCTGATTTTATTTGTGTGGAAAGTATTTTGTAGTTTAGATCATATAGTTCCTGACTTTTCCTTGGCAGATAAATTCCCAAATATTTTATACTATCAACAGTTATTTTGAATGGAATTTCTTTTTTTATCTCTTGCTGCTGAACTTTATTGGTAATATATAAAAATGCTGATGATTTATGTGGATTTTTTTTGTATCCTGCAATTTTGCTAAAGTTGTGAATTGTTTTTAGTTGAGTCTTTAGGGTTCTCTATGTATATCATCATGTCATCTGCAAAGAGTGATAATTTGTTTTCCTCATTACCTACTCTAATTCCTTTAATCTCTTTTTCTTCTCTTACTGCCAAATCTAACATTTCTAAGACAATATTAAATAATAATGGTGACAGTGGGCAGCCTTGTTTCACTCCTGATCTTATTGGGAATGGTTCTAGTTTGACTCCATTACATATGATGCTTGCTGAAGGTTTTAAGTAGATACTACTAATCATTTTAAGGAAAAGCCCATTTATTCCTATACTCTCCAGTGTTTTTAATAGGAATGGGTGTTGGATTTTATCAAAGGCTTTTTCTGCATCTATGGAGATAATCATATGGTTTTTGTTAACTTGGTTATTAATATAATTGATTATGCTCATAGTTTTCCTAATATTGAACCAGCCCTGCATTCCTGGTATAAATCCTACTTGGTCATGGTGTATTATCCTGGGGATAACTTTCTGTAATCTCGTTGCTAAAATCTTATTTAAAATTTTTGCATCAATATTCATTAGGGAAATGGGTCTATAGTTTTCTTTCTCAGTTTTCTCCCTACCTGGTTTAGCTATCAGCACCATATCTGTGTCATAGAAGGAATTTGGTAGTACACCTTCTTTCCCTATTTTTTCAAATAGTTTATATAGTATTGGGATTAATTGTTCTTTGAATGTTTGGTAAAATTCACATGTAAATCCATCTGGCCCTGGAGATTTTTTCTTAGGGAGTTGATTAATAGTTTGTTCTATTTCTTTTTCCAAAATGGAGCTATTTAAATAATTTATTTCCTCTTCTGTTAACCTAGTCAATCTATATTTTTGTAGATATTCCTCCATTTCATTTACATTATCAAATTTATTGGCATAAAGTTGGGCAAAGAAACTACTAATTATTACTCTAATTTCCTCTTCATTGGAGGAAAGTTCTCCCTTATCATTTTTGAGACTAACAATTTGATTTTCCTCTTTCCTTTTTCTAATCAAATTAACTAAAGGCTTATCTATTTTGTTGGTTTTTTCATAAAACCAACTCTTAGTTTTATTTATTAATTCAATAGTTTTCTTATTTTCAATTTTATTGATCTCCCCTTTAATTTTCAGAATTTCCAATTTGGTATTTAATTGAAGGTTTTTAATTTGGTCTTTTTCTAGCTTTTTTAATTGTAAGCCCAGTTCATTGATCTTCTCTTTCTCTGTTTTATGCAAGTAAGCATCTAGAGATATAAAATTACCCCTTATAACCACTTTAGCCATATCCCACAAATTTTGCTATGTTGTCTCATTATTGTCATTCTCCTGGATGAAATTATGGATTGTGTCTATAATTTGCTCTTTCACTAATTCATTCTTCAGGATTAGATTATTTAATTTCCAATTAACTTGTGGTCTATTTTCTCCTGGCCTTATATTACATGTGAGTTTTATTGCATCATGAACTAAGAAGGATGCATTTACTATTTCTGCTTTTCTGCATTTGATTTTGAGGTTTTTATGCCCTAACATCATGATCAATTTTCTTATAAGTTCCATGAACCCCTGAGAAAAAAGTATATTCCCTTCTATCACCATTCAATTTCCTCCAGAGATCTATCATACCTAACTTTTCTAGCCTTTTTTTTACCTTCCTAACTTCTTTCTTATTTATTTTGTGATTTGATTTATCTAATTCTGAGAGAGCAAGGTTGAGATCCCCCACTAGTATAGTATTACTGTCTATTTCTCCTTGTATCTCTGTTAGTTTCTCCTCTAGGAATTTGGATGCTATACCTCTTGGTGCATATATGTTTAGTATTGATACCACTTCATTGTCTATGGTACCCTTTAGTAAAATATAGTTTCCTTCCTTATCTCTTTTAATTAGATCTATTTTTGTTTTTACTTGATCCGAGATAAGGATTGCTACCCCTGCCTTTCTTTGTTCACGTGAAGCATAGAAGATTCTGCTCCAGCCCTTTACCTTCACTCTGTATGTATCTCTATGTTTTAGATGTGTTTCTTGTAAACAACATATTGTAGGATTCTGGCTTTTAATCCAGTCTGCTACCCGCTTCCGTTTTATGAGAGAGTTCATCCCATTCACATTCACAGTTAAAATAACTATATCTGTATTCCCTGCCATCTTATTTACCCAGAGTTATGATTTTCTCTTCCCTTTCCCCTCTCTCCCTTCCCCCCTCCCCAGTACTTTATTTTTGATGACCACCTCCCACCAATAGTCCTCCCCGCTTTAGAATCCCTCCCTCCCCTTTAAACCTTTTCCCTAATCCTTCTATTAGTTTATCCCTTTCCTTTCCTCCTTTCCTTCCCACCTTCCCACAAGGAGAGTCAGGCCTTTCTTTGAAGCCAAATGTGTCTGATATACTCTCTTAGAGTCCAATCTAATGAGAGTAAGGTTTACACAATACTCATCACCCTCCCTTCTTTCCCTCAATTATATTAGATCTTCTATGTCTCTTTATGAGATTTTCCTTTATTGTACCTCCTTTATTTTTACTTTATTTTGCCTCCTCCCCCTCCTTTTTTTTTTCAGTATGGTATCCCTTCTACCTCTAATTTCCTTTCCATTATTATCAAAGAAAAATTGAATTATACCCCCATTCTTTAAGGATACCTATAGTAGAAATATAGTTCTCAAGAGTTCTTTCCTTTTTACCTTTTTATGCTTCTCTTGAGTTCTCTATTTGGAAGTCAAATTTTTTGTTCAGATCTGGTCTTTTCATTAGAAATAGGTGAAATTCTCCTGTATCATTGAATGACCATTTTCTTCCCTGGAAGATGATGCTCATTCTAGCTGGATAACTTATTCTTGGCTGTAATCCAAGTTCTTTTGCCTTTCAGAATATCTGATTCCAGGCCCTTCGATCCTTTAATGTGGAAGCTGACAGATCTTGTGTAATTCTAATTACAGTTCCACGGTATTTGTACTGTTTCTTTCTAGCTGCTTGCAATATCCTTTCCTTGGTGCGATAGTCCTGAAATTTGGCCACGATATTCCTTGGGGTTTTATTTTTGGGGTCTCTTTCAGGAGGTGATCTGTGAATTCTTTCAATGCCAATCTTGCCTTCTGATTCTAAAACATCAGGGCAATTCTCTTTCATGATTTCCTGGAAGATAGCATCAAGGTTCTTTTTTTCATTCTGGCTTTCAGGGAGTCCGATAATCCTTAGATTGCCTCTCCTGGATCTGTTTTCCAAGTCAGTTGTTTTTCCTAGGAGATATTTCATATTTTCTTCTATTTTTTCATTTTTTTTTTGTTTTTGTTTGACTGATTCTTGAAGTCTTATTGAGTCATTTACTTCTATTTGTTCAATTTTAATTTTTAAAGTATTATTTCCTTCAGTTATCTTTTTTAGATCCTTTTGTAGCTGGCCAATTGAATTTCTTGATTCAATGCATTCTTTTTCCATTTTGCCAATTTTATTTTTCAATGAATTGTTGTCTTTTTCCAATTCACCAATTTTGTTTTTCAGTGAATTGTTGTCTTTTTCCAATTCGACATTTTTATTTTCCAGTGAATTTGTGATTTTTTCCAATTCACCATTTTTATTTTCCAGTGAATTGGTGATTTTTTCCAATTCACCAATTTTGTTTTTCAGTGAATTGTTTTCTTTTTCCAATTCACGAATCCTGTTTTCCAGTTTTTGATGTCTCTGTTGCCTTGATCTCAATTTATTTCCCATTCTTCTTCTAGCTTTCTTTCGAGATTCTTTATGCAATCTTCCAGGTAAGCCTTCTGAAAGGGATACCAGCTTAAGTCTGCCTTTGTGGCTTCATCTGGGATTGTTTTCAGAATCTCAGGATCTGGGGACTTCTCTACTTTCTCTCCATAAAAGCTGCCTATGGTGAGAGCTCTCTTCTGCTTCTTACTCATAGTTTTCAGCTGAGGTATCAGTCACCAGCAGGGAATACTGCCGTGGTTTCAATTTGCCCTGGGGCAGTTTGCTGAGTTGATTTCCAGTCTGAGGCTGGTCGGGCTAGATCTGCACGAGGACCATGTTTTCAGCTGCTCTCAATCCACCCTTTACCAAAGGCAGATCTGCCAAAGCACCTGCCCACAAGCAGAGCAAAGTGGCCCAGGTGTCTCCCAGGGGCTTCCTGGGTGCCTAAAATCCGCCTCTGTCGCAGCCCGACTTTCGCCCCCGGCATGCTGGTGTCTGATTGAGGCCAGCAGCCAATTCCACTGAGACTAACCTCTGGAGTTTTTTCAAAGTAGATTGTTGATAGAAGTGTGTTGTAGTCCAAGTATTTGGTGGAGCCCTCACTCGAGAACCAGTTCGAAGGCTCAATTTGTCTGGGTCTGAGGGAAGGTCTCAGGAGCTCACAGAGAACGCTGTCTGCAGTTCGCCATCTTAAGACAAGATATTTTATATAAGGAATGGCAAATGGGTCAGTTTGGCTGAACTATGGAGTAGGAGAATGGGAGTTATGTGTAATAAGGTTAGAAAGGTACACTAGAGCCAGGTTATAAAGGACTTTAACTTCCAAGAAGGAATTTATATTTAATCTTAGTGGTGATAGGAAGCTTTTAGAGTTTAGTTAGGAGGAAAATGATGTAGATAGACCCTCTGCTTTAAGAATATTACTTTATGTTCTTGGATGCCGACATATAAGGCCATCACCGTGCCCTTTACTTGAAGACTTTCTACCATGTCACCTTCCTACCAACTACTCCTTTATGGATCCACAATAATATTGGTGAGTATATTAGCTCTACCTCCAAAGTCTGCTCTGATTGAATGATTTATCACCTCTCAAGCAATCTGATGATTAAGTTAGTCAGACTTAACTTAGTCCTTGGGACCACTGAGAGGCCACTACTACTGCCAGCTTCATATGTGAAAACCTTTCAACTTAACAGCAGCCCCTACTGGATCTGGTGTTTCCAAGCACCGTGCTTAGGAAGCCAGTGTCCTCTCCATAACATAATAAAACATTAGAACCAGACTTCAGTAAAGAACCAACAGCTAAACCCCTTTTAACTCAAGTAGTCAATTCAATAATAGACTTTTCACCAAAGTGTAAGGACAGAGGATTAATTATAGCAGAGGTCCTTAATTTTTTCCATGTTCTGCACCCTTTATACAGTGTAATGAACATTATGAACTCTATTTCAGAAGAACACATAAAGTAAAATACAAAGACTTACAAAGGAAACCATGAAAAACAGTTGACAAATTTTTTTTTAAGTTCTCAGATTCTAGATCACAAATCCCAGAGTTGGGGAAAGTATTCTTGCTTCACATTTTAAGCTACTTACAGCAAAACGAAGCAGTTCCTATTTGCATTGAACTAGAATAAAAACCAATTCAAGTAGCAATCCCCTGACATTTGAGGGAACCACTAATATTAAAATTGACAATCTTCTTGTGGGCTTTTATAATGCAGATGTTTGTTCAGCAGTCACTGCTATAGAGACCTTGGTGCTTACCTATCATATCTTATCTACTACTTAATCATTATGATCAATCAGTTGATCAATCAGTCGACATTTATTAGGCACCTATGTGCCAAACTGTGCTAAATTTATATGATACATCTACTTAGGAATAAATCATAGATTGCCTATAAAAGCCCCAAGTTATTATTTTATATTAGCTGTTTTTAGGTTTGTTTGTTTTTTTTTATTTGCATTTTGGCTTGACTTATTGCTTAAAAGGGCCAGTGTGCTGTTCCTAGTGTATCAAAAAGGCAGAGTCTGTTCAAGAATCCAAAATAAAGTTAGACACAGATATTTATAACTGATTTACACTTTACTGACCACCACCATCCCATGAGTCTAAAGTCTATTCAGGAATTTTAAGTAAACTAGCCTTGAAGCTGGTCAATTGCCATTAGGGTTAGGTGGGCCATAGAAAGGTAAAAAGATTCATAATCCCCAGCTCAGCAGTTCCTACTTTCTCCCTTTTTCCATATAAAGGGGAGTTTCTAGTTCCCTGATGTTGTAATTGCTTCTGTTCCCAAATTGCATTTCTGAGTTAGAAAGCATTTAGGCAAAGGAGCAGTTAGGGGGACTATATAAGCACCACATTTAAGCCCTCTAGCAGGAATTTGTGATTCCCTGAAATTGAGATAACTAGCTGAGTGAAACTGGTAAGTGTTTGTTTTTGGCAGACTGCCGTCATTTGGCACTCCCATTACAAAAGTGTAGCTGAATTTAGTTGAAGTTCAAGGTGAAGAAGCAAATAAGGATATAGAGCTAAAAGTCTGTTGCTGTTTCTTTGTAAATGAGGAAGAGCTAAGAAATAAATGCAAATGCTGCTAGGACTATGCACACAAACTGTACCATTTTGGGGGTTTTTTGTCTCCACGATTGTAAAGTTTGGCTGTGTGAGCTTGTACAATGCAGACTTGACCTGACAATGAACTTTCAAAGCACTCTTTTTTCTTATAAGGCCATCAAAAGTAGACTTTCTTCATTCTGCAATAGAAATTTCTTTTGCAAACTCCATGTAACATTCTTTAGCCCTTAAAAACAATAATAATCACACAAAAAAAACCTTAACTAAATCCCAACAACAACAAAACCCCAGAATCTTCTACTTGAGATTTCCCTTGAATAAAAAGTTTATTAAATTATATGTATTACAACATAGTCCTCTGCATTAGGAATACACTATTTATATACCATAATACTTCATATTCCATCTTTGTATTGAGCAAAGTATTGTATAACTGTTAACATATTATTTAAGGCTATTAACAAGATTTCTACCTTTTGTAAAGGAGGGAGAATAAAACAAAAATAAATTGTGTATTAGTGTCACAACAGCTTAGCTAAGAGCAGAAAGCCCTTCTTCCCACTCCCCCTCCATTGCAGGTATCTTTTAGAACTACTTCCTAAAAGCCAAAGAAATTTATATGATAAGCAACAAACTTTGTTTCCAGTGTTGCATTTCTTTCATCATGGCTTCTTCCATAGCTGTAAGTGAAGGTCCTTCCCCTGGGATGCTTTTTCAGTGGAGGTAGGTCATTTGTGGGAAGAATTATGCAAACAGACTCTGCAGGTTCCCTAGGGAGACTGATCTTTCTAAAAGAAGGGTAGATTACTCTGCTTTTGCCATAGCCATCATGATGCAATTTTATCAGTTTGCTTACTTCTGTTACACCATGAGCATTTTAGAGTCATGTTAATGAAACTTAGATTAGACTTAGTTATATTCCACAGGGAAAGGTAAGTAGCTGGGTGCCAAATGCATTCTGTTCTTCAGGCCATAATAAACACTGATGACATTTTTTGCTTCTCTAAAGAACTTTGATATGCCCTTAAAACATGTCTTCTTTGCATACAAAGCTTAAGACTTTCTTCTTCAAATCCCCTCAATTTGAGGATAATGAAGAATTGCATTAGTCTAATTTGGAGATATAGATACTTGAATTTTCTTTTAATAAAGACATTGTTGGACATATCAAGTCACCCAAGAATTAGGAGTAAAGTAAATCATCATCGAGTCATAAGTTTGGAATTTGAAGGTATATGAGAAGAGATCTCAGATCGGGAGTCAAAATCTGTTCTGGTGCAATAAATTCTTTTGTGTCCTAAACATTTGGCCAGAGAGTTGATTTAATTAAGTAAATGCACAAATAATGAGTATAGTTCCCCATAGCCTTCCATTGTCTGCCTAAGCATGCTCATTAATCTAGGGTAGAGTAGGCTTGTAAGAAGGTAGATAATAATCATCACACCAGGTCAATACAGTATTCATGATATGGTGGAACAGTCCGTATCAGAAATACCCCTTCTCTTCATATGGCTGCCCATTATTTCCTTAATACCTCTTATCATGTCACGTTTAAGTCTATCTTGGTCTGCCATGCATACCATCTAATCCAGATTCCTTATTTTAAAAATATATAAATTAAGACGCAGAGAGGATAACTGATTTGCCAAAAGTCACCATTAAAAGTGGTAGGGCCAAAATAAATAAATAAATGAGTGATAGAACCAAGATCTGAACTCAGGTCCACTATCTGACTCTAAGTCTAGTACTCTTTCTTTTTATTTGGACTTTTTTTCCCCACAGACCAGGACTGTTTTATTTATATATTACTATATAATAGCTTTTTATTTTCAAAATATATGCAAAGATAGTTTTCACCATTCACCTTTGTGTTCCAAATTTTTTCTTTCTCTTCCTCTTAACCCCTCCTCTAGACAGGAAGTAATCTGATATATGTTAAATATGTGCAATTCTTCTATACATGTCTATATTTATAATGTTGCATAAGAAAAATCAGATCTAAAAGGTAAAAAATGAGAAAGAAAACAAAAAAGCAAGCAAAAAAAAATACTATATTGTGATCCACATTCAGTAACCAAAGTCCTCTTTCTGGATGCAGATGGCTCTCTCCATCACAAATCTATTTGAACTGGCTTCAGTCACCTCATTGTTGAAAAGAGCCATATCCATCACAGTTGATCATCACATAATCTTGTTCCTGCTTCAACTTGGATTTTTAACTTTGAGTTAAAAACTCTTTTCTTATTTATTTATTTATTTATTTATTATTTGCAAAACATATGTATGGATAATTCTTCAACATTAACCCTTACAAAGCTTTCTGTTACAAATTTTTCTTCCCTACCCCTTCCCTAGATGGAAGGATATCCACTACATATTAATCATGTTAAAATACTTGACAAATCAAATATATGTATACATATTTCCACACTTATTGTTATGCAAGAAAAATCATATCTACAAAAAAGAAAAATCAGATAAAGGAAACACAATGCAAGCAAACATCAATCAAGAGCATGAAAATGTTATGTTGTGGTCCACATTTCACATCCCTCTCTCTGGGTGTATATGGCTTTCTTCAGTGAACAATTGGAAATGGTTTGAAACATTTAATTGTTGAAGAGAGTCATATCCATCAGAATTGATCATCATATAGTATTGTTGTTGCCGTGTATAATGATCTCCTGGTTCTGGTCATTTCACTCAGCATCAGTTCATACAAGTCTCTCCAGGCCTCTCTGAAATCATCCTGCTGGTCATTTCTTACAGAACAATAATATTCCATAACATTCATATACCATAATTTATTCAGCCATTCTCCAATTGATGGGCATCCATTCAGTTTCCAGTTTCTAGCCACTACAAAAAGGGCTGCCACAAACATTCTTGCACATGTGGGGCCCTTTCCTTCCTTTATGATTTCTTTGGGATATAAGCCCAATAGAAATGCTGCTGGGTCAAAGGGTATGCACAGTTTGATAACTTTTTGAGCATAGTTCCAAATTGCTCTCCAGAATGGCTGGATCCGTTCACAGCTCCACCAACAATGTATCAGTGTCCCAGCCTTCCCACATCCCCTCCAACATCTGTCATTATCTTTTCCTGTCATTTTAGCCAATCTGACAGGTATGTAGTGGTACCTCAGGGTTGTCTTAATTTGCATTTCTCTGATCAATAGTGATTTGGAGCACCTTAAAAACTCTTTTCCAAGTAAGTTGGGAACAGTTGCCTGGTGGGTCAGAGTGCCACAATGGATACCAAGATTAGCTATCTTTTGAAATTTTCCAAAGGGTGGGGACCCAGTAAATATTCTTAGCTAGTCAGAGAGTTAATAAGGATATTTAGTGAGTTTTGAGTATTTTCCAAGTTGTATTTTGCTTGAATGCCTGGTACAGTGACATTAATCTGGTACATGTCAGGGATAGAACCAATTGAAAGGCCTCTGAACTCTGCATTTTCCTAACACATCACCAGAGACTCCTGTGATAAAGAATAGTTTGTTAATTCTCTATGAAGAATGAATGTTCAGCAGACCTGAACATTTCTCCATTTCCTATATCTTGCATAGAGTGAAGTAGTTGAGGTGTTGTTCAATAAGAAAAGTTGAGGAAATATTTATCATTCTACCTATTTTGTGATTCTCAGTAGAAGCTAGTACTCCCTTCCTTCATTTGCTGAGAATTTTTTTAAAGATTGAGTAGGTTTAAAATTTATGGCAACCCCTCCCTAACCTCTAACATTCACCATGTTTTAAGAGACTGCAACAGTGAAGAATAAAGAGTTAACATGAAAGAATGAAATATTGAAATGAGCAAGATTAAAAACAGGGGCAAGAAGTAAGTAAAAGTCATAACAGTCTGTGAAGAGAATAATTGGAAATGTTAACTAGCAACAGAAATTATGAGATGCTATACATCAAGCAATGGAAAACATGGGACAATTAGAACAGACAAGTACGAAAAGAAAAATGATACCCAGAATAGCAAATTACATATCATATTCTGCACAATTTCTTGAACCAATAAAGTCCAACCAAAGTGTAATGAGATGAAAAGCAATAGTTGAGAATTACTTGGAGGTTGCTTCACTGCTTCATCTTGCATCATTAGATTTCTGGTTCTCTCTTGAACCATTTAGATAAACAGAGGACAGCCCAATATTTGTGCAGATAAAACTTAGTAATCATATAAGGAATAAAATTTATCAATATGGGTAAATGTTTCCTAAGAAGTGGTGATGGTTTAATAGTGATCATACATTGAAATAAAAGGTATGATAAATATAAAAATTACTTGAGGAGTGGAATGTAGAGTCTAAAATACCTGTGATTTCATAGGGAATACCCAGTAAGGGTGCTTTCATAATTAATGTAGTCGGTACCTTCTCTGATCTTAAAGGTTTGTACAGAGGCGCTTTTGTCCAAGACTACACACTTAGTATGCTAACTTGAACCCAGGCTTTCAAGATTCCAAGACCATCTCTCTATCTACTAAGAAATACTGTCATCCTAAAAATATTGTCCTTCCCTCAAAACTGATCAGCACCAAAGGTATTTTATGTCCTACTGAATCATAGTTGGCATCCAGATTCATCAATTGCCTTTGCTATGTTAGGTTTATCAGAGCTTGAAATAACACAGATAGATACTATTCCCTCTGTGAGCGCTGGGTTTTGGAAAGAAAGAAAATCCACCCTTGACTTAAATGATATGTTATTTCAATAGATCCATAGATCTGAGAGCAAGTTGTGAAAATTTTTTTCTTCATTTACAAGCTACTTGAACAAGTAAAGGTGTTAACTTAATCCTAAATTTCTCCAGGGTTGTACATAGAGGAAGCAAGAGACATGTTCCCTCCAAAACTTTCCCCACCATATTGTGCTTATCTACATAGTGTAAAATGAAGCTGAGGAAAGATATTTAGGAACAAATGACTTTGTCCTTTTGTCCTAAGACAGACAGATTCTTAACCATTTGGTATCATGAATCCTTTGATGTTTTGATGAAGCCCACGGACCCCTTCTCAGAAGAATTCTTTTAAATGTGTAAAATAAAGTTACAAAGTAAACCAAGCATTTGGAAATGCACTTATCAAAAAATATTTTAAAGCAAGTAAACAAACTTGGTGAGGGGCAGCTAGGTGGTGCAGTGGATAGAGCACCAGCCATGAAGACAGGAGGACCTGAGTTCAAATCTGGTCTCAGACACTTCCTAGCTTGTGTGACCCAGGGCAATTGCCTCAGCAAAAAAACAAAAACAAAAACAAAACAAGCTTGGAGATCCCAAGTTTCCTAAAAGTTAGATTCAAGAGAGGCAGGATGGGGTAATGGAGAGGACCAGTCTTGATTTCACAAGACTTGGGTTCAAATTCTAACCCAATGCTTACCAACTATTTGACCACTGGCATGTCACACTGATACCGAAGCTCAGTTTCTTCATTCTTAAAATAGAGACAATCCCAACACTTGTCTCAAAGGACTCTTGTGTGGAAAGCACTATTTTAAGTTATTATCTGAAGCAAATTCCAAGCAAGACTTTAGGAGATTTTCAAATGATTTTAACAGGACACCATCCGGTAGAGACATCCCTCCCTTCCATGAACCTTGTCCCCAACTTGAGTCCTTTCCATTAATAATATGAGCTCAGGATAAAGTGAATAGAGCCCAAGATTTGGAGTCAGGAAGCTCTGAATTCAAATCCAGCCTCAAATATTTACTAGCTGAGTGACCCTGAGCAAGTGACTTAACCCCGTTTGCTTCAGTTCCCTCCTTCATAAAATGAACTAGAGAAGGAACCACTCCAGCCTCTTTTCCAAAAAATCCCAAAATGGAGTCAGACATGACTGAACAACAACAACTCAGAGCAAGAGAGATAGGAGCACTAGGCCTGAAAAATATTTCAGCCAGAAAAATTTCTTCAATATTCCTGCATTTTTATGAAATCTTGACAGGTAAATTTAGTTTTACAGTGGAAAAACCAACACTCCTACTTCTATCCAAAATTTGATTTTTTTCTCAGAGTATCTATTTACTTTTATGGAAACATAAGTTGAAAAGCACTGTTTTCTTCTCTTCTACTCTCTTTTCTTCTCCCTCTTTCAATCTTACACACACACACACACTTTTAAACATCCTTAGGGATGTCCATATTTATCCTGTTCTGTCAGGTTTAATTTTTTAAAAGTAATATGCATAATGCATAACAGCACTGCAGTTAATTTAATTTTAGGCTTTTTTTAATTTACTGGTTCATTGATCAGCTGCTTTCTTTCAACTATTTTTTTCCTTGAGTTCTTTCTGAGGAAAGTCACTGGAATGAAACGGCTGCCTGAGGATGGTAGTAGTGAAGTATAAGATGCTCTATTTCCATTTACTTGGTGGGAATATGGAGCCTGATTGCTTGTTATTTTCAAAACTGACATGAGTTAGACAAGACTTCTTGAAAAGTCAGTTGACCCCCATACATATATACATAT
The DNA here is from genome assembly GCA_023553655.1 of Myrmecobius fasciatus. NCBI lineage: Eukaryota > Metazoa > Chordata > Mammalia > Dasyuromorphia > Myrmecobiidae > Myrmecobius > Myrmecobius fasciatus. Next base: position 155,040 of record JAJPUD010003432.1, read on the forward strand.
GGTACCAAAATATTAATGGGTTGCTTTAATGTCAAAAAGTAAATGGGAGAATGGACCTAGCTGAAATGCTTGTTGCTAAATTAATCTTGAAGAGAGAAGGGAAAAAAAGATTATCTATAACAGTTTTATGACTAAGGGGTTTATTATATATTACCATGTGCACCCCACTCGGGCAGAATATTGCTAGAATAGAAAAAAAAATAGATTATACCTAAGTCAATCCTAAATTGGGTAAATTGTGAGTCTCACTGCCCTTACTTATTCTACACCATTCCCTGTTTCTTATTATATCCCATTTTAGCTTGACCCCTTAACCGAAAGCAGTGATTGTTACTTTTCTGCAAGACAAGGAAAATAACAAATTAATGATCATACTGCTCTAGAAGCAATGAGATGGTTCAATGGAACATTTCAAGTCTAGCATGTTGCCCTGGGAAAGACACTTGATTTCTGCTTGACTCGGTTTCCTCAATTGTAAAACAGAATAATAAGAGCACACGTCTCCCAGAGCTGTGGTGATCATCAAATGAAATAATAATTGTAAAATGCTTAACACAGTGCCTGGTACTTTGTAAGTATTATACAAGTGTTAATTCCCTTTTGTTTCTCTTCCTTTCCTTTCCCTACACAAACACTATGATAAAGGATTTTGCCACCTGTTTCTTAAGTCCTTTATTGAAAGGATTTTCTAAATATAGATTGATAACCTGACATAATCAAATAATATTTAACAGGTATACATGTAAAGTCCTCCTCTTTGGTTCAAGGAACTTACTGCATAAAATCCATAATAGGCTAAATAGTAGATTGTATGAAAAATATCTGATGGTTTTAATGAAACTAACATGAGGCAACAATGCAACATAGTGACTAAGAAAACTAACACAATCTTAAATGAGAATGAGAGATGTAATGGACCTACTGTGTTCTCTTTTGGTAAAGTCATAATTGGATAACAGTGTTCACTTTTAGGTATCTCATTTTAGAAAAGACATTAACAAGCTAGAATATGCAATCATAGATCTAGAAATAGAAGGGATCTTCAGGATTATCAAGTTCAACCCCCTTATTTTATAGATATGGAAACTGAGGCTCAGAAAAATTAAAGTGATTAATAGGCCAAAAAGGTAGTGTGGAGATGGGAGAACATAATTGTATTGTTATCAGTTGAGTAAAATAGGAAAAGATTTAAGGGAAATGTGGTAACTCTTAAGATACTTGAAGAGGTGGTATACAGAAAAAAGGCTTGACTTATTCTGCATTACCACAAAGTAAAGAATCAAGAGAAATAGATAACTTGATAGAAGTTCAGGTTTATGCTTGAAAAGAAAATTTTACTTTGGTGGTGCCATAGTGCATCATAGAGTGGTGGTCCTGGAGTCAAGAAGATTCATCTTCAGATGCATCATTTAAGTTCAAACTCAGACATTTACTATATGTGTGACCTTGGGCAAGTTATTTAAGCCTATTTGCCTCAGTTTCCTCATCTGTAAAATGAGCTGGAGAAGGAAATGGCTAACCATTCTGCATCTTTGCCAAGAAAACCTCAAATGGGATCATGAGAATGGGGTCACAACCACAGAGCTATCTAAAAGTAGAATGGGTTCTCTTCTACTATCAGAGATATGTGTATGCTTGTGTGTGTGTGTGTGTGTGTGTGTGTGCATATTTAAAATGACTGCTCTAAATGGAAAGACAAGTGTTAAATTTTATATGTAGTTTTTTGTTTTACAATTCTTATTATTGATTACCCAAGAGTTGTCCAAATAGGGTACAAGGGCAAATGAAATGATATATTTTATGAGATGTTATGTGAGAAAAAATTGGAGGAATAACCAGATTTTTTAAATTGATGAAATAGAAAGTTTACATTCAAGCAATGATTCTCAAACTTTTTGGTCTTTTTTACACTCTTAAACTTTTGTTTTATTTTTTTACAATTTTTTACTCTCTTAAAAATTATTGAGGCTTTCCACCAAAGAGATTTTGGTTATGTCAGTTATATCTATTGATATTTACTTTATTAGAAATTAAAACATCTTAGTCTTATTATGAAAACAATTCTGTCCTCAAAGACTCCTCTGAAATTATCTAAGGAACCCATAAGACTGCTCTTTGAGAGCTACTGAATTAAAGGAAAATATGCAAATGGATGCATTCAAGTTTCTAAATATATCTGTCCAGAGGGACAGAAAAGTAGAAAGGAGATTTATGGGATAACAGAAGAGAATTATCATAATTGCTTTGCAGCCCCAGCATCCAAACTTGCCTCTCCCTTATTTTTCTACTTCTTCTTTCATTAGAATGCAAACTTCCTGAGGGTTTACCTAAATTTTAATCACTGAACAAGTTTTGCCTCTCTCAAACTGTAACCTGAGAAAGATCTTAGCTTAAAAAGTCCAAGGTTCTCACTGCATCTGGGGTCACCTCCAAATCATCCTGTTTTATATCTTTCCATTGGGTCAATGTGACTGCACAGCTAATAATAAGCCTCCTGAGGGCATGAACTATCTCCTTTTTCTTGGATTTGTCTCCCATGGGCTTAGGATAGTGCCTGGAACATAGTGAGCCCTTAATAAATACTTGTTGCTTTGTTGCCTTTCTGAAGCTCACCTCTAAATGAGTGCCTAAATGTGAGACCAGATTATATGGTCAGTGCAGGAAATCTATGGGCTTAGTTTAAGTCCCTGATTATTTAAGTCCCTGGCAGATGTCTGTACATTTACCCCATCAGTTCACAAGCCCAGTCCCATCATCCTAAATGATCCAATCCATTTATCTTTGTAACCTAAAAAGAAGGAACACTATTTGAGAAGAGGATGAAATACCTAATACATTTGGAGAAACGGTCTAATACCAAACAAGGAGTTCTTAATGCTAACCATCAGATTACAGGTTTTGAGATTTGGTCTTTTTTGTTTTGTTTTTATTTTTTCCTGGTTCTAGCCATAAGGCTTGACTTGATTACTTGATTTAACTAGATGTGTTACAGATTTTCATAAAAGCTTTTCTCCAAGACAAGAATTTGAACCTGGTGCTTTAATACCTTTGGCAATTCATCAAACAACAACATTGACATGCTTTTTCTATATCCTAGGAATCCTAAAATAAATAATAGAAAAATTGTGATTTAAAATATAATTCCAAATACTAACTGGGCCCGGCTGACTCGATGAGTAATAAGCTTCAATAAATGTGTGACAGGCACAAGGCTCTTCAATATGAAGAGTAGTGAGGCTGCAGAAATAGAAATAGGTTTTTCATTACATGAGGGATTATGTTCAGCCTTACATCGGAGCCTGTTCTCAGGACCACAGCTGTATCTTCTGCCTGCAGTTGTATTAACTAGTAATAGTAAAACAATGATGTGGGCACAGAGACAGCTATTTGTTTTAGGGGGGAAAGAAAGGTTGCTTTCCCCTGCTTAAGTCAGGATTACCATTGTTTACTACTTGCTTCACCTTATACGTCTATTTGACTGGAGCTAATGAGCTACAATTTGATGCATGTTCTGCCTGAATGCTTCCCTAAATCTGTGAAGAAGGCAGTGGTGAAAAAATTTCATACTGAGGCCTGTTTTTCATTTTAGAACCTGCATCTGTGCTTTAGTTCATAGACCCATACATGGGTGCCTGTACAAAGGTTAATACAGAATATTCTGTTTCAAAAGGACCCAATCCTTCAACATCCCCATTCACATTGTTCCAAATACAATAGTAACTCTACTTCCAGAACACCCAACCCTATCTCCCTTCCTTCTTAAGCCATGAAAAAGAAAAAGAACAGCATAAACCTGCAAGTCAACATTTAAAGAAGTAACTGGAGTTCATAGTGACCCTTCTGTGATATTCACTGCCCCTTTTGGCTTTCTTATAGTCTCTGATGATCAACAAAAAGCATGTTGAGTAGAGAAGGTAGCATGTACAAAAATTGGATATAAGAATAAGCATATTTTGTTCTGGGAACAAGAAGGAAATTATTATGGTTAAATTTAGAGTTTTACCTCAGTCATATTAGGGAATATTGATGAATGAAATTGGCTAAGAAGAATGGTGCCAATTAATCAATCAAGCAAGCATGTGCTTGATGCTGGAGAATAAAAAATAAATAAATAAATAAATGAAAGTGAAACAATTTCTGTTTTATTCCATCAAAATAGGAAGCACAAAATAGGAAGATACAAGACAGATACAAAACAGACACTAGGTATGGATGAAGGCACTCTGAAGATGGTGACACTTGAGTCTTGAAAGAATCCAAGAATTCTACAAGATGTTTGTAAGGAGAGAGAGCTTTTCAGACATGTATCCAAAAACCAGTGCAAAGGCGTGGCAATAGGAGATTACAGAAAATTTTGCAAGGCAATTAGAGTAGACTTAATATAATAAATAACAAGTTATTTGGATATTTTTAAGCAGGAGAGTACCAATCATATGATTTTACAAATTGGAAGGAACATGAGAAATTAACTAGTCCAAACTCATTATTTTACTACTAGTAATACTACTAGTAAGAAGAAGAGGAATCTGTATTTATATTTCACTTTAATATTTGCAAAGAGCTTTATGTATATTATCTCAACTGATTTCCACAATATCCTGTGAGGTAGGTGCTCTTATCCCCATTTACAAGATGAACAAACTGAGGAAATTTGCTGCAAGTCATATAGCTAGTCTAACCTACTATGAACAAATGTTTTCTAAGTCCAACACTTATGAGAGGCCAGAAGTGACATCCAGTATCTAATAATAACAATAATAATTTATGTAGCACTTACTGTGTGCTAAACACTGTCATAGGCACTTTGTAATTATTATCTTATTTGAAACTCACCACCCTCGGAGGTAGGTGCTATTATGAATCACATGTCACAGATGAGGAAACTGAAGCAGACAGGTCACACAGCTAGTAAGTATCTTAAGTCTGAATTTTAACCTATGTCTTCAGACTACAGTGTTCCCCTGTCCACTGTGCCATGTAGCTAATTCTTTAACTTCATAGGTAGTGAAGCCAGGGCTCCAGCCCAATGATACTATATTCTTTTAATTGTACCACATTGCCTCTGTGAGTACATTAAAGACACTTAATAATCAATTAAAGTTACAACATATACTAGAAAATTTATAGTAATCTAAGTAAGAGATAACAAGGGCCTGAACTATAACAAAGGAAATGGAGAATTATGGGAAAGGACAGGATTGGGAAATTACAAACTGTCTGATCATCGTTTAATAGATATATCTATAAAAGAATGTTTGACTACACATTTCTGACTGATGTGTAGATTTATCTGAGCTGGGTAACAATTGGAAATATTCTATCTTTTCACAAAATTCTATGGAAAGTTTTCATATGGTTAGGGCCATTATTCCAATTAAATCCATCACACCCTTCTGAAATATTCATTTCCCAAAGATCTGGACAGTCAAGGGAAGATGAAAATTAAAGTAAAACTGAGTTTCTCCAGGCAAGCATGCTTCATGCATGACACTTTAAGATGCTGTTAGTTGTAGCATGAAGCTTGTGAACCAAAAAAAAGTCATGGGGATGCATGTGTGATCGAAAGCCTATTCACTGTTTTTCTGAATATAAAAACAAGTTCCATGACTTGATAGCACTTGCTCACAAATGCAGAATGTGGTTTCTAAGAGTTTGTAATGCTTCCCTTTTAGATTTTGGTCAGTGAAGCTTGCAAATGAAAATCTTAAAAGGGGAAACTTGCTTTTTTGATCAGATGGTTGGAGGCAGGTTTGAAATTATGATAAATCTGCTACATATTCACTGTATGAGCAGATTTAAACTCTAATGCATCAACTTGTGTATTGGAGGGTGAGGCTGAACTATCGTAACTGGGTTGAAGGCTAAGATGGATGGAGTTGGTTTCCAATTCTAGATTGGGGCAGAAAGGGCTAGACATCCATGTATGAGCTTTCTCCTCTCTGTTCTTCCACCTCTCTGGACCACAAGGAAATTTCTGTTGTGCATTTTCTTTTTGTTAAATATTGCCCCTCCCAGGGTTACCACTAGATAAAAATGTACTACTAGGTTAAGGTGGCACAGATAACTAATAGCTGACATCTATGTAGCATCATGCAGGTTTCCCCAAAGTCTTGATGCAGCTTTAAGCTGTGGTCACTGAAAACTTCATTAAGACTTTTAAGGCACTCTGAATTTATGTAAGAGGTAGTAGAGCATAGTAAATAAAGTCTGCTTTGAATCCAGGAAGAACTGGTTTAAGCCCATTTCTAACATGTATGATACTGAGCAAGTAGTTTATTCTACTTTTAATATTCTAAACAACTTTCCAAAAATGTGATTTGAATTGGTAGAAGTTTTCTCACCTGGGAATTCCTCATACAATGAAATGACAGATTTAGCCCCTCTGTGTCTTTTTATGGTGCTTTAGAGCTCACAAAGCACTTTATATACTTTATTTCATTTGACTTTCACAAAAAGACTATTCTCCTATTTTCAAATAAGGAAATCAAAGAGAGAAAATGTGATTTGTGTCAGATCCCACAGCTAGTTAGACTTTATGGGCAGGTAGGTAGCCTAGTGGATAGAGGACTGGATCTGGAATCAGGAAGACTTCTTCCTGAGTTCAAGTCCCACCTCAAACAGTTACTGTGTGACCTTGGGCAAGTCACTTAATCCTATATGCCTCAGTTTCCAAATGGCAAGTCATTCCAAAATCTTTGTCAAGAAAACCCCTAAAAGGGATCATAAAAATTCAGACACAATTGAAATAACTGAACAATAACAAATTAGATTTGAACACGTTTTCCTGAGTCTGAATCCTATATTGTAGTTACAACTGTGGAAGTTTAAAAAGTAATATTAATATTAATTCAGGCCCTAAATCCAACTTTTCCTGATCTGGATAAATGATCCTTAAATCCATGGATAATGTACAATTATAATTGCATATACAGTTTCTCTCTACTCATCCCCCATACTACACCACCTGCCTCCTAGCTATATGTTCAGGTGTTATCAGGGATACAAAAAGATGAGGCACAAATTCATAGAGTTTCTGCCTCAATTTTGTTGTGTTGTGAGAGACTTACTAATTGTGAATCAATTAGTCATTTGTCCCTGTTTGCCTCAGTTTCTTCATCTGTAAAATCAGCAGAAGAAAATGATTAAACCACTTCATTATCTCTGCCAAGAAAACCCCAAAAGGGGTTACAAAGAGTGGGACATGACTGAACAACCACAACAAGGTTCTTTTGCATCCTGTGTAATCTGATCATTTCATCTTAGTCTCAGCATCACAGGAAGGGTTCATTGTCATATTAGCCTGAGAACTTTAGCATAGGTGGTCAGATTTCTGGAGTTGTATATCAGTCTCATGTAATAAATATAACATTCATTACAGTTACATGCATAGCCCAGCCATTACTTATGGAGTAATAAGCCATTACTTATTATATTTTTATGACATTTTACATTCAGTCATATTATTAGTCCAGTCAGAATAATCACTGGATTACTGTGGTGTCATCTTATAATAACTTTCTGTATCTGACAATACACTGAAAACCTCACTGAAATATAAATATCTCTTCTTCAGAGCCTGTTCTAAGGAGTCCAAGATATGATGAAAGTTGTATGACATCCAAGAGAAGTTTCAAGTAGAGTTTGGAAGATAGTGAACAGACTCTTACCATGGGTAAAATTGTAACAGAACAGCTTAACACTGTTCTTATGAGCCAGCTTGTCATTTCTCAAGTGGGTAATGAAATAGTGTAGATGAATATTTTTTCATGCATAGAGTCTCTATAGTTTGGAATATGTTACAGCTTCATGGTGAATTCCATAGTGTGGCCTCATTCAGTGTTTCACAAACCGAGGACCAGAACTTCGCAAGAGGACTATGAAATAATTTCAAATCGATACTTGAAACCTGGTGCCCAGTCCCATAACAAGCTTTTTATTTCCTTTTTCTTTTCTTTTTAAGATAAAAAGTGTTGTAGCATGAGAATGATTTTCAGGGGCAAGGATTGGGGAAGGAAACCAATGAAAATTTTAAGAACAATGAACAGTTATGTGAAAGATCTGTGATTTTACCCATATGGAAAACTTCTGGCTTGGAGATTTCTTCCACCATCATAGATCACAAGCCATCTTGTGATCACATTTATGAGATTAAGGTAGCAATTATAGGGAAACCTGAGCTAACTTTCATGATTCTAAGGAAGCATTTAAGATCTACTCAGCTTGCATGGCAAATTAAAATTCCATAAATCTAGTACAATAAAAAAATAGAGATTATAATGACATAGTTCCTCCAATAAAAAGCGAACTTCATCAAAATAGAACTTCCATTTTTGTCTTTGTGTAACCAGTTTCTATACAATCTTTGGCAATAGTAGGGGCTTAAATGCTAATTGAATTGAATTGAAAACAATGGAATTAAATATGTAATTATCACAAATGCTATTGAGATACTTTTGGATCCATTTTATAGCTAGTCTGAATCTAATCTCACAATATATCTTTTCTGTATCCTCCATAACATTTATAGCACAATGCCTTAAAAAAAAAGTCTTCACTAAATATTTATGCAAAGAGTTCAACAGATCAATTGCTGGGGGTAAGTGAGAGAGAGGCCACTAGTCCTGTCAGTGCCACTTGTCCTTTTTAGCCTTGTTCCCAAGATTTACCATATTAGAGGTCTAAAGAGTCTCTTTACCACAGCTCTACCCAACTAGGTGGTACAGTGAATAGAAAGTCAGGCCTGGAGTCAGGAAGACTCATTTTTCTGAGTTCAGACAATACTAGCTCTGTGAATAAAGGCACAGTTTTCTCATCTGTAAAATGAGCTAGAAAAGGAAATTGCAAATCCCTCCAGTGTTTTTGTTGAGAAAATCTCAAATGAAATCAAAGAGTTGGACACAATTGAAAAATAGCTGAACAATACCCAACTCTATAAAAGTTTTATTCATTGGAGCTCCTGGACTGATTTTCAGGTGTCTGGGCTAGAAATTTCATGAAACTCAACTAAGACTTCAAACTTCAGTCTAAGTGAAACCAGAGGAAAAGTTCAAAGCACAAATTTAAATGTCTTAGTCTCTCTAACTAGTTGGTTGGCTGGAGTGTGAAATCACAAAAGAGCTGTAATGTCCTCTACCCTCAGCTCAGACTATCAGCTCAAAAAACTGCAAGTCCTCATGCTGGCTTGCTATAACCCAATAGAGAGTAACAGCAAACAGCTTTGCTGAGGTTCCAAAAGAGAATAGCATAGCAGACAGAACAGATCAGCGGAGGACCCTAGCTCAGTGAAAAAAGCAGTTGGTAGCCTAAAGACTATAATCCCACAGGACTACAATCTTACAGGACTATGATCAGCAACTCTGAAAGGGAGCAGCAACAGCATTAGAGACAGAAAGGCATTCCAGTGGGGATAAGCTTTAGGAAAGTGAATTTCCCTAGTGACTCATTTTCTCCATGCTTATGTCTTCTCCATATGAATTCTCTGGCCATGTATGTTTCCTGTATGTGCCCCCTATTCCACTGGCACAGTAACTTGTGGGAAAATATACCTCTGGGTTTGGGTGAAGATGTTTTGCATCACTTTTTTTTTTTACTATACTGTTTATATAAATGACTTCTGCTCCAGATTAATATGTCTTCTAGTTGGCTTATAAAGAAACATGTCCATAGTGGCTCAGGAGATATGATTTTGAGTGAAGCTTGTACTTCAAACATGGGGTAGTTTTCAGAGGACACACATGTGAGAGGGATAACAGCTACATTTAATAATGATTATGAATAAGAATATTATTAGTTTATAAGCTAGCCTGAAAAATTAATTCATTCAATAAATATTTGTTAAATGATTATTCTGTGCCATGAGATATACTTGATGCTGATGGAGGGGAGGGAGAAGAAATAATAAAGCAAAAAGTAGATGATGGATTCAGAGATAGAGAGTTGATAGAGGTTATATATGATAGATAAATAGGTAGATAGGCAGGTAATAAATAATTGATATAAACCAAATAAGTAAAACTTCATAGAAAATATATTCCATATGATTTGAATAAGTCTTTCAATATTAAGTTGGTGGAGGAGATTATTACAAAATAGGAAAAGAGTTTTTCTTCTTGGTTCCCATTTCCTTTTCATAAGCTGTCTTAGAGTGGCCTTTTTTGGCTATAAATATAGCATTGTGTAAGAGGAATGGATTACAACCCTCTAAGTCTTTTTACAGTATATCAAAGATTTTTGCCCATTAAGCTGACTTGATTTAAAGAGCCCCTTGGTACAAATTGGTAAAATTGGTCAAAATTGTTATCACTCAGCATTCTGTAGTCCAGGTGGAGTAGGAACTGGTGGTCTTATATTCTGCTCATTAATGAGGTAATAAAGGAGTAAGGTTGAATGAGAATATTTCTTTGTCTCGGCTGTTATTCTCTATCTCACTTTGTAATCATGGCTCCAAGTACCTAGGGATAAGACAGATCCTACACCAAATACCTGAACCTAACTTAGCAATTTCTTTCTGTTTCAATCTTTTATGCCAGTGGCTTGTAACTTGCTAATGTGAATTTTATTCTTTTCTCTTTATTTGTCCTCTGAACAGAATGTCTTGTTTTTTTCCTCCTTCTAGTTACTGAAACATTATACTTCATATATTTCAACCATTTCAATCCTTCAAATATATATAATGTCATTGATGAGAATATACTCTCTACCACTTCTAATGCAATTCCTCTAAAGCTTAGTATTTAGGCTTTGAGAGCTGCCATGACCAAATTCATCAACCCTGTACCAGACCTCATGAAGAGCTTCCCTGAACTAAGCCAGACTTGTCCTGAAATGACAAGCATACATTTTTGATCAGGCTCATAATGCAACACTTCCCAGCTCCGAAGGGCCTGCCAGAGCCTGTATTCCACTAGTATAAACCCTGAGAAACTAAGGTTATCTGATTATCATGGTGAGACATCAGAAAAGTATTTCAATGCAGGAAAACAAGATAAAGACTTAAAGATCCTTTTCTGACCATAACTCCAATAAGAGCTCAAACCTCATTCCAAGTGGTAGCCAAAGAAAAGTTCAAAGCACAGATTTAAATAAATGCCTAAAGGTCTCTCTAACTAGTTGGTTGACTGGAGCGCAAAATCACAAAAGATTTGCACTATCCTCTTCCCCAGCTCAGACTATCAGCTGGAAGAATTGAAATCTCTCCTTATGATTTGCTACAACCCAAAAGAGAGTGGCAGAAAACAGTTCTATTAAGATACCAACAGAGAATAACATAGCAGAGAACAAATCAACAGACGACCCCAGTTCAAAGAAAAAAGCAATGGTAGCCTAAAGACTACAGTCCCACAGGACTACAATGTTACATTCCCTTCAGATCTGCATTGTAATTACTGCCACTTTTTTGTGATTTTAGTGCTGTCAGTCCACTAAGACTAATAAGCAGTTCAAATGTGACAATTTAATTAATATGGTTATACCTAATCACCTTTATAAAATGCAACAATTTTTTAAATATATATATATATATACATATATATTATGTTAGCAGGATATAGAGAAAAGATATTTTGTATCCAGATATCTCCCCATCTTGTTCAACAGGACATTTGACTCCTTCCCTCCCCCCCCAACATATTTAAATACTGTTACATTTTCTTTTCCTGGAAAACCAAAAATCTTGTGAGAGCTTCCAAAGAAAAATTGACTCAAGGCCAGGAAATAACCTAGGTTTTTCAAAGATCTTGATATGTCTAAAAGTGGAAACTCTGCTCATTGTATATATTGATTTCAGTGTATGGGAATGAGTAGCAACTGGAGAGAAGGATAGAAGCAAAATGAAGTAGATTTCATATCTAAACAATGAAGTTTGCTCCTACAGTTTAGTCTACTGATCTTTAGATAAACTGATCATTTAGATGGAGAGGAGCAAAAGGACTTTGTATCTGAGAGTTATAGCTTCATTTTATTATTTTTTTTTGTAAACATGGTAGCAGTATATATTAAATCCAATATATGCATACATATTTATCTTGCTACATAAGAAAAATCAAATCAAACCAGAAAAAATGAGAAAGAAAATAAGATGCAACCAAGTAACAACAAAAAGAGTGAAAACGCTATGTTGTGAACCACCCTCAGTTCCCACAGTCCTCGCTCTGAGTGTAGATGGTTCTCTTCATTACAAGGTCTTTGGAACCTGCTCTGAGTCATTTCATTGTTGAAGAGAGCCACATCCATCTGAATTGATAATCATATAATCTTGTTGTTGCCATGTACAATGATCTCCTGGTTCTGCTCATTTCACTTAGCATCAGTTCATGTAAGTCTCTCCAGGCCTTTTTGAAATCATCTTGCTGATCGTGTCTTTTAGAACAATTATATTTCACAACATCCATGTACCATAGTTTATTCAGCCATTCTCCAATCGATGGGCATCCATTCAGTTTCTAGTTTCTTGCCGCTACAAAAAGGGCTGCCGCAAACATTCTTGCACATGTGGGCCCCTTTCCCTCCTTTAAAATCTCTTTGGGATATAAGCCCAGTAGAAACACTGCTGGATCAAAGGGTATGCATAGTTTGATAAGTCTTTGGGCATAGTTCCAAGTTGCTCTCCAGAATGGTTAGATCTGTTCACAATTCCACCAACCATGTATTAGTGTCCCAGTTTTCCCACATCCCCTCCAACATTCATCATTTTCTTTTCCTGTCATCTTAGCCAGTCTGAGAGGTGTGTAGTGGTATCTCAGAATTGTCTCAATTGTGCCTTCATTTTAATAAGCAGAAAAAATAGATCATAAATTTGTGCTTCTTGCCCGTAGGATATCTCTTCCTCCTCAGTAACTCTCCCATAGAGAAAGCATTTTTTTTTAAAAATCTGCCTTGAATGCATGTCTAGATCACATTTTTAAAAAAATCTGCCTTGAATGCATGTCTAGATCACTGATAATGTTGCTCCTATGATGCATGCTTCATATGGTGAATGCTTAATAAAAACTAGTTGAGTGTGAGTAAGATGACAATAATTACTAGATAACTAGTAATTGCAGTCTTCAAAGTGATTTGTTGACTTAGAAACACAAATAAAGTACTTCATCCCTAGTAGCCACTGTGGTGCCTGTGTGTTTATTCAGACACATTACCACCAGCAAAAAAAATATATATATATTTCATTTCAGCATAGTTTGAAGTTCACTGAAAAGGGCTTATTGATGGAATAATTAAAACATTAAAACCAACTGATCAACTAGGGAACATGTGGGAGTAAATAAAGAAAATTAAGAGAAATAATTCTCCCATAATTCAGGGATCCTTTAAACAAAACCCTCAATCTAAACTCTAATTCCCCAATCCCAAGACCCATGTAAGTCAATTTGGGGACCAATTTTTCCTCTTTTTTTTTTTTTTTTTGCTTTATTGTTGCCTCTTGTATTTGAATACCACATTAATTTCCCCATTAACTGCACCCTGCATCCTACACACACACACACACATACCCCTTTCTAACAAATGACAATCAAAAACAAAGCCAACTTACTCATCAATCATTTTTAACATTTTAACCATTCAACTATCATACCATCTCTCTACTGAGAGAAAGGAGGTATGTTTCATTATCAATTCTCCAAGACTGAGATTTTATTACAAAAAAAATCACTAGGGTTTGACTGTTTTTAGTGTTCTTCTTAATTTATATTATTCTCTTGATTCTGCTTTCATTACTCTGCGTCATTCCATAAAAGTCTTCTCATTCCCATGTACTTCTGACAAGCCCCAGAGTGTAGGGCAGGAGGGTGAACTCAGTTTCTCTTCTCTGGAACAGCCTACTGGATCTTTTACAAGTCACCTAAGGTTTTGAAATACCCATGTTCTGCATGAAATTCAGAAGGGGAAAGGAAAGTTTACACCATTGGAATAAAGGAGTGGTGGAGATTTGTAGGGAAATTCTGACTTTTGTAAGAATCCTTGCCTCAGTGCCTTTCCTTCTCCTAATTGTGTGTCTAGATGGATAGGCAACTCAATAAATTATAATGATAAGCAAGCTACCATTTGCCTCAGATTTTAAAAAAAAAAAGTAGTTTTGTCAAAACCTTTAATGCTATTCTTGTGAACAAGATGGAGGGATGCAGGATAGATCAAAATATAACTGGAAGGATTTGGAACTAGTCAAATGATTACTGTCAACCTGGAGGGAGATCTTAATTGGAGTGCTCCAGGGCTTTGGTCTTGGGTGCATACTGTTCAACACTTTTATTGATGAAGTCATGGAATGCATGCTTATGAAATTTGTAGGTAACATGAATCTGGGTAGAATAGTCAATTTGTTGGATAAAAGAGTCACATTCTAAAAATATTTTAACAATGTTTTTATTGAAGTTACTATAATGAATACTTGTACAAATTATGTAGAATGAAAAGTTCTCAAAATATAGATATCTAGAAAAAGAGCAAAATCATGTGGGAACTGGATAATGAACACTACTTCCCCATCATGCTATGAAGTTTTATACTTGAGACCAAAAATAAAACAAAACTGCATTAGTATACAACTGAGAAGCATAATTAGATAAAAGTTCACATAAAAAAGATTTGATCTTAGATGATTATAAACAGTACAAATCAGCAGTGTAACATGAAAACCATAAACATAAAAAAGACTATGGCCTTAGATTGCATTAATAGTAAATGAAAAATAATAGTCCTATTCTTCTCTGCTTTTATCACAATATATCTGGACTGTTTTGGTCAGTTCTTATGGTCTCATTTTGGGAAGGACATTGACCAAAAGAGATCATATTTATAAAGTAATTACTGTTTCGTATATAATAGGCACTTAATAAATGTTTTCCCCTTTCTTTCTCTCTAAATTGGAATGTAAAATGAAGGCACATAGGATGGCAGCAGACTTTAAAAATTGTTTCAGCAACAACAATACTATATGATGATTAATTCTGATGAACATGGCTCTTTTCAACAATGAAATGTTTCAAACCAGTTCCAATTGTTCAGTAAAGAAAGCCATATACACCCAGAGAGAGGGATATGAGATATGGACTACAACATATCATTTTCATGCTCTCTATCAATGTTTGCTTGCTTTGGGTTTCCTTTTTCAGTTATTTTTTGTTCATGTAGATATGATTGTTCTTACACAGCAAGATAAGTATGGAAATATGTATACATCTATTTGACTTGTCAAGTATTTTAATATAATTAACATGTAGTGGATTTCCTGCCATCTAGGGGAGGGGAGGGTACTAGGGGGGAAAATTTGTTAAGGGTCACTTTGTAAAGAAAAACTTTGTAAGGGTCAATGTTAAAGAACTACCCATATATATGTTATGCAAATAAAAAGCTTTAATTAAAAAAATGGATGTGTTTAGTCAAGACTTTAGGAGGTTTGTGGTCTCTATTTTCAAGTATGTGAAAGATTGTAATGTGGGAGAGAAATTATATTTACTCTGGCCCCAAGGTGCAAAACTAGAAGCAATAGATAGGAGTTACAAAGAGACAGATTTCATATCAATGTAAGGAACAAATTCCTAATAATAAGAGCTACCCAAAATGGAATGGGCATGTAAGGAGGGTCCTCCCTTACTTGAGTTTTTCTTTCAGAGGCTGGATGCTCAGTTGATGTAAATGCTATGGGTGAGATTTGGGTGGCAATATTTTATAGTGGAGGGAGGCAGTCTGAGGGAGGACTCTGGTCAGAAAACTTGTATTCATATCCTACTGCTGCCACTTACTTTGGGTAATTTTGAACAAGTCACTTAAACTTCCTGAATTTCAGATTTCTCATCTGTAAAAGGGAATGGGTAGTAGGGACTCAAATAAATGGTCCCAGGAGTTCCATCCAGCTTTCAATTTTTGATTTTATTATCTTTATCTGGTATGGATTAGAACAATAGTTCTCAAAATTTTTTAACTTTTTACATTCTTTAAAGTTATTGATGGAGAGCAATCTGGAACTATGCTCAAAAAGTTATCAAACTGTGCATACCATTTGACCCAGCAGTGTTTCTACTGGGCCTATATCCCAAAGAGATTTTAAAGGAGGGAAAGGGACCCACATGTGCAAAAAATGTTTGTGGCAGCCCTTTTTGTAGTGGCTAGAAACTGGAAATTGAAAGGATGCCCATCAATTGGAGAATGGCTGAATAAATTATGGTATATGAATGTTATGGAATATTATTGCTCTGTAAGAAACGACCAGCAGGATGATTTCAGAGAGGCCTGGAAAGACTTGCATGAGCTGGTGCTGAGTGAAATCAGCAGAACCAGGAGAACATTATACACAGCAACAAGACTATATGATGATCAATTCTGATGGACATGGTTCTCTTCAACAATGATGTGATTCAAACCAGTTCCTATTGTTCAGCGATGAAGATAGTCATATACATCCAGAGAGAGGCCTGAGGGAACTGAGTTGTGGACCACAACATAGCAATTTAATGCTTTCTGTGAATATTTGCATGCATTTTGTTTTCCTTCTTAGGTTGTTTTTTTTTTTTTTCTCTCTTTCTAGATCTGATGTTTCTCGTGCAGTAAGATAACTGTATAGATATGTATACATATATTGGATTTGTCATATAATTTATCATATTTAGCATGTATTAGATTACCTGCCATCGAGGGGCGGGGGTGGGGGGAAGGAGGGGAAAAGCTTGGAACAACAAAAAAAAAGTTTTTGCAAAGGTCAGTATAGAAAAATCACTCATGTTTTGTAAATAAAAAGCTTTTAATTAAAAAAAAAAGTTATTGAGCACTCCATAGAGCTTTTATTTATGTGGGTTATATCTCTAAGTATTTACTATATTATAAATTAATATATAATATTGATATGAAAATAGTTTTAGTTTCAAAGACCCCCTGATAGAGTCACAAGGACTACTAAGGGTCCTCAGAAATGTTTCTGGTTCCTCCAATTCTTAAAACCTGCGATTCTGATTTCTTAGCTTGGTGCATCCAGCAACAACAAAAGGTTACACCTAAGTGTATGTATGGCAGTTGTTCAGGAAGTTTTACCTCCAGGGAGTATTTGTACAGTTAGGTTTCAGGTTTCAGGGTTTTGTTTTTGTTTTTGTGTTTTGTTTTATTTCTTGGGGGGGATTAATTTTAGTTCTTTTGAGTAATTTTTCTTTAATTCTGGATTTCACCATTTATTTTCCTTCTCTCTTTGCCCTGCTTGGTGTTTCCCCAATTGTCAGAGTAAGGGAATAGTCCTGAAGGGAAAATGCCCTTCCCGTTGTCTCTATCATTGTTCCTGAGAAGACATATTGACAAATTCATTGAGCTCCCAAACTGGCAAATGGCTTTATTGATGACTACAGCTTTACAAAGAGTGATCTTACTTTTCAGGGGCAGAATCTGCCAGGTCACCTTGTATCTTTTCTCTTTCTTCTCTTTTCTTCCCTCTTTTTTTTTCTTTTCTCTCCTCTGTCTCCTTTTTTTCTTTGCCCTCTTCCTCTCCCCCTATCTTTCCCTCTTTCTTCTCTCCCTCTCTCTCCTACAGGAGAGAGGGAGTCACTTCCTCTATTGATCTGTGCTTTTTATGTTGATAGATTCTTTTCAAATGGGGGGGGGCAGTGAAGTATATGGTAAAGACTTTCTCCATGTCTTCTTCTAGATAACCAATAGGCATTAATGAAGGTTCATGCCTCTAGTGTTAGGGTCTCCCCAACCCATTTCTAAGAATATCAGCTAAACTGACAGGTACCTTTTTGCTTCTCAAGAAATTGCCTTTCTGCTTGAACTTCTTAATTCCTGCTTTTCTTGCTCTCCCCAGCCAGCAGCCTTCTCCTTTCACCTAGAATCTAGTAACAAAGCAGGTGATTCCTTCTTTACTGTAGAAGATGAACCTAGAACTCTTTAATAGAGACTCTCATCTTGTTAGAGGAAATATGAAGGGGGTAAGCCTGTTAAACTTAAAGATCCACTCTTTTATTTCTAATAGATGCCATGCATGTAGCCCTGTGCTATCTTTATGTCGGTTTGGGGGTGCTCTGAATTCTCTAAATGTGCTTTGATCTTCCCATTTTAGCCCTATTTATTATCCATATCTGTGTGGTTGTGGTGAGGGTTGTTTTACTGTGCCAGCATAGCAAATTGCTCTTTAATAACAATCTCCAATATTTAATTTTCATTGAAGTGAGAAAGGAAAATTACTAAGAGAGTGATATGTTTAATCCTGGTGCTGAGAAGCCTGTTTCATTCCACTCCATCCCAGCGTGCCGTGGTGTCTCAGTGCCATCATTCCACTGAGAATAAAGGGCTCTGTCTGCCTGATAATTGTTCCGATATCTTTTCAATTACAGTTTTTGACAATGTTTGTGACAGGCGTGTCATATGTAAGAATACAGAATGGAGGGAGGGTTGAAAGTTCTTTGCTGCATCTTATTTACATTTACAGAATCTGTAAGCCCTCTCTTCCTGCCACTCTCTTGCATTATACCTTATCTTTCTCCTTTCTAATCTTGGTTCTTTTTTATTCTATCCTCTTTTTTCCTCCCTTGTTTCCTTTGCTCCATTTCCCTCTCTAGTATGTCAGAAAAATACACAAGTTTGGAGCCTCAAAAACTGGGTTCTAATATGAACTCTCCCATGACCTCAGCAAGTCAGAAAATCTGTTTATACCTTAGTTTCCTCTTTTGTTAAAAAGGGAAGAATGAGGAGGAAGATAATTTCTGGGTTTTTTTTTTCTCTCGCTATTTTCCATTTTTCTTTTTTTCTTCTTAACATTAATTCTGATTTCTTTTCCTTCTGAATTTATATCAACTCATATAATTTGCCTTTTTACTTTGTGAATAGGGATAATTTGTGAATAGAAATTGTTTCCAAATGTTTCAAAAATATTTTCTAAGCAATTGCTTTAACAAATTTTTATTTTCTTCATCCCATAGGGAAATATCAGTTTAGAAGAACATGGACTCTAGGAAAAGATAAGACTGAAATGCCTTCTGGTCTACACCCCATCTTATTACACATTCTTGATTAGATTGTCCTAGCATATACTGACTGAATCCTCCATAGTATAGGGTGGGAGGGAAGCCTAGACAGATTCTCATTTGCTCCTCCCAAGAATATCTAAAAGATATATAAAGAGAGGAATAACTTCTGTCAGGCACTTTCAGGCTTCTTCAGGCAGTGCTGATCCCCCCTGCGGTTCAGGGGGAGAGGCAATTTGCAGAAAATTAAATCTCCTATTTTAAAACCCAAGGCTTTCTTTAGTGAGAGTCTTGGGAACCCCTGTGTGAGGAAGTTGCTTGTTTGTTTTTCCAGGGAGGGTCCTAAGACTCAATTTTACTCTGGAGTAATCCCAGGAGTGTTTGGGGGGTTTTTTTGTTTGTTTTGTTTTGGTTTTGGTTTTTTGTTTGTTTTGGTCTGAGTTTTGATTTTCCTAGACAGGTATGTATATACTAGAATAAACTCAAATTGTTCCTACTTCTACCTTAACATCTTCCTATGGAGAAAGTAAGTCCTAAGCTAGCCCCTAGAAATAATGGAGTAAGAGTAATTTATATTGGCCACTGATTCAAGTGCCTAAGGTTTGATGTTATACTATGACTAGCTATGATCTCATTTAACGTCCCTTACATGGGAAAGGGAAGTGTCAAGGAGTCTATTATTCAAATGTTTGGCATATGTTGGCCTAAGTTATTTGAATATATTTAATAAAAATATAAAATAAATTTAATATAAACTATAATATGCTAATAATATTTTCTTTTAATTGAAAATCAAGTGTTTTGTGTTGTTGAATGATAAATTAAGGAAAATAAATGTTACAACAGCCAATAAAATTTCTTTACTCCCTACTCAGAAATAATGTTTTTAGCTAGAGAATTCAAGCTTTTAAAAGAAAAATCAGGGGGTAGGCTATTTCAGGTGCCAAACCTAGACACATGATCAAGATAGAGCTAGGAATCAACCCATTGATCTCATTGGCCAGTCTTTGGAATCACTCACACCCATGATCTTCCATGAGTTCACTGAAATCCCTGGAGACAAGTGCAAGGCAGTAAACTCAGCTCTTTCATCAAAAATTCCCCTACCCTTCCTCCTCTAGAGAAGAAGAATCCCAGATGTGCTGGCATTTCCTGTTTTCTCTTCTTTTCCCTTCCTACCTGGCTTGCAATATTTGATAGCAAGAGCACTTTCAGCCATGATAGGCAGCTGCAAATATTTGACCCCCATCTCATTCTCACTTTTGCATATGTTTTTTCTGGGAAAGAGTTGCCAAGCTCTTTGACAGCGACCTGTTTTCTTATGACTTAGGTGCAAGATTCATAGAAATGCATCTCTCAGCCAACTTGGGGTGTGATTTAAGATCTATGTGTGGATGGGCATAGTAGAACTCACTCCAGTCAGCTATACAAACTGAGATGTTGGATTTTAAGAGCCTTGGTCGTTGCTAAGATACCGGGTATCTTTGGAGGCTCTCCAGACTATTTTTCCCCCACTATCATAGCAATTCTGAATATTTCCTCTTACAAATGTAGTTAGATAGGTTATATGCCAAACTGAAGCTAGAATTGTTACAAAACATTTCCTTGAGTGCAGTTTCTTTAGTGTTGTTTCATTCATCTACTATATACTAGGGGAAAAAATAAAATCAAAAAAGCCCTATTAAATAAATGTGCCAAGTAAAAAGCAAAAAAAGAAAGTTTCTACAACTTTTATGTGCTCAGAATTGTCTCACAAGCATTTTCCCCTCTATTTAAAAATTGATAACCTAGAAATAAAGATTGCAGAGGTCTCCAAATTGTTTATGGTACAAAAGTGGCACCTACTGGTAAGTCAGGGCTAAATTTGGAATTTAGATTTGTATATGACCTTGACCACAGTTATATCCTCTTGAGAAGACTTTCTAATGATTTTCTATGTCTGGAAGGGCAAACCTTTAGATGTATAATTTCTTTTTTTTTAAAAAAAAAGGCATCTTTGGAATGAGAGTGCTAGTTTCAGGGCTACAAAATGACTCTTTAGCTTATAATTATAAAAACGACTACTAGTTAACTAACCAGGATAACTGTTTAAAGAGGATTGGGAAAGACAATTTAAAATTGGCTTTGCTTTAGAATAAAACTAGGCCAACCTTGGACATTCATCCTTGCCTCTAGCTTAACAAACCAACTCTTTATTGTCTGAATGTGGGTAGCAGGTTAGATAGACCCTAGTCTGGCCCCTGCCCATTGAATTCTCCAAGGATGCTCCAATCATCTGACCCACAGAACAGGATCTTTTTCACTCTTGACTCTGGAGTTTTTCATTGTCACTGTTTTTCTGTCTGTGTGACATCTCTAGAACTATAGAAATCTCCCAAAGAGGAGAATTTGGGCACTGGTATGTAAAGATACAAGCTTGAGACACTTAAGTCAGGCACCCAGGTTGTAAGCATTGTGGTCTTGCGATGTACTTACTTGGGAGAAACTATAGATTTTTTTTTTTTCCAACTTCAAAGAGCTACCTGCCTGCTTAGAATTTTTTTTTTCCACTTTCAAAGTCAGCCAGCCTATGGGTGGGCACTACAAAGAGAAGAGTAATAATAAAAATATCAAAGGATGAATGGACCCCTTAGAGGAAAGTTTCCCAGATGTAATAAAATGGATGGGGCATCTAGAGGTCTTTGTTTGCCTTGAGCTTTCATGACCCATGCAAAGAATTTGAGGATCAAGGAATTATCAAGTTGGTTTTAACTCTTAAGGACTTAGATGATTGTTAATGATATGCATGTGGTGAATTTTTCCAAAAGCCTAATAAAACAAGGGAGAACCTGCTGTGTATCGATTCTTTGCCACCTCTGACAGCAATGTGTCTCCTCTCTTGTCCAGTGATTTTAGAATGCCCAACAGAATGTAAACTCAGGGGCAGGGATCGTTTTTTCTTTGTATCCACAGATGCTTGGCAGCAGTAGACACAATAAATGCTTGCTAATTGTTGTTGGGTTTTTTGTTTTTGATTTTGTTTTTGTTTTTTGTTTTTGCCTTTGTGCTCCTAGACCCTACCACAGTGCCTTGCAAATAGGGGCCTTACTAGAAATGAAAAAGGCTAGTGTTCCTCAACTCATCATCTTCCTAAGCCTTCCATTTATTTGTTTATGAACTACCTTTTTAAATAAACACCTGACACAATATTCTTGCCCTGCATTTGACAAGCATGTGTGAATGTCACATCCTCACTAGCCTGCCAGCTATCACTTTCCCATTGGAATCCCCCAAACTTTCCCAATTTCCTCTACCCACCACAGCTCTGGTAGGAGCTATGGATTAACACAACATCTTTCATTGCTGTCAGGCTATGGCCTAATAGAGTTAGTAGAGTGGGCTCTTTAGAGGTGCTGGTCTTGACAAGGAAAGCTCCTGTAATCTTGCCTTTGTTTAGAAATATGAACTTCGAAACCCTATTGCGGAGAGTGTCGGGAGTCACACTGATCCGAGGCCTTGGGCAAATTCATTTGAATTGCTTTGAAATTGGATATTCAAAATTCAATAAAATAAGCCAGCCTGATGGTACAGCTGCAGCATTCCACCCATCCAGCTGGGTAAGCCGAGATGATTTCAAGGCCCTGGACTAGCAAAGCCAGGGTGTGATGTGAAGATTATACCGATAGCTGCCAGAGAAGTCTTTCTGGCAACACAAGCCTGCCGAATGAACCCTGCCAGCTGACTTACAGAGCGAGGCTGGCTTTGGCTCTAAGTGGCTACACTTTCTGGCCCGCCCAGGCAGAGACTTGGTGCGAGCTACAATTATGGCCAGACTCCAGGGGGAAGGGATTGCCTCAAGGGCAAATGGATGAGGTGTCGAAAAAACAATAAAATCACAACACTCCAGTTGTTTGGAAAGTGGCTGGCCCTCCAGAATGCATTGACACAGATCCAGAGCTATCAGATATGTAGGCGGGTTTAATTAAATTGTATGCAGATGCAGACAAACATCATAATTTGCCCTTGAGCAAACATTCCTGCTTTCACCCATGAAGCAGAATGGGTGATCCCAGATGGCACTTGTTCAAGGCCATACCTAGCAAGGTGCCATCCGTCACTGTCCACTTGGTAAAAACAATTCTACGAGTGGGTTCAAGAGAAAACTTCTCCCACTTGGCCAAAATACTTTGGACTCTCAGCTGTACAGGTATCAAGCATGACAAGTGCATTCTAATTACAATTTTAAAATAGTGTGCAGATGTATATACATACATACAAACATATATATATACACACACACACACACATATATATATATATATATATAGTTCACACACACATACATACACATACGTAATACAAGTACTACAAGAGCACTGGTTATATCTTAAGCAGCCTTCTCAATTGGGTATACCTTTCCTATTCTCCATTCTATTTCTCCAAATGGATCTCTTTGTATGTGTGTGCATATATGTCTGCGCTTGCCCAGTCCTCTCACACTGCCTGATCTCTGGAGAAGGAAGCTGTTAACCTTCCATCCATCAAACACGAGACATCCTGCTGCACCATACCTAAAATTCAGGTAATATGAGCGTGTACTGGGACATTGTCTGATTCCCATTCCATTGGTCTGTATGCTATAGCCCCAATCACACAAGGACCAGCCATGAAATTTAATTTGGAGTTTTACAGACACATTTTGAATCGGAAATCTCAATAATAACTTTCCCTTTGCTCAGCCTTTTAACTGTGAAATTCAGTTGGGGAGTTTCGAAGCAGCAGGTAATGTCAGAGTACTCTAGAGGGATTTTGCTAGAATTCTACTAAAGTGCTTGCAAGTGTCATTTCCATATTTAACTAATTTCAGTTTTTAATTAGCTCCATGTGAAAAATGAGAGTTCATGCTGAGCTCCTCTGTCAGCACAGACGCTTGTTTCCTTTCTCGGCTCTCAGGACAATTAAGAAAAAAATAGTTGATGCTACAGTAAGTGTGATCATGCATGGCTCTCTCAAGCCTTAATATTGTTCACTGACAGTGAATAAGTGACACTGCTGGGTCCCACTCACCAAACTGGGAAAGAGCAATTTGGAAAACATTTTTAGATGCAAATTTGATTTGCTAGAGGAGTCGTACCACTTCTTAGCCACAGAAAATAAATTCTCATCTTTGAATTTACCAAATTTCTGGTGAAAACAAGTTTCATTGCTATCTTCTGTGTGCTATAATCCAGTGTCCTACTGCCCTGAAAAAAAATATGCTTCTTGTTAGACTCTTATGAATTCCTACTTATGAAAGTTTGGAGTTTTGAAACTCGGTGCAGTCATGGAAATGAGTTAATCCAGCATACAAACTGTCGATTTACTATTTGCTTTCAAACATACTCTTCCCCCCAAAAAAGTGTATTGAGAGTTTCTGTTCTACATATGAGGCAAAATCTTTGATATGATCAACTTTCTGAAATGATTTGAAAAAGCTAAGTAGATATAAGACTTTTTTTTTCTCTTTTACACAGCACCCATTTTACTAACTGGCTTGTTTAAAAGACATGATACTTTATAATTTCAGGAAATCATTAAAGCAGGGAAAACATTGTCTTTTCTGTTATGAATGCAATGCAGTTTTTCTTGTGGATTTTTTATTTTAATAGTATCTTATTTTTGCAAATACGTGCAAAGATTGTTTTCAACATTCACCTTTACAAAACTTTGTATTCTAATTTTTTCTTCTTTCCCTTAAGACAGTGAGCAATCAGATATGGGTTAAACATGTGCAATTCTTGAAGATTATTTTTAATAATTGCACAATGAGCCCTATGCTTGACATGGTCATAATAAACAGATAATAAGATATGAGAGAAACTAGATTTCCCCTATTTAAATCAAGTCGAAATGCAAATGTAAGGAGGAAGCCTGAGTGGTCAGGTTTTCATGACTTTTTAAGATGGGAGTCAGGAGAATGAAGGTCACAAGAACTGAGTTCAAATTCTGGCTCACCTGCATGTGAAATCTTAAGCAAATCACTTGATTTGTCATGATTTCTATTTGTCTCATCTGTAAAAGGAAGAGGTTGTACTGTGATCTGTGGTAACTTCCCTGTGGTAACTGTGAAAAGGTTATTTTTTTTTTACAGCATTACAACATTGTTGCTTGCTAGTTCTCCATGCATTAGCATCATTGAGTTGAGATGGTAACAGTTATAGATATAGTGTGGCATTTAATCTATATCAGATTGTTTGCTGTCTTGGGGAGGGGAAAGAGAAGAGAGGAAAAAAAAACATCTGGAACATGAGGTGTTGTGAAGGTGAATTTTGAAAACTATCTTTGCATGTATTTGGGAAAATAAAATACCATAAAAAACAAAAATAAAATATGATAAGATAGTGTGGTTTTAAGGACCTTAGGAATCCTCTCTGTGTCAAAATATCTTCTCAAAAACCTTTGGATCTTGAGGATTCTTTAATCTTAAAGCTTTCTACTAAAATTCAAATTTCCCTAGTCCCTGCTTAAATCTTTAGAGACTAACTGTAAATCTTTCTCTGTCTCAGTTTTTTCATCTATAAAATGAGAGTAATAATAACTTCTGCCTTGGGGCAGCTAGTTGGTGTAGTAGATAGAGCACCAGCCCTGAAGTCAGGAGAATCTGAGTTCAAATCTGGCTTCAGACAGTCAATACTTTCTGACTGACCCTAGGCAAGTCACAACCCCAGTAGCCTCACAAAAAATAATGATAATAATAATAATTTTTGCCTGAGAATGTATTTGCGAGATTCAAACAATACTTCATATAAGTATGACTTAAATAAAGACTTAAATAAATATGTTATTACTATATACAATATGATGTAATCTAATTACATACAAACTGCATCTCTTCATTCTCCTTTGAGTTACCTACAATTCTTTTTCTTCAGAGGTTGTGGTATTTCAGAACGTTCAGTCATATAATATTATCAGAAGATTATCATTGTTGAAAAGATGAATTTTTGTTTCATTAATGTTGTTGTTAAAGGAACTGCACAATTTCTCAATTGCAGTAATTCTCACTCTTTATGTCTCAGCCTCATTCAATCTCTGCTTCCTGTCCAATTGTACTGAGAGGTTAATTCAGTAAACTGCCCCTCCAACTATATGCCATGATATCAGAAGGACCTTCATCTATTTGATTTTTTGTGCAGATTGCTAAAACAATCTCCTTTAAGTGTCTATGGAATCCATTGAGGGGGTCTGAAGTAGGCAGGGACTTAATGCAATCAACATAATACCATCAATATCTGAAGAACTTAACCATCTTTAATCTTCTTCTATTTGGAAACAATAAGATATCTATCATGAAAGGCAAACATCTTTAGAATTATGTCTTATTCCTTTATGCCCCATTTGTTATGGATATGTAAAAGTATCTTTTTTAAAAAAGCTATCAGGGAACCTTGCATGATTTCAATATTTACATCTTATAAGAGAGCTTCTAAAGCTACTTTGATCCAGTAAGTCAAATTCTCTTTTTTTAAGAGGGGTGGGCATAATCAGAGCTAAAGACAAAGTAAAATCTTGTATTCTGTAGCTTCTCATCCTATTTTGTGACTAAAAATGTTTTCTGCTATAGAAAATTATCTGCTAAAGCCTATTCTTTATTTCTTATACTTCTTTCAAGAATATCTCCTTTCTTCTCTTCCTCCATATTGTTTTTTTTTCCTTTCTTCCTTTTTTTTTTTTTTTTTTTGCCGAAGCAATTGGGGTTAAGTGACTTGCCCAACTCCATATTGCTTTAAAAGAGAATTTATACTGTAAAATCATGTTGACCTTGACATCTTTCCTACTAGCATGTAGAGAAAGTTTTGCTGACTACGAAAGTTTCTGGCCTCTTCTGACCTTTTTGTTATGACAACTGTTTTATGATAGTTATTGAAGCATCTTTTCATCTGTTATATTTCTTATTATTTGGTGTTTTTTGCATTTTCTCCAATTTCTCAAAATTTGACATTACATGGACAACCAATTCTGAAATGGCTTCTGCATCAGCAATCAGTTATTAAGATAGAGATAGAGTTTGAGCTTGTGATTTCATTGAAATAGGGACCTTCCTAGTGAGATAACTCCATCTACCAATGCAGGCCAGCGCCTTCTCTGCAAAACATAGTCTTAAAAGGACTGCCTATAGCACTGACAGAACTTGAACTCAGACTTTCCTGTCTTCAAGAGGAATTATCTATCTCCTATACCACAGTTGTCTCTCTATTTGTTAAGATATGGATGATTTAACTTTTTTTTTTTTAATGATAGTTTGGCACTCACCTCACACCGTCTTTTTCAAAGTGTGCAATTAATAACACTATTGTGCAATCATCTAGTCTTTGACCTCTCTCATGTCCAAATTGAAAACTGTTTTTCAACAGTTTTTTTTAACAACCTTTCCATATGCCCACCTTTGCATTTAAATTATCATACTTGTTAGTCAGATTGACTTGACTTGAAGACTTTTGCCTTTACAAAGAACTTCTCTACTCTATTTTCTAGAACAGATGCTAATGCATTGGCAGCTGTGCTTACCTTTGGGTCACTTTGCTGATACTCATCACTGCACTTCATTGAGAGATGGCCAAGTGTCTCATGAAACAATGTTTCTTGTGTGTAGCCTTCCAGCATGTTGTAAAACCAATTCCTTTGTTCATCTCATTCAGAACAAAATTCTAGCTGTTCTTTCCCCTTAGCTCTTAACTTCTTTATTTCTCCTGGTTTTATTGATAGTGATCATTCCACATGGACATGATCCAGTTACTTCAGTTAGGTACAATCATATTTAGTTAATATGTAGGTCTAAAATGGTATGAGTCTTAGTATGTCTTTCTCCTTTCCCCCACTACATTGTCAGTGACACTGTGGAAGTAGAGGATCTCGGCAGTATGGAAGGCCATTTTTTTAAATGGTTAGCTCTTTTACAGATTGCCCCATTGAAGAATGGATCATCTTGGGGTCAGCCTACTGGCCATGAGCTTATCCACATTTTGCTAGATTAGTCCTCACACAGAAGGTGCATTTGATGCTAAGTCCATCTCCAAAGCTCTTCTAGAGCTTTGCTGGCCCAGCCTGGGACAGTCATCTTTATGCAAATTGGAGCATCAGAATAGAATTTTTGGATGGTAAGACAATAACCAAAAGAAAGCAAGATGGAAAATTAAGTTCCTTATAAGTACAATATGGGAAGAGAGAAAGGTTTCTCCCTCAAACTAATCAGGGCTTATCCTGGAACTCTGGGATACTACATAAATGTAATATCTGATTTTATTCTTCTAGCCCCTACTTATGTTGGCTGTAAATACACCATAGAAATATAATCCTAAAGGGCTTAGTTTAGTTCTGTCTTTACTTAGTACTGAGAATGCATGCACTGTATGATTTTAAGCAATTCTACTTTTTGAATCTATAATTCCTCAACTCTAAAATGGGAATAATGTATTTTTTGTAACTACTTCATGGAGTTTTGATGAATGAATGAATGAATTGAGCATTTATTGAGTGCTTATTTTGTACAAAACACTGTACTAAGTGCTGGGGTTATAAATAGGAATGCATTCTAATGGGGAAGACAGTACATATGAATCTAATGATCATTATGAAAAGTTTTGTAAACTTTAAGGAACTATGTAATAAAATTATTTTTCATCTAGGAAATCTTTTTAAATTATCTGCTAGGTATTTGAAGCTGGGTATTGTCTCCTTAAAGTCTTTTTCAAAGTGCAAAGACAAGATATTTACTTTGGAGGAAAGAACACCATATTAAGTCATTTGGGGAATTGATGCAGATTAGTTTTTCAGATTGGCTAGTTTAAATTCGGGAAAGCACAGCCCTGAGGAAGCAAATTTTGGTAAAAGTCCATCTTGTTAAGAAGAGGAAGGACCAAAATGTGGTGTATTTACTGCCATCAAAGGGTAGGCCTGGATGCTTAATTGGGAAAGATACCTAGGCTAGTAGGGGTCAGCATAAGAACACAGGATACCTGGTAGAATAAGGGTAGCAAAAGGAATCAATCACTAATCATTTATTAAGCACTTATCACATATTAAGTACTAGGGAAATAAAACCAGAAACTTAGCCCCTGTCCTCAAAGAGCCTCCATATCGGTAGGGGAGATAGCACATAAATAAGTAGATGCATATGCAATAAATAAATAAAATAAAAAACAATGGAAAAAAAGTTAACCTTAGAGGGGAAATGTCAAATAACTGAGGGATCAGGAAGGTCTCCTAAGGAAGGCGACATTTGAATTGAGTGGTGAAAAAACCAGGATAGCTACTTCTCACAATGGATAGAGAGCCAGGCCTAGAATTAGGAAGATTCATTTTCATGAATTCAAATCTGATCTCAGATACTTACTAACTCTGTGACTCTAAACAAGTCACTTAACCCCGTACAAAAACACAAAGAAAGTAGATGGAGTGTTGGGGATAATTAACAGCAAGCAGATCATTTATTATTGCCCTATAAATTATATAGAAGATTGTAGAGGTAGGAAGAATCCATATCGCATAAAGTCTTAAAACCCAGAAGAGTTTACATTTGCTTTTGGAGGCAATTGGGAGCCTTGGACTCTCTTGAGTTAAGGGGCTCACATAGTCAAACTTAGACTTTAGAAAATCATTTTGGGAGCTGTGTGGAGGATGATTTGAAGCAGGATATCTGAATCAGGGAAACCAATTAGAAGGCCACTGTAATAGTTCATGTAAGAGATGATGGGAGCCTGAATTAGAATAGTGACCATGTAAATGGAGAAAAGGAGAGATATGAGAGATGCTGGTGAAGTTAGAAACAATAAGAATTGGCAACAGATTGTATATTGGTGGTAAATAGGACTAAGGAGTCAAGGAAGATGTTAAAGTAATGACTCCTGGATCTAGACAATAAAAAGATCAGAGAAAGAGGAAAACGGTCCCATATGTATAAATATCTTTATAGCAGCTCTTTTTATAATGAAAAAATAAATAAATAAACTAAAAACTAAGGGGATGGCCATCAGATGGTGAATAGCTGAACAATTTGTGATATGGGAATGTAATAGGATATTATTATAATGTAAGAAATGAGGAAATAGAGATATGGAAAAGAAACCTGAAAATACTTATATGAATTGATATAAAGTGACAAGAATTGAATCCAGAAGAATAATCATACACTAAAACATCAATATAAAAATGAACAATTTTGGAGATCTGGCTTTCTTGAAGTGTCAACTAAAATCCTGTCTTTTTAACCCCTCTTAATTTTAGTGCCTTCCCTATTTATCCTGGATATAACTTTCTTAGTATATTTTTGTTCCCACATTGTCTCCAGAATAATATTGTAAGCTCTATGAGGCCAAGAGCTATTTGACCTCTTTTTGTCTTCCTAGCACTTAGCATAGTGCCTCACACATTGTAGGCACTTAGTAAATGTTTATTGATTGATCATATAAATTGATGAAGAATGAAATGAGCAGAACCAGAAAACAATTTAGACAATATCAAACACTATAAAAATAACTTTGAAAGCTGAAAAAAATTTTGATCAATACACTGACCATCATAATTCCAGGAGACTGATGATAAATCATGTTATCCACCTCTTAACAGATAAGTGATAGATTTCAAATATAGAATGAGAAATACACATATGCATATACACACTGTGTGTATGTATAGGACAGAACCAATTAGAAAATGTTTTTGTTAAATTATTCATATTTGTTACAAGGCTTTTTTTCTCCAGTGGAGTGTGAAATAGAAGGAAGAAAAAAATAGTTTCTGTTCATTAAACAAATAAAATTTATTTTTAAAAATATTTTTTTCAAAAGGAAGTTTAAAGAGGAAAGGATTTAAGGGAAATTATAATGAGCCCTGTTTTGGACATACTGAATTTAAGATGATTATGGAATGTATAGTAGGCAGTTGGAGGTACAGCATCAGACTCCAGAAAAGAGACTAGAGATTGATTATAGATCTGAGATCAATTGCGTAGAGATGATATTTGAACCCTTTAGAGTTGGTAAGTTTACCGAGAGAGACAGAATAAGAGAAGGTGACAAGGATGAAAATGGAGCAAACAACACTGATAAGTAGCTAGATAAATAGGAGAGAGAAGTGTCCTGAAAATCTAGAAAGAGAGTAGTGTGGGAAGGTGATTGACCATGTCATATGCTTCAGAGAGGTGAAGGATGAAATTTGAGAAAAAGCCATTAGATTTAGCAATTAAGAGATCATTAGTAACTTTGGAAAGAACAATTTCAGTCAAATGATGAGATTGGAAGCCAAATTACAGGGAGTTTAGAAGACAATGAGAAGAGAGGAAGGATAAGCACAGAGGATATGATGAAATAGAATACTGAAGAAAGAAAATTTTGCCTTGGGCTGGCCCCAGTTATAACAATCCTGTCATCTTTTTATTCTGAGATGAATTTAACATTTTTCCAGTGCAGCTATGAGGCTTCTTCCTAGTCTTCCTCTTATCCAATCAAACAGACAGACTTCATGTCTTGCCGTATCTACCAGGTAGAACACCAGAGAGGCTTGGATTCTCTGTACCTGGAAGTAGAAAATTAGAATTTACAATTGCCTTTCTTATTCATACAAATAGATTCCTGTTGATCTCTCCTTGATGTTCCATTGAGCAAAATAGTCTAGTTAAGTGGAAAAGTGGATAGAGCAAGCAACCTGGAATCAAGAACACTTGAGTTCAGATGTAGCCTTAGATACTATGGTTATGATACTGGACAAAGTCATTTCATAAGTGTTTGCCTCTGTTTCTTTATGTGTTAAATGAGGATAATAGGTGGTTCAGTGGATAGAATACCAAGCCAGGAGTCAGGAAACTTATCTTCCTAATTTCAAATATAGCCTCAGAAACTTACTAGCTGTGTGACTCTGGGCAAGTTACTTACTCCTATTTGTTCCAATTTCCTCACCTGTAAAATTGGGCAAGAGAAAGAAATAGCAAACCACTCCAGTATCTCTACCAACAAATCCCCAAATGGGGTCCCAGAGGCAGAGATTCCTGAAAAACTGAACCTAGGATTTTGTGAGGAGAAAATAATGTTTATAAAGCACTTAAATTTTGATTATTATTGTTACATCATCACCCTCATGAGAAGTGAGAACCCTGGTATGTATCTGGCAACTGAGATATATTTCTCTCCAGTACATATCACCCTCCTCAGGTAATTGGTTGTCCTTTGTTCTCAAAGAAGACCATAACATCAGGGAGATGATGTCATGACAAGCAAGTGAATTGGATTTAAGTGAGGGAGAGCTGTCCAAGGTCACCTGCCTCACTTTCCTCTCCAGAGCCAGTCCTCAGTGAGGACATATTTAGTAAAAGAGAAAATGAAGCATCTACACCATGTTGCAATATTAAGATAAAAAATATTAATACTATGTGCCAGGCACTATTTGACAAAGTGGAAACAATATAAACTAGGTGTAAGGAGATTTAGGGTTCTAATCATGGGTTAGCTGAGATGCTTGACCAAGTGCAAATTACCCAACCTCTCTGGGCATCTGTAAAATGAGGCTTGAATGGGGTGAACCTAAAATACCCCTCCCAACTTTTGCATTCTACAATTCTAATTAAAACTCTTTAAGAAGTTTCTTATTAAGGACTCTTGATGAAAAATGCTATCCACTTCCAGAGAGAGAACTGATGAACTCTGAGTACAGATTGGAGAATTTTTTCCCCACTTTTCTTTATTTTTCTTCCTTTCCCCTCCCTACAGTATAACTAATATGGAAATTTTTTGCATAATTTAGATAGATAAATAGATAGAATGGATATCATATTCTAGCTTCTCAACTAATGGGGGACATGGGCAGTAAGGAGAAAATTTGGAATTAAAAAGAAAATAATTATAAGAGAAAAAAGTTTCTTTTGAATCAGTATTTTTGGGGATCAAATATAGAAATAAGGTCTTAGATTACTAAATAAATGAGAGAACAAGTTAGAAATTTGTTACTTAAGTATTCCTTCCATTTGCATCATGCAAGGCCACTGTTGCAGAGCAAAACACTTAATTGTGTCATATCAAGAGTTGATGTTATATGGGCATTACATCTCAGAAGATATCATTTTGCTCACATTATAATGAGGATTTGTGGTATTTCCATACATTTGATAAACTAAAAGCCTTATTACAGGTTATGCTTTTTGTAATCCGGATAGGTACCTTTTGAATAAAACTTTGGCCATAGAGAAATAATCATGATTTGAATGCTGCATTATAAACCCTGAAATTAGCTTTTATCAAGTAAACTGTCACACATTCAACATAAAGGCTTAATTCTATCATTCATCTAATTGCAGAAGAAAACACACCAATAATATCTCTTTTTAGGTATGGGCAGATTGTACTCTAAAAAAGGTTAAATTGCCCTAATCCCATCTTCTCTTCTCCCCACCCTAGTAACTCTCTAGTTGCCCAGAGAATCATAGATTTTAGAGCTGAAAGGAAGCTAAGAGGTCATCCGTTTCTACTCTCCTTATTTTATAGATGAGAAAATAGAAGTTTAAAGAGGTTGTGACATGAGCAAGGTCACACATGTGGCAGAGAACAGAGCCAGGATTCATACCTCATCTAGTGATTCCAAGTACTATGTACTTTCCACTCCCCCATACCATTCTGATATAGTCTTTGTTGAGGGCAACTTCCATACTTCTTGGTTTTTCATTCTCTATTAAATGGTCTTGCCCCAGGTGAGAAAACTAATTTCTTTAGCACTAAGGTTTTCCACCAGAATTAAATTTAAAATGTTTCAGGTTTGTCCTGTGAAATCCACTTTGCCAAAAATCATGTAAGACAAAGATCAAGCTGAAGTCCCTGATAAAGAATTTACATTTTAGTGTTAAGAATCCTCCAGCTAACTATGTCAAAAATTAAAAATTTAAAAGGACACTGTCAACCTCCCAATGAGCCTAATTTTGGCTCTGCTGAACAAATGGCAAAATTGAGAAGGGAATTATTTTCAGGATTTGTTTAATATCCTTATTTCTTTAACTCATTGCTTACTACTGAAAAAAAATATATCTGTACCAAACACATGTGCAGCATAGAGTTTATACATAATTTTTAAAATGTCATGAGTCAGAGTATAAATTGAAAAGTGGGACAAGTTGTTTTTATTTTGTGCCTATTTTAGGGTTATGGTGATAATGCCTTAGTGGATAGAGCACCCAACCAGGGGTCAGAAAGATTCATTTTCTTGAGTTCAAATTCTGGCTTCAGAAACTTAATAAGTGTGTTACCCTGGGCAAATGACTTAGCCCTGTTTGTCTCAGTTTCTTCATCTGTAAAATGAGCTGGAGAAGGAAATAGTAAACCATTTTAGTATCTTTTCCAAGAAAATCCCAAATGGGGTCAGGAAGAGTCATACATAACTAAAAAATGACTGAACAATAACAACAACAAAACCATATATTAACACTTTAATGTTTTTAAGGGCTTTCTTATTCATTATGCAATTTGATTATCACAAAAATTCTATGACCTATGTAGGGCAGTTTTTAATATCCCCATTTTACAGATAAAAAACATTGCAGCTCAGACTGGCTAGCTGATTTGCTCCAAGTTGCCTAGAGAGTAAGTAAAAGAATTAAGATTAAAATCTTTAACAACTAGGATTTCTTCCCACTGCAATGTATTGGGCTTGTTATAGTTGCTAAGTAACTCAATTTAATCAACCTAAAGTCTGAAAGAAATGTATTATTATTTATCATGTAATTGTGGGTGGCGTTCCTTTAGTGGAAATTCACAAGTATATGAATATTACCAGTTTATTATTTTATTATTTCTTTAATGTTTTCTTGCTATGTTTTAAACAATAATCAGTTGCTAATAATCACACTTTTAGTGCCTTTTACAAAAATAAGAAAAATAATAATAATAAAATAGCTTACATTAATATAGCCCTTCAAGGTTTATAAATCACTTTAGAAATATCATCTTATTTTGTTTTCACAATAACCCTGAAAGGCAGCCAGGTGGCATAATGATGGAGTGTTAGACGTGGGCTTAATAAGACCTGGGTTCCAATACTCCCAGATACTTTGCTAACTGTGATAACACTAGACAGATCACCTAACCTCTTTTCTTCTTTTTTGTTATTTGGAAAATGACAGTTATAATACCCACCTCTCAGGATTGTTGGGAAGATTGTTCTTGTCATTTATTCATTTAGGTCTAACTCTTCCTGACCCTCAAGACTACACTGTTCATGAGATTTTTTTTAAACAAATTCACTGGAATGCTTTGCCATTTCCTTCTCCAATTTTAGGCAGGAGTTAATTGACTTTCCTGGGATCCTATAACTAGGAAGTATATGAGGCTGGATTTGAACTCAGTTCTTTGTGTTGTAGCCATTGAGCTCTCAGCTTTTTCTGTTGTGATGATAAAATAATATCCCTAAAGCACATTTTAAGTACTACATAACTGCCGATTATTTTTCTTAGGCAGGTTTTATTATTATTTTGTTTTTACAGATGAAGAAAAGTGAGTCATGGAAAAGGCAAATAACTTGCCCTGGATCATAAAGCTAGTAAATGTCCAAGGCCAGATTTGAAATAAGACCATTGAACAAAACCATCTGGTGTAACAGTTGAAACTGATTAATATACCATATAACATTCTATAATCCACCATCTATCCAAAGAGAGGAAGTAGGTTTCAACATCAGTTATCTGGAACAAATACCATTCATTGCATTGGAGGATAAGAATCTGGATTTTTTTCTTAAGCTTTCATTTGCTTTGCTATTTTTGCTATATATATATATATCATTCTACTCATTTTTGTTGTTCCCTCTGAATTTTTTATGTTCATCATTCTTTATAACACATTCCTTCCATTGTATTTATAAACCATCATTTGTCCAAACCTTAATCATTGCACATATACTTTGTTTCCAGCTTATTACTTTACAGAACACGACTGTGAACATTTTGGTATAAACTAGATTTTTTATTTTGCTTATCACCTCCTTGAGACCCAATCTAAAGGACTGCTGTGTCAAAGAGTATAAATTTTTAGTAACTATTTTTTTACATAATTTTAATTTGCTATCCAGAATATTGGACCAGTTCATAACTAGTGTTTTAGTATGTTCATCTTGGGATCCAATATTATCCAATTTTGTCACCTTTTGTCATCTTTACCAACATGTGTATGAGTGATAAATCAAAGGTCCTATAATTTACATTCCTTGTATTATTAATAATTTGGATTATGATTGATGCTAGTTTTGTTTCTTTTAAAAAAATTATTCGGCTCTTTCAAATACTTAATTATTGGAAAATGATTTTTGGTCCTATAGATATGAGCCAATTCCCTATAGATTTTGAATGTCAAACATATGCTGGTGCATGGATTTTCCTCCTCGATCCATAGCTTCTCATATTTCAATGTTATTGACTTTGTACAAGAGCTTTAAAAAAATTATAATTAGAGTTGTCTGTTTTTTCTTTCGTGATTGCCTATGTCTCATATGGTTACGAATTCTCTCACAAGTCAAAACTTCAAAACTACAAACTTTATTTCTTTAATTTTTAAATAATGTAACCTTATTTTTAGTCATTTATTCAGTTGGACCTTATTTTAGCATATGGTGTAACTTACTATTATAAACCTATTTTCATCTGGACTCTGATTTCCATTCTTGCTAGCAGTTCTCAGATAAGGAATCCTGCTTTTAGTAGATTATATTCTTGGGTTTATAAAAGATTAACTACTATGTATATGTGTAAACAAGTACATAAATATACATATGTAATTTGATTCCAGATCTTGTTTATATAATCTGTTCCCTTGGTGCATTTAAAAAAAATTTTTTAAAGCAGTACCAAAAAGTTTTGATGACTATTGCTTTTTAATATAATTTGATTCCTGGATCATTCTAATTTTTTCATCATTTCTCTTGACACATTCCTCCACATGAATATAATTATTATTTGTGATCAGGATGGTAGCTTGGTACCCTGATTGCAAATTAATTTATAGGGTAACAAGATTTTTATTTTATTAGCATAGCCCAATGAATATCAAATCTCATTCCAATTATTTAGATGTTCCCTTATTTCACAGAATAATAGAATCTTAGATTTAAAACAGAAAGGAAATATGGAGGCTATTAAGTCTAATACTCTCATTTAAAAGAGAGGAAACTGAGGCAGAAAAATATTAAATGATTTGACAAGGTCATACAGCTGATAAATATCAGTTGTAGAAATTGAACTCAGGTCTTCCCGATCACAGGCCCAAAGCCCATTTATAGACATTTATATAAGTATATTTTGATAAATTAACATCTTGTAATTACTTTCTTGGAATTTCTCTATCATTTCCTTTTAATTTTTGTTAGTAATGTACAGAAATGCTGATGATCTTGTGGATTTATTTTTGTTTGCTTTTTAAAAAAAAAACAAACCATACTTTACCCAAGGAAAGAACAAAGAGATTCCTTTTACTCTATCCTTACAATCAGGGGGTTACATTTGTCTCACAGAAATTTATTTCTTTGTAGCATACGTAGTCATTGATTTTCAACTCCCTAATTCTCTGTGGTTTGCCAGGAAAAGTGATAGAATGAAAGAAGAACTCATTTAGGAACCAGCAGACTTAAATACCTTGGCCTATTGCCTCTCACTAGCCATGTGTACTTGGGAAAGTAATTTCTTCTTCCTGGATTTTTGTTACTTCATCTGTGAAATAATGGATTCAGACTGGATGATCTCTAAGCTTCCTTCCAGCCCTAAAGTGAGAATATTTTATTGTGATGCTTAAAATTATGACACCATAGGGATATAATGGCAATAAGTACAAGAAAGAAGCCTATCTAAATGTACACAATACTGTATAGCACCTAGATGCTATCTTGTTTTGGGGGTATCTTTTCATATTGTTGCATTATTGCAATGAACCATGACATACAAGAACCAGCAGTAAGATGTTTATCCTTCCCCCAAATGATTCAACTCCCCTGAGGCATTTCCCCAGATTTTTTCAGACTTATTATGTAAGCCATGAGCTAGCACATCAGCCTCTTGTGGGAGTTTTCTGTGATGGCATGAAATATTTCCAGGATTGCCTTTTATACAATGAGACAAACACATCATTTCTATAGCTTAATGAAAATATTTTGCCTTAGAAATTGGGTAGAAGGATGTAGTAGATACATAATAATTGCCATACACCTGACACCAATTACCACTCTCTCTTCCAGAGGGCTATTTTTCATATGAGATATTCCATCTTTGTTCCATATCACATTGTCCATCAATATGCCATCTATTTGTCTAAAACATTCATAATTTCTGCTTTTCTAGGATTCAAGTAGCAAAATGATGAATACTTTCTCTTTGTAATTGGTGACCCTAGTAGTTAGTCCTTTCTTTAATAGTTGGGTTGGTATACATTGTTTTGTTTTGTTTTGGGTGGGTTTGGCTTTTTTTTTTTTTAAAGAAGGTTAAATATTGTTTTAGTTTTCAACACTAAGCAAGCTCAAAGAAATGCTTAGGGTTTGGGTTGTTGGGTGGTTTTTTTGTCTTCTTTTGATATCACAAAAGCTCTTAAAATCCCCATCCATGAATGTTGGTGAATAAAACCTACTGATATTATCATTCTCTAAAGGGATCTTGCTCACATGGGTCCTTTCTTATATAAAGAAAAGCTTTTATTTTTGTTTCTTTCACAGGAAAAATAATAGTGAGAATGGGATATTCTGAGGCTGGAAATGATACCCTGTGACGCTAAGAGCTCCACAGCTGTTTTTTCTTAAGTGTGGATGTCTCTGCTCAGTGGACAATGGACTGATCATCCCTAATCATCAGCCAGATTCCTTCCTAGGATCCAGGTTCAAGGAAACAAAGTGACTGAGAATGTGGTCTTTGTTTTTGTTCAGTTTGGCAATATTAGAAATAGAGAGCCTCCTACCACAGGCTTTGTAATTTTTTACACACTTAATACATCCACAAAAATAGTTCCCACTCTCTTAATTTCATCCCACTTAGAAGGTTGCAGCGGTGTATCTAAATGCTGCAATATGAGCAAGTCTACTTCTTTCAAACACAGAAATTGATTGATCTTATACTATTTCCCACTCCCCACATAATATTGAAGCTGTCATGAGAATGGATTAATGCTGGACTCCACAGTACTGCTGCTTCCTATTAACCCCCCCCCCCAAAGCTTTTTCTCAAATCCCCAAACATACCTTTGTCTAGTACTAGTACCCTTACTCTTGTGACAGGTATGCTAAAAAAGAAGAAATGGTACTGCCTTTGTGAGGGGGGCCAGAAAGAAGACAAATGATAAAATTCCTGCTGATGGAACAACTCAGTAATTGGAGGGACACTATAGAGAAAGTCTGCAGTGATTATAAAGCAGAGATGTTCTTTAGGGGTCCTAGAGCCAGGGCTACACCCATCTTCCCCCAACTTCAGCATAATAACTAGACTGTGTAAGCTTTGCATGCATTTTCAAAGTAGCCAGAGTGAGGGTGGACAGAGAAGAGTAAGTTTTCAGCACATCCATGGAGATAGGTACACAAATCCCATTACTAGTAATGGGATTTGTGGGCGTATCTTCCATACAGTGCTTTGAAATTTCATTCCATTCAGTTTATTGCAATACAGTCCAAGAGAGGAAGAAAAACCACTTCACTGAGGCAGCTTGAAAGGGAATTTTTAAAAACTCTTTTAAGACTTAATTTTTTAAAAAAATCTTTCTCCTGCCTTGCTTCCACCTTTGTATTCCTTCTTCTTAGATGTTAGGAAAGAGTAGATTTAAGAAGCAACAACAATTAATGCATTTCTAAAGTCCTCTTTTTTTTTTAAGGGGAAACATAAAATCTTATGTTTCCCAAAATAGTAATAAACAAAAATTAGAGAACAAGTTTGATAAATATGTTGAATGTGTCTGGCATTGCTTCGAATTAGTTTCCAAACACTTTTTTTTTTTTTTTTTTTTTTTTTACTAAGGTGATCCTCTAAGTTAAAGAGTTTACCAGTAGAGGACATTTTTGGGGGACTAATGACTAGTTAAGGGGGGGGGAGAAGGTATCTGTTGGTAAACCATAACGACATTTAATAAGTGATTGTTTAGTTTAATTGCCTTGTTAATTCTCGATTAAATGGTGGTAGAACTCACACTACAAGTCTGTAGTATGTGTGGAAAAATAATGGAAGATGTAAGTTAAATAACTCCAGTGTTGAGGATTTTTTTTTTTTAATATTAATGCTTATTGTTAGAGGATCACTGTAAGCTTCAGGATTTGGTTTTATTTTATTTGGGAGGAAGCAATTTTGGGTTAAGTGACTTGGCCAAGATCACACAGCTAGTGTCTAAGGTCAGATTTGAATTCAAATCCTCCTGATTCCAGAGCCATTATTCTATCTACTGTGTCATCCAGCTGCCCAGAGCTTCAGGATTGGTTACCCATGCAGATTTGTCCTGGCTCAGCTTTCTCCCCTTGTTTTACATATACAAGGGTAGTTAACTGCACTTCTCTCCCTTGAGCCATCAAAGGGCATGTCAGATTTGGGCTTTGGCACAAGCTAAGTTCCATTCTGAGGATATCAGACCAAAGTTGGCAGGAGTGGGGCAAGAGACACAGCCTTGATGCTACACCTCTTCCCTGTAGCTGTTGTTTCCTCCTGAATAGGTAACTCTACCCTCTGCTCTAGAACACTTAGGACCCTGACTACAAATTGAGTTCCATGACCTGGTATTGTTCTCTCCTTCAATCCTTCTGTATCCTTCCCTGCCACTTACTGGGTTACATGTAATCTTTCATTTTCAAAGAAAAGTCAGATCTCTTCCTCCGGTCATGTATTGACAAGCCTGCTCTTTCAAGATACCCTCTGCTCCCAGGTGCCATCTCTACAAACACAAAGGAACCTTGGCCTCCATGCTCATATTCTCTGACAGGGGATGAATGATTCTCTCAGAAGAGTTTCTGACATATTGATTGGCTTCTTGTCAGGTTGATCCTCTGTCAGCCAATGAGCACAGATAGTTTGAAGTGGCACCCAGCAGTGCTCCCATGAACCCTACTTTCTATTTCAGACAATCCCTGTCTCTAAATGATAATTTGCTAGGACTTGTAGGCTCCCAGTGCTTATGAATTGGGAGGAGATCCCCCCTTAACTGTAACTGACATAACTCTATTTTCTTCTTGGTTTGGAGTTTGTTAGTATATATTTCAGACACCCCCCCAACATGATAACAGTAGATCCTATAAGAAAATATTACCCTAACTCCAGTTCTTTTCCCTTATGGAGTTCCTTTGCTCCTCTGGCTGAAATCCAGGGTCTGTGTGTGGTCTGTCTGCCTGGCTACAGGGCTTTTTCAGGGTTCCATAAAAGTACTGTACAATTACTTAAAGAGCAAGTTGAGAGTGTGGCCACTTATTGTGTTTTAAATGACCAATTTCCCAAGCTACTGCCTGAAATTACACAATCTTCTATCCTATGGTCCTTTCTCTATACTGTCCTTACTGACTTAAAGGACCCTGTTTTTCCCAACTTGAGACCCTAGAGAGCACAGTCTGTCAAGTCATGATGAATTGTACATTTTGGTTTTAGGGGAGGGTAAGTAATCATTAGAGAGAAGGCCTCCTAAACTCATTCCATTTGTGACTCAAACAAGTGGTCTGAACTTAGACCTCTATAGATGAGCTTTCAGAACATTAAGACTTAAGACATCTTAACTCTCTAAAAGATATCCTTCTTCTCTGAAATATGAATTCAGTAAGGCTAATTTTCACTGTAAATTATGAAGTGATCAAATGATCAAGAACAAACAAGATTTCCAGTCACAATACATTGTACATAGTGATTAATAATGCTTTTTTTCATTCATTAATTCATTTATTCACTCATGCATACATGCATGAGTTCCTACTCATTGCATTGAGTTCAGCCAGTAGCAACTGGAGGCACAGTAATTCTGTGACTCAAGTCAGCTGTATTTGCTGACATTTGAATAGGTGTGTGATTTAGTACTGATTGTAGTCCAGGATCTATACTGTTGATCTATAAGCTACCCTATAAAAGGGATCTCTTCAGCTCTCATAATAATATATCAGGCTACCCAAAGTTTCCATACAGACATATTTGAGTATCATCATGCCTCACACCTCAGTAAAGCAGAATGCTATTATGGCTATC
Organism: Myrmecobius fasciatus; assembly: GCA_023553655.1. Taxonomy (NCBI): domain Eukaryota; kingdom Metazoa; phylum Chordata; class Mammalia; order Dasyuromorphia; family Myrmecobiidae; genus Myrmecobius; species Myrmecobius fasciatus. The sequence goes on from JAJPUD010003432.1 coordinate 197,133, forward strand.
TCACTCCCAATTCTTTGAACTGTAAGCAAGAGAATGACAAGTATGGGCTGGGGCTAACCTAGACTTTGAGAATAAGGCCACTTGAAAAAAAAGACGTCTGGAGCAATCATCCAAGCCTGTCACTCCCCTCTTTTACATTTTTTGCCATTGTTATTCTAACCCATTCCTCCTTTCCCCCCTAGTCCATTCGACTTCCAGCCCTAGAATCTAGCACTAATTAAAACTATTTTTCAGGGAGGAAAACTGAGAAATCTAGTAAAAGAATGATTTTTGTCAAGTACATATCCATTCAGTGGCTATCCATTAAATGGCATGAGAACTTGAATCCTGAGAGTCAAAAATATATTATTGTCTCCAGATCACTTTCATATCTCAATTCTCAGTCCTCTCTCCATTTCCACAAGCTTCGTGTGGCTGACATTTCTTTCACAAACAAGAGAAGGAATAGACGATCAAGAAAAAAGTACAAACAAAAGCCTTTTTCTGACATTAAACACACACACACACACACACACACACACACACACACACACACACACACCAGAAGGTTCATACCCCGAAATAATTCTCACTTATTTACTTAGTGTCCAATTCAACAACAGAAATATGCCCAAACTTGAGTTTCTTTTCTGTTGTATTGCTTCCACAGGGAGGACAGATCTTGTGCTTGGTTGATTTGGCTTTTTCCCTTCTTCCCATCTCCCTCTCATTTTCTTGCTTTTCTTAACACTTCTGAGAGCTGTCTGAGAAGTTGCCTGTATGCTCTGACCCCAACCCTTCTCACCTCAGCTAAAGCTCTCATGTTTTGAGTAGCCTTCTTTTTTGTTGCAAAGGGATTCTGCAAGAGAACCCCATGCAAGTGGCAGAAGGGGTGGGAGTGTTGGAAAAATGCAATATCTCAAGCCAAGAAAAGCTTTGTGGTTCATAAATGCTTTCATTAGTTTACTCATGAAAGATTGAAAAATTTGGCTAGCTTCCCTCCCCTTCCCCAAAGTCGACTTGTCTTTAAGTTAATGACAATATAAAATTTAAGGGGAAGATTCTCCATCTACCCACTCCTTTTTAAAAATTATTTTGTATATATTTTATTTTTTAATTACATGTAAAAACAATTTTTAACATTCTTTTTTTTTTAATTTTGAGTTTTAAATTCTCTTCCTCTCTTTTCTCCTCTCTCCTTGAGAAGACAAGCAGTTTTAACATAGATTATGCATGTACAGTCATGCAAAACACTTCTGTATTAGCCATCTTTTGGGAAAAAAAATACAGCCCCACTTCTCCCTACACACACACACAAAGAAAAGAAAAAGAAAGAAAGCAAAAAGAAGTATGCTTCAAAATACATTCAGACTCCATTATTTCTCTCTCAGAAGATAGATAACACTTTTCAAAATTGGCTTCCACTCTCTCCCCAACCCCTTCACTAAAGTATTCAGATTGATGACAGATTCAGATTAAGGCATAATGACTTATCTAGAAGACTTATATTCAAATCTTACCACAGATACTACTATCTCTGTGACCCTGGACAAATCATTTGAACTTTTTCAGGTTAATTTCCCACTAATAAAAACAGTACTTTTCTCACAGGATTTTTTTTAAAATTTTCAATAGTATTTTATTTTTAAATACATGTAAAGATAGTTTTCGACATTCATTTTTTATAAGACTTTGTGTTCCAAATTTTTCTTCCTACCCCTATCACCTCCCCACTTCCCAAGACAGCAAGTAATCTGACATAGGTTAAATATGTGCAATTATTTTAAATATATTTCCACATTTGTCATGTGGTCTCACAGGATTATTGTGTGGATTAAATAAAATAATATCTATAAAGGGCTTTTCAGTGCTGTCCAATTCTTCATGACCTTATTTAGATTTTTCTTGGCAGAGACGCTGGAATGGTTTGCCATTTCCTTTTCCAGTTCATTTTACAGATGAGGAAACTGAACAGGGCTTAAGGGTTAAGTGACTTGCCCAGGATGACACAGCTAGGAAGTGTCTTGAGGCCAAATTTGAAATGTCTCCTGACTCCAGACCCCTCAGTCTAACTACTTCAACACCTAGCTACTCCTTGCAATGCTTAACACATTATATAAATCAGTCAGTCAGCAGCACTTAAAAAGCACAGTGCTAAGTGCTAAGGATACAAAGAAAAGCCAAAAAGCAAACAAACAAATCAAAATTCCTGCCCTTGAGAAACCCACTTTCTGATGGAAAGATAATATGTAAATAACTAGGTGCAAAGATGATAGAAACTTATCATTAATAAGAATATTACTATCAATAGGACATTAGGAAGATTGGCATCCTTTCACTTTGCCACATGGATCCTCAAATTCCTTGGATACATATGTAAAATTAAAGCTATTGGACTAGAGCTTTAACTATACCTGGCACACCTGTGTCTAACTCAGAACAGGGAGAAATATTCCCCAAAAGAACTGCATTTTGCATCCCTTGTGGGATAAGCAGATGGCTCCAGGTAAAACCTGATAACACAGTAATATCATTTTTTAAAAATCATTTAAAAATAGCTAATTCCTTGCCTACCTTCACCTGGTAATTACAAATCAGAAGCTATCGTTATCTCGAAGCAGCCACTCTTAGTTTTCATTTCCTGACCTCTGTGCTGTGAAAATATGTCATTATCTGAAGCAGTAGAATTTGGTTGCTTCAAGTAAGTGACCTACATATAACGTATAAACTGCACGAGAAAATTAGGTGTTACCTTGACAGAAAATGTACTGTAAATGTCACTTATTCTTATTAGTATTTATCATTTTTAACACTTGGGCCCAGCACTGCAGAGTAATGTATAGAAAAACTATGGGGCTCTCAGATTGGAAAGTGTCTGAAATAAAAGGCAGGTATTTAACCATAAAAACTCAACTGGTTTAAATCTTTCCATACACTCTGAAGCTATATTGTTTGAAGAAAGATTTTTAACCTTAATAGAATGCAATATGACTTAACGTGGTAGTAGGCATGCAGAATTAATTGCTATGCGAGCAATTTCCTAAGCATTGTTAATTGCATTTCCTGTGGTTAATTGTTTCTCCCGGTCCCTGCATCAAAATCAGAACCTGTCTCTGTCAACAGACCTTTCTTCATGACAGTGCTGGGAATGTAGCAACATCGTTAACCTGTGTCCAGATAAAATTTAATACAGTTTTAGTGTGGCTATTGGGTGAAGGAAAATATTAAGTAGAATTGTAAAAATCCCTTTAAAAAAGAAAGGAAGGGAGTTGGATCAGGAATCTCCTAACCAAGAAATTTGAAAGAAAAGGGATTTGGGGGAGGGGGGGGCGGAGGGGGAGAAGGAGGGAAGAAGAGGTATTACTTTCAACTCTGTCAAAAGGATAAGTTTAACAAAAGCAACAAACTAACAATCACTTCAGATGGATATGTTCTTGCTAAAATAATTGGAGAGTTCCCACAGAGTAACCAGAAGGATCAAGTAGGCCCCTGTGTCAATCTAGAAGGTTAATACACATAGAGTGAAGAAAAGCCAGTGCTCTCAAGGCTGTCTTGTTTCCTTAGCAAAAGAGAGCCAGTGAGACAGTGAGACTTTATCCTTTAGTGAAGTAAAAAAGAGAGATGGAGAGAGAGACGAAGACATACACAGAGAGAGGGACAGTTCTGGTCTCTGACTTTATCCTTTAGTGAAGTAAAAAAGAGAGATGGAGAGAGAGAGACAGAGAGAAAGAGAGAGAGGGAGACAAGAGGGGGACAGTTCTGGTCTCTGACTTTATCCTTTAGTGAAGTAAAAAAGAAAGATGGAGAGAGACAGACAGAGAGAGAGGGACAGTTCTGGTCTCTGATTTTGTCTTTTAGTGAAGTAAAAAAGAGAGATGAAGACACAGACACACACAAAGAGAGGGAGACAGACAGAGAGAAGGACAGAGAGAGAGTTAGAGAGAGAAAGAAGAGACAGAGAAAGAGACAGAAGATACAGAGAGAAGATAAGTAGAGAGAGAGACAGAAAAGAGAGACAGACAAAGGCACAGAGAGAAGAACACAGTGGAAGTGATAGCTTTAAGAAGGTTGAGGACTCTTGGCACTTTGAAAAGACCAGGAACATTGAAAGAAAAGACTTATTCACAATCTGATGAAAAGTGGTACATTTAATATATGAAAAGGAAAAGAAGATAAAGGAGTGGAGGGGACAGTGCTAGGCATTTCAAATGTCAACAGATGGAAATCAACAGGAAGAGAGGGTTTTAAATGGGCTGAGGAAACCATTGGTACAACTGTTGTTTTGGACACAGCCTTCCTCTTCCTGCCTCTCTCCCCCATGGAGGATATGAGTGTATTGACATTTCTAGTGTGGGACAATTGAGCTTTCATAACTGATTTCAAAGAAGAAATAGGGCCCTCCGTAGAGATCTGGCACTGCACTATCTGATCAGGGCCCTTTGCCCTGAGTTTGGGAGAAAACCTGGCAAAGTAACTTCAACACAATAGCATACCTTTTTGTACCATATTTCTTAAGGGAATATTGGCAGGAACTCATGAGTAGCCTGTCCCAGGAAGCATCCTTCTCTGGAATTAATTAGGAAATTTTGGGCTTATTGTCTTCATTCTTCCACCTGCCTCTTGTAGGCCTTTCATTCTAAGACTGCAAGTGGTTGTGGCATAAGATAGGGAGCAACTAAAAGCAGCTGCACTTTGCCCATCTATGTGGCAAGCTGTTTTGGATGTCTCATCCATAAAAAATGGATTTACCTGAAAAAGGCTACTGGCACACCCCTCGTGACATTTCTAGTTCTGAATTATATATTTATTTTTCATTACTTTGTCTCTCCTGCAGCAATGCATCTGCTCGGACTCAATTGGCAACTACAGCCGGCAGATGGACACACCTTTAACAATGGGATAAGGACCGGCTTACCAGGAAACGATGATGTGGTAACATTGCCATCTGGAGGCAAAGGTGAGGTTACAGCTGCTGCTTGCCCTCTTAAGGTCACAGGAATTCAGAGCTCTTGCCAGCCATTCAGTTTTTAATCCAAATTTTGGAAGGTATGCAAAAAAAAAAGCATTTGATGGTCTTTTGTAAGTGCCCACATTAAATGCTGTTTGCTGTTCCTGTTTGTTTGCTATGTTTGGCTGCAATAAGTCTGTGCTGGCTCTTTGCCCACATATAGCAATGTGCATACCTCCACTATCTACATTGATTGGCACAGCCCTTCAGCTACTTGAAGGAATCAAAAGGACGAAGTAGCAGCAGCAGCAGCAGCAGCAACAACAACAGCAGCGACTTGGGCTGAGCAGCAGCAGCAGCAGCAGCAGCAGCAGCAGTAGTAGTAGCAGAGAAAGGACATTCTTATCAGAAGAGAGAGCAGCAGACACTTGTATGTTGTTATGGTAGAGACCTATCCCACTAGGAGAGATCCAGTATCCCTAGGGGGGATAAGGCAAAGCCTGGCTCAGCATGAAAAAGGAAAAGTAGTGGTTGTTCCATCTTCAGAGAAAATAGCAAGTAGTTTTGACAACTAGCTAACAAAGCTTCCCTTCTTATAACAGCAAGGGGACAAAAGAAATGTTTATTGAAGCAATCAGGCACCATATTCTTCTAGAGAAAAAAATAGGTGCTAACAAGGTGCTAAAAGGGGAGAGGAAAAGCAAAAAGAGAAGGGGGGTGAAGAGGGAAGATTGTAGGGAATGGAGACATGAAATAATTAAAATAAAACAACAGAAAATGCCACATTTAACCAGCTGACATATTGCACATTTAATTCAGGATCAAAATAATAAATATATAATGTTGCTGTTAGGAGTTTCTCTAGCTACAAAATCTATACCCTTCCCCTTGGCATAAACAAATAATATTAATACTACTTACATAATAATTAACATGAGACAAGAGTGAATTCAGGACTGATCTTAGAGTTCACAGGACCATGGGTTTAAATTCCACTGCTGGCACATTCTAGTTATATGACCCTGGATGAGTCATTTACTCTCTCAATGTCTAAAATTATGAATTATGGAAGAGCTTCTGATCTGCATTTTCAGGGCAAGTTTCCTTCCTGGGAGCTTTTTATAACACATTCTAGCTATGTGACCCTGGAAAATTCATCTGCCCTCTTAATGTCCCAGGCAACTCTTAAGATAATTAATTACGGAAGAGCTTCTCATCTGCATTTTCAGGGAAAGTTTCCTTCCTAGCACTATACTTATGAAATCTCAGATTCAGACAAAATATAAATCTATGTGTATATGTATACTCACATATATGCAAAAGAAATCATTGTGAGTTCATCAAGAATAAGTGTATCAAACCTACTGTATTTCCTTTTTTGGCATAAATATTAGCCAAGTAGATGAAAGGAATTATATAGATACATTTTATCTAAAGTTAGCAAAGCATTTGATAAAAGTATTTCATACTTGTCCTGTGGGAAGGATGAAGTGTTGTGAACTAAATGATAATGTAATTAGACTCCAGGCTGCTTAAAGGACTGGGTATAAATTGTAGTTATTAACGTTCAATGTCATCTTAACAGGAGGTCTCAAGTGAAGCACCCCTAAGATCTGTTCTTGACCCTGTGCTGATTCATATTTTCATCAATTTCTTGTCTAGAGAGCAAGCTGAACGGCTTATCTCTTTTGCTGATGACCTAAAGAAGGAAGGAATAGCTAACACAGAGGATTATAGAGTTGGGATCCAGAAAGAGCTTTTATATTTTTATATTATAATAATAATATTATATTATAATATATGATATAATATATCACTATTATGTAATAAAGATGCATCTTTATAAAAAGATGAAGTTAGATGAATATAAATGTAAAGATTCATTTGGGAAGGTTCAAAAAATCAATTTCATAAGTACAAAATTTGGGGGAGGCATGATTTGACAGAGGTTGGCCAGGAAGAAAAATCTAGGTGGAATTAGTGAAATACAAGCTCAATAGGAGTCATTACTATAATGTAACAAAGAAACTAGTGTGATATCTGGCTGGGTTGAGATGCATACCTTCTGGATTAATACATTCAGTTTTAAGAACCAGAGTCTACAACGAGCATTGATAAGCTAACAAGTATGTCAGTGGATAGCAGTGAGGGTGGTGCAGGAATTTGAGTCCATGTCATGTGAGAATTGGTTGCAAAATCAGATATTCAGCCTACAGGAAAGAAGATTCAGCAGAGCATATGATAGCTTTATATCCTCAAGCTTTTGAAAGGATGTCACTTGGGGGGAAAAAAATGGGGAAAGAGTTGTTCTAAGCTCCAGAAGGTAAAATCAGAAACATTGAGTAGAAATTGAAAAGAGTTAAATTTAGATTTGATGGGATTAGGGGAATACAAAGGAGTGGTGGTACAGGACTTCTAACAATTAGAGCTGTCCAAAAATGCAATGGACTGTTTTGAAAGGTGATGCCTCCCCCCCATTAGAGGTCTCAAACAAAGTCATGTAATCTTACAAAAGGAATTCTTTTCAGTTGTACATTAGACTAGCTGACTCCTGAGGTCCCTTTCAGTTCTGTAATTCTGTGATACAAGTATACATGCTATGCACATGCACAAGCACACACACATACACACACACAACCTCTAATTCATACACAATCCAAACCATATTAACATAACACTAAGATTTCCAAATACTTTAGCCCATTAGATTTTCATTGGTCTTCGGAGGTAGATACTACACATATTGTTAACTCCATTTTACAGATGAGGAAGCTGAGGCCTCAGAGGTCTTAAGAAATTTGCCCAAAGTCACATAATAAGTATCTGAGCTGGAATTTAACCCCAGATCTCTGCCTGATTCAAGTCAGATGTTTTTTTCCAAAGTCATCTTGCCATCTCTAATTAACCTTATACCACTATCATTCACTATAAATTAGTCTTAAAGATAGCTGTTGCCTAAAGAATTTATATAGAAAAAGTTTTTTTTTTAAGCCTGTATTATTTATAGCAAAATTATCATACTTTATCCATTGGTCTTTGGAAGGCATCTCAGAGATTTTTTTTTTTTTACTCCAACTGTTTTATTAAGATCCCAAGACTGGAAGGCATCATATGTCCTGCTACTATTTCTTTAGTATAAAGATAAGACTAATAAGAAGGATTTTGTGGTTTTCTGCCACAGAGTTTTCCATTGGTCTTCCAAGACTTTACTAGCTAGTATTGCTTAAATTTCTCTTCTTGTTGTTGTAAAAAATGCTAGGACTTTTGGTAAAGAAAAAAAACCCTTTTATGTATTTTTATTCTTTTTTTTTTAATCTTGGAGTTAACAATAGGTATCTTCCATTGCTGATTTTATTTAACATTTTCATAAAAGATTTGGAAAGTAAATTACAATGTGAATTTTTTAAGTTTTTAGATGACACTAAATACTTATGTGTAGTCAAATGTAAATTTGTAATATAAGAATAACTGGAAAACTTACACGCCTTCCATCTTGGAAGATTAAAAATAAGTTAACATTTATTAAGTGCCTAGTATGTGCTAAGTGGCAACTAGGTGACACATGGACAGCTAAGGGGCTCAATGAATAGAGTACTAGGCCTGAAGACTCATCTTCCTAATGTCAAATCTGACCTCAAACATTTCTAACTGTATGACCTAACCCTGTGTATCTCAGTTTCCTTTTCTGTAAACTGATATGGGGAAGGAAATGGCAAACCACTTCAGTATCATTGCCAACAAACCTCAAATGGGATCCTATAGAGTCAAACACACCTTAAAGGACTAAACATTGTGCTAAGCACTGGGAAATGTTAAGAACTATAAGGAAAAATGGAAAATATGGGAGAAAATATGTTTAAAAGTTATAAAATTAATTAGATGGGGCAAGCCTAGATCTTTTCATTTTGATTCTCCAAGAGCTTCTCTATCTGCCTACCTCTCTCATAAAACCCATTATCCTATCTCTAAAAACTGTAATGGCAACTACATTTCTAGGTTTTTTTAATAGGCCAAAATAAAATTATACACCCCAATACATTTTTCATGAGCTGTTTTAAAAAATAGATCCAAATCCTATTTAACCTGAGTAATTAAAGTTATTTGCTACTTCTGATTTTTTTTTCAGCTGGCTTCTTTAAATACTTTTTGGAACTGTGTTGTAAAATTTTAAATTTCGAATTCTTTGGAAAGTTTGCAGGGATAGAAGTCAAATATTTTTTATGTGTTAGATGTGTATACATGTGATGAATTGTAGTGTGTAGTTTTGGAAGGAATATGCTATTGTTGAGTATATGGTTGCATAAACTTACACATCATATAGTCAAGTTAACATGAGCCAGGCACAGTATTAAGTATCAAGGACACAAATAAAGGCAAAAAAAATAGCACCTTGAGGAGCTCACAATCTACTGAGGAAGACAACATGTAAACAACTATATACAAATGAAATATATAAAGAATAAATGAGAAATAAATCAAGAGAGAGAAGGCACTAGAATTAAGGAGAATCAGTAAAGGCTTCTGTAGAAGGTAAGATTTTAATGGAATTCAATGGAAGTCAGGATGTGGAAATGAGGGATGGCCCCAGCCTTCTTTCCAGTGGTGTAAAGAGCCTATCTATATCTATAGATATGAAGTCACTTGTGGCAAAGCCCCATTTGTTTGTTTTCATGTATGAATATGGCATGCTTGAAAAAATGTTAAAAAAAAAAAGTCCCATACTTTGCTAAATTTAAGATGTTCAAAATGAAAAGTAAGATTTAAATATATATTTTACCTAATTATAGACCCCAAATAGTTTGTGATATATAGAGAGCTAATCACAAAGCTAGGATAACCTGAGATCTAACCCTGTCTGTGTGACTCTAGGCAAGTCAATTAACCTTATGGTGCTCTCCAGTTGAGGTCAAATTCAGTAGGGCCATATATTGCCATTATATATGTGTTGTATTATATGTGTGTGTGTGTGTATATATATATATATATATATA
>JAJPUD010003432.1:207150-248927 GCA_023553655.1 Myrmecobius fasciatus
TATATATATATATATATGTTGTATTATATTTTTATTTATTTAGTTAAACATTTCCCAATTACATTTTAGTCTAGCAGAACTTTTGCTGGCTGCTGACCCTAAATTTGACACCTCTAGCTCTAGATCAGAGCTTCTCAAACTTTTTCCATTCATGACCCCTTTTTGTCCAAGAAATTTTTGTTACTCTAGATATGTATAAAAATAGGTATACAAATCAAACATTTACTGATAATAAATCATAAAGAAACTATTTTTTTTCTTTTTTTATTAAAGCTTTTTATTTGCAAAACATATGCATGGGTAGTTTTTCATCATTGACCCTTTTTTTATTATTAAAACTTTTTATTTGCATAACATATATATAGGTAGTTCCTCAGCATTGATGTTTACAAAGCTTTCCATTATAAATTTTCCCCCCAGTCCCCTCCCCTCCCCTAGATGGCAGGAAGTCCACTACATGTTAATTATGTTAAAATACTTGGACAAGTCCAGTATATGTATACATATTTCCACACTTGGCATTGTTGTGCAAGATAAATCGTATCTACAAGAGAAAAAAAAATCAGGTAAAGGAAACACAATGCAAGCAAACACCAATAGAGAGCATGACAATGTTATGTTGTGGTCCACATTTCACATCCCTCTCTCTGAGTGTATATGGCTTTCTTCACTGAAGAATTGGAACTGGTTTGAGACATTTCATTGTTGCAGAGAGCCATGACCATCAGAATTGATCATCACATAGTATTGTTGTTGCTGTGTATAATGATCTCCTGGTTCTGCTCGTTTCACTCAGCATCAGTTCAGGCAAGTCTCTCCAGGCCTCTCTGAAATCGTCCTGCTGGTCGTTTCTTACAGAGCAATATTATTCCATAACATTCATATACCATAATTTATTCAGCCACTCTCCAATTGATGGGCATCCATTCAGTTTCTAGCCACTACAAAAAGGGCTGCCACAAACATTCTTGCACATGTGAGTCCCTTTCCCTCCTCTAAGATCTCTTTGGGATATAAGCCCAGTAGAAACACTGCTGGGTCAAAGGGTATGCACAGCTTGATAACTTTTTGAGCATAGCTCCAAATTGCTCTCCAGAATGGTTGGATCCGTTCACAGTTCCACCAGCAATGTATTAGTGTCCCAGTCTTCCCACATCCCTTCCAACATTCATCGTTATCTTTTCCTGTCATTTTAGCCAATCTGACAGGTGTGTAGTGGTACCTCAGAGTTGTCTTAATTTGCATTTCTCTGATCAGTAGTGATTTGGAGCAACTTTTCATATGACTAAAAATGGTTTTAATTTCATCATCTGAAAATTGTTCATATCCCTTGACCATTTATCTATTGAAGAGTGGCTTGAATTCTTATAAATATGAGACAATTCTCTATATATTTTAGAAATGAGGCCTTTATCAGAACCATTAAATGTAAAGATGATTTCCCAATTTGATGCTTCCCCCCTAATCTTGTCTGCATTAATTTTGTTTGTACAGAAGCTTTTTAACTTAATATAATCAAAAATTATCTATCTGGTGTTCAATTAAGAGTTCCAGTTCTTCTTTGGATATGAATTTATTCCATCTCCACAGGTCTGAGAGGTAAACTATACTATGTTCCTCTAATTTGCTTACTATATCACTCTATATATCTAGATCATGACCCCATTTAGATCTTATCTTGGTATGTGGTGTTAGGTGTGGGTCAAGCCCTAATTTCTTCCACACTAGTTTCCAATTTTCCCAGCAGTTTTTGCCAAATAGTGAGTACTTATCCCAAAAGCTGGGGTCATAAAGAAACTATTTTAAAACAATTCTTTGGTATACATAGAATTTTACCATTTCTTAAAGAAAAAAGTAAATTTGCATGCTGAGATAGATGTACTTGTTTATTTTTACACACAAAAAAAATAAATCTTGGTGGAATATTTGATGCCTTTTACTGTTGCCAAAATTTTTGTGACCCTCACATTTAGTTGTGACTCATAGTTTAAGAAGCTTTACTTCAGATGACTGTTTAAAATTACTAAATGCGGAGACAATTCCATTGGGAGAGGAGTTTTCTCCTAAAGTTATTTCTTATTCTTATCCCTATACCCTTGACAACAGGGGCATTGATGTGATAGCAGGGATATTAGAAGAAGCTTGGCTTGTGCAGCAGATAGATCAGGAGTCAGGAAGTTTCTTCCTGAGTTCAAATACAGCCTGAGACACTTCTTAGTTGGGTGAATCTGGGTATGTCATTTAATCCAGATTATCTATCCAAAAAATATTTTGGCATTTAAATTGAACAACAACAAATCCTACTACAACATAATAAAAATTTCATTCTGAATCCCCAAATAGGATCATACCAGGTTCAGGAACCTTTAAGTATTAAAGTTTAAAATCTAAAGTGCCTGGAATAGCTTTGGTATTTTCATCAAACCTTCAAGAAAAGACTCCAGGTAAATTGGTTTATCCACTGACCACCCTCATCCTCCTCCCTCCCAATTCTATATGTTTAGATAACCTGAATCAATTCCTATTGATTTCTTATCTAGTGTTTCAAAGAGGCAATCAAGATATATTGGCAATAAGTTAATTAAATAACTCCCCCCTCTATTTTATGTGATATACAATAATCCTTCACTCCCATAATGTTTTAATCAAGCTACAACAGTATTACCAGAGAGGTTAATCTTATTAAGCAATTACTGAATAAGTATCCTGCAGAAGCAAATTAAAATGTAAGCAAAATACTGCCATGTGAGCCCCATGTAAGATGGCACATCGATAGAGATTTCATTACCTGGTCTTTAGGAATGTTTACACTCCTCAGGTTTGGAAACGAATCTAATAGACAGAACAACCCACATACCCTGATGTGTTAGTGGAAACAAAGCACTTGATTAATTACTTGAAGGAAATATGTTCTTGGGCTTTCTTCTTTTTTCTTTTTGTTTTGTTGTTATTGTTTTCCATGTTTTCACTCTACAATTAACTCTTAACATGGTTGGTTATTGTGCTGCATCTCAGAAGGAAAAACACATGTTATTAGAATTGCTGACCATTATGTATATTTATTGATAAAATGAAATTAATTCATACATCTTCACCACAAAGGATTCAAGAGTACAGGAGCCTCCAGAGGCAGTGTCCAAGGGGGCACCTTGAGTTAGTTGGGTAATATAAGAAGGTACAGTTTTTTATGAGGAAAGAGATTGGAGGATTAAGGAGATAGTGCAGAGAGAAAGAGCATGAAGAGAAAAAAAAAGACACAAATAAGAGAAGATTTAAAGAAAGTTTGAATTAGAGTACAAAACAAAATGGCATTTTAAGTAAGAATTCCATGGGCTTTTAAAATTTACTTGCCCTCTGAATAGATGCTTTTTTTTTTTGAGTCCCAGATTATACAGTAAGTATAATGCTAAAAATAGCATCAACATTCCTTTGCCTCAAATCCCCCATATAATTGAATTATATAATCCAAAATTTATCACTGAAAGATTATCATGGTGATGTGATCTTTTAATTATGGAGAATGTCACTTAAAATATTCCCATGAAAATTTATTTTAAATAATTTGAAATGTTTTCCAAAAACCACCACTGGAAGATGATGATAATGATTATGCCTTAGTCATTTTTTTTCTTTGTAAAAAATAAAATAACCCATTAGAATGACTTTTGTCAAGCATTTATTTGAGGTCAACAGGAAGTTGGGGCATCCACTTCAAAAGGTCTTGTGTTGCTGAACAAGCTTGATTATTCCCCCATCCCATTCTTCATCCTGCTCTAGCTTGGGCTCCATTAATGCCAGCCTGTCTGTTTTAAGCCCCCTACTTTCTCGGTTTATAACTCAGCTGTAAACATTTATTTGTGCCTGGAGCACATTTCTTTCCTACCCTTCGAAAAAAAATCAGAATTTCCAGATGGTATGCAAGTTGGAAGGAAAAAATGGCAAAGACTGTTATTCTGTTTAGAAACATGTTTTTCTACACTTGCCCTTTCAGCAAAAACTTCATAATGATTTTTACTAGTTTGGCATAGTGTACAGAATTAGGAGCCAGATTAGCAGGGTGGTTTGTCATGGCTTCCTTGGATTCTTCCTCTCAGCCTCCAAATGAACACAGGGCAGGCTCTCAGAACATTCACATCCCCTTTTATGGAGCCTTTCCATTATAGCCAGAATTCCAGAGAGAAGCAGGGGTCTCTACACTTAGGATCTCTATCACATGGCACACATTGTGACCTCTTGGAGGCAGGTAGTTTATTAATCTACAGAATCAAGACAAATTCCCTTTCACCTCAATTTCAATGGAATTTTGTTCTTTTCTATTCATAATCAAGGATGTCACCTTTAGAAAGATGCTTTGGTAAATCTCAAGTATCTTATTTCCCACTTAGGGAGCATTTTTTTTAGTTAGAGAGGTCTTCCAAGTGGTGAGCATCATTGCACTTTGTTTTTGTTGTTTAATTTGGGGAAACTGGAGCTGAGATTTCATAGGTGAGAAACTCCCTCTTTCTATAGAATGGCATTTGTTCTGTGATATATAATCTTAGAGAGTTTCCTAAGCCACTGACTTGCCCAGTGTCATAGCCAGTTTTGGGCAGCAACAGGATTTGAGCCCCTCTCTTCCTAATTCTGAAGCTATCTCTCAATCCACTATGTCATGCTGCCTATCTCTGATGTTGGTGTTATCAATGTTATTTGTTCTGTTTCTCTAAAATACTTGACTATGTCCTGGGGGTATTTTGCCCTCCTTCTTTTCCCAAGGGAGATTGGATGGCATGTGTGAAAATTCTGACTGCACAAAGTCTCATCTCTGATTCAGCTTGGATCCTCTGAATGAATAAAACCAATATTCCCTGGGCTATGAGAAGTATAAATGTTTGTTCATAATTCATAAGCAAAAGAGTTTACCATTTTTGCCCAAGGGCACAAAGTGGAATTTTTAAAAAGGGGTCAGAGACTAAATTCAGTCACTAATTTGCAAATCAGAAAGCTGGTGAGATCTCATAACCCTTCATACATAATCTGAATGCCAACACACAAGAATAATATTGATCACAGGGATGATAAAATGCACCCATAAAACCCCTGGTGATCAATTGAACCATGAAGCTCTAATGACAATTTTGTTGGAAGTCAATGGTGATTTGGAAACCTGGATTCCATGTTGTTTCTGCCATCTTTATATAAGCTTGGTCCCTGGGCAATGAAGCACTGAACCTCTGGAGGGTATGTACAGTCATCTCCTGGTTAAACTGAACTCACAGATGGCTGTCCTGATTTCCAAATAAATGGAAACGAAGTGTAATGACTGAAGCAATATTCTGAATTCAACTTTATTTGCAGTAGATAAAAATATGTGAGGTGGAATAATCTGTGTAGCAGATTTATGCTGAAGAGCCCTCTGAGTTCTGTTAAGTTTAAAAAGTATTAATATAAGGCTTCATTTTCATGTCATGAATATGGCTTCCTTTCCTTATCACTTGTTTGGGAGATAATTTCACTGTTTCTGTAAATGAATTATGGCAACATTTTCTGAAATGATTAGTTCCTAATGTGGATATGGAAGGCTGTCATTTTTCTCATCATCAGTCTTACTTAACTGGTTGAAGTTTTAGGTACATGTTTCTAAAATGGGCAATATCTCCAAATTTACATGAGCAATCTTCCGTGGAGTTATAGAGTTGGACTGCCCTGGAAAATTGATCATTAATGTTGCCTTTAAAAAACCTGCAGATCTAATCTTCAAGCCAGGGATGAACCATCCAGACCATCATTTCTTAAGCATCTTCTTTTCAGGGTATGATTATCATCTTCCAAATGTTCTCCAAACTGCTTCTAGTTATAATAACAAAGATAGAGGAAAGTAGACGGTATGTTGTCCACGAAGAGATGAGACCTAAGGATTATGAGTTTAGGTTAGTCCTGCTGACTAATATAGTATTTTTAATTATTGAAGTCAGTTAAATCATCACTTTAGTTCAAAAATTGGCAAATCTATTTTTGACTATACCAAATCCAATATGGCAGCTAGGTGGTACAGTAGATAGAGTGCCTGGTCTGAAGTCAGAAACATTAATCTTTCTGAGTTCTTCCTGGACTCTTACACTTCCTAGTTGTTTGAGCCTGGGCAAATCACTTAGCCTTGTTTGCCTCAGTTCCTCATCTATAAAATGAACTAGAGAAAGAAATATCAAGCCATTCCAATATCTTTGCCAAGAAAACCCCAAATAGAGTCATAAAGATACAACTGAAGAAAAGCAAACTCTAATATAGAGTGAATTTATTTTATAGGAAATATACTTTGACCAGTCACTAAAAAGAAAAAAGCATGACCTTTTCCAATTGTTTCAACATACATTCATGCACATATTTATACACACATGCTCAAAGATAATGCTTACTAACTTACCTTGGTTAACCAGTGATTTAGGAGAATCAGAGTATTATATAGTTGAGAGACCTGAAATATTTATTTTAACCTTCTCATTTTCCTGATGATGAAACTGAGGTCCAGAAATGTTTTGCTTGTTTCACACAGCTAGTTGTGGCAGAAACAAGAATCCAGTCATGGATTTGGATTTGGATTTGGATTGGAAATTCAAAATGAATATGTTTCCTTTTTGGCTCTTATCACTAACACCTAGCACAATACCTGACACAAAATAGATGCTTATTAAATTGTTAATTAATTGATTGACCTCAGCAGACCCTCTAATCAAATCCTTATATGATAAAAAGAAAAAAGGAAAAGGAAAGAGGGAAGGAAGGAAAATGGGAAGGAAGGAGGAAAGAAGGAAAGGAAGGAAGGAAGAAGATAGCAAGAAAGAAGGGAAGGAAGGAAAGAAGGGAAGAAAGGAAGGGAGGGAGGAAAAGAGGGAAAGAAGGAAGGAGGGAGGAAAGGAGGGAAGGAAGGGAGGGAGGGAGGAAAAGAGGGAAGGAAGGGAGGGAGGGAGGAAAAAAGGGAAAGAAGGAAGGGGGGAGGAAAGGAAAGAAGGAAAGAAGGATAGATGAAAGGAAGGAGAGAAGAAAGGAAGGGAGGGAGGGAGGAAAAAAGGAATTAATTCCTTCTATCAAGAACAAGTATTCATTAAATACCTAATATGATCCAGGTGCTGTGACAGTTATTAATGAACATTTATTAAGCACGTACCATGTGCCAAACACTATGATAGTCAATAGTCAGTAAACATTTATTAAGCACTTGCTATGTTTCAGATACTATGCTAAATACTGAGTAGACCTTAGGGATACAGATACAATAAAATAAAATAATCCCTATTCTCAAGAAACGTATCTGTTGGGGCAGCTAGGTGGTGCAGTGGATAGAGCACCAGCCCTGAAGTCAGGAGGACCTGAGTTCAAATCTGGTCTCAGACACTTAACATTCCCTAGCTGTGTGACCCTGGGCAAGTCACTTAACCTCAATTGCCTTGGCCAAAAAAAGAAAAAGAAACGTATCTGTTATTGAGGAAAGTAACATGTGAATAAAAAGTACAAAACAAATAAAGCTTGTTAAGGAGGAAGAATCCTAGAAAGATTAATGTAAAATGTAGTACTTGAGTTCTGCCTTAAAGGAAATGAGGGATTTTATGAAGCAGAGGTGAGGAGGCAACGATTCTAAGTATGAACAAAGGCACAAAGCCTGGAGAATGAATTCTATGTGTAAGTGACAGAGAGAATGCCATCTGAGCTTGGATAGTAAGGGACATGCTAAATAATGAAGCTGGAAAGGGAAGTTGGGGATAGTCTATAAAGGACTTTGAAAGTCAAAGTAGTTTATATTTTCTCTTAGCAGCAATATCTGATTATCTATTTATTGAGTAAGAAAATGCCATAGTCATATCTGAACTTAAAGGAAACAGCTCTTTCACCTAGGTAGGGGATAGAAATTTGAAGCAGGAAGACCAGTTAGGAAGCTCTTACAGTTGGGTAACAGATAATAAGAACCTGAATGCTAAGGTTCCACCTTTGTGAGTTGAGAGAAAGAGTTGGATATAAGACCTTTTGAATAGGTACAAATGACAAGATTTGACAATTACTTACAGATATGTGGTGGGGAAAGAGGGAGGCATCATAGATAGCTCTGAGCTTACTGATCAGGGAGACTAGAAGAATTGGTGGTACCTTCAAAAGAAATAGGGAAATTTGAAAGAAAAGTGGGTTTGAGGCAAATGTCTGAGTTCTGTTTTAGACATGTTGATTTGATGGTTTTTGTATTATCCAGTTTGATACATCCATTAAGACAATTGGTGATGGGGAACTGCAATCCAAGAAAGGATGGGGACTAAAACATATAAAAGTGGATTTGTAGCCTTTGCTTAAAGATGTCCATTAAGGAGGAAACCACAGCCCTCCAAAGCAGCCTGTTCCACTCCAGGATAGCTCAGATTATTAGAATTCAGGGTGAAATTTGCTCCTTTGCAAATTTAATCTATTTCTTCTCATTCAGTCTTTTAGGGTCAAACAGAACAAATATAATCCTTCTTCTGTGTGAAAAGTCCTTAAAGGACAGCCATCATATCCTTTCTTTATCCTTTTCTTCTCCATCTTAAATGTCCTCAGCTCCTTCAACCACATGATTTCATCATTCTGCACAATACCCCCTCTATAGGCCTATTTGCTAGTATGTAGTAAAATGATCAAGCACTAGACCTGCAGTCAGGAAGACCTGAATTCAAAATCTAGATTTGGACACTTAGTGGCTATGTGATTCCAGGAAAGTAATTTAACCTCTCTGTGTCTCAGTTTCCTCAGTGTAAAATGGGGATAATTATAGTGTCTATCTCACAGTTTTATCCCAGAGGATAAGATGCTATAATATATATGAAGGGCTTTGTAAATATATGTGCTAGAATTATCATTATTTTTCACATTATTATTATCATTCCTCCTGTTTCATCTGCTGTTTCCATACCTTTATATTGATTCTCCTCTGTGTCAGCAATGGTTTATTCATTTACCTCCACCTCTTAATTTCCATATTTTCTTCAAGGCTCAACTTTAATCTCATTATCGGCAGAAAGCCTTTTCAGCTTCCTCCAGTTTTCCATACCTTCCCCTCTAAAATTATTTTGCAGTTACTTTGTATGTACCTTACATGTTTTATATAATTTTCTCCTCCTTTGCAATATGCATTCCTTGCTGGTCAGAACTTTTTTACCTGACTTTGTCTGTTTGCATCCCTCTTGCTTAGCATAGTGCCTGGCACATTATGGGTAGTTAATCCCTTTTGATTAGCAGATAAATTATAAGTAGGGAAACTAAAACATGGATTCCTCAGTAACCCAGGAAGGCCTATCACTGAGATGGAGTATAGCATAATAGACAACAGTACTGGGCATGGAATGAGAAATATCTGGTTTCAGATCCTGTCTTAGATATTTATAAACTGTGTGACCCTCCAGGACAAATATCACAACTATTCTGATCAGTTTATTCATTTGAAATAATGAGTTTGATGACTTTCAAATTTTTGTTGAGGATTAATGTGATAATGCAAAGAAATTGTTTTGAAATTTTAAAGTGCTATGTAAATGGCATTTTTTCTGGTATTTAGATTATTTAAATGGTAGTATGCTATTATAAATAGAAAGGAAGGCCTTAGAATCAAGAAGACCTAAATTCAAATCCTATCACTTGACATGTACAGGTTGTGTGACACTAGTCATGTCACTTCACCAGGAAGACAAATTCAAATCCAGCCCCAGACACAAGTCACTTGACTCCTGTTTGCCTCAGTTTCCTTATCTCTCAAATAAAGATAATAATAGCACTTATCCTGGCTAGTTGTTGTGAGAATTAAATAAGATAATAATAATTATAAGGCATCTTGTATAGTGCCGAATACATAGTAAGCACTATATAAATGTTAGTAATTATTATTATTATTACTTATCCTCCCAGTATCCCCAGGCAACTCTAAGACTGATTTAGAAAAGAATTTTTTATCTGCACTAGGAAAAGGATTTTCTTTAGAGGAATTCCCTGCACCAATAGCAAATGGAACTAAAAGAGAAATATACAGGACTACAATAATGATAAAACTTTAGACTGTAAGCTCTTTGAGGGCAGGAACTATCTTTTGCTTTTTTGTATCCCCAAAGCTTAGTACCTACTACCTAGTAGGTAATTAGTAAATGTTGATTGGTTAGGTGAAATATTACTTATTTTTTAGACAATAAATCCTAGTCTTCTAGTTGCTTGGAGCACTGAGAATTTCAGTGATTTAATCAGGGTCACACAAATTTTTCTAGGTTAATGTCATGTATATTTTTCTTTCTAGATTTTGATCAAAACACACATATAATATCTCAGAGAAACTAAGTTAAAATAGCTACATTGGGTACAAAGGGGCCTGATCAGAGCAAAAATCTTTGAGCCTTTGTGAAGCAGATGTGGTTATTGAAAAGGTAAAGATTTACACCCCGGTGGTGGCAGATTATTTCCTGGGGTTACTTTTCCAAAGTTGAAGTAAATTAAAACAGGATGGGATAGCATTACTGTCTAAAAAGTAAGCAATGTTTTGACACTGGGGATTCATCTGATTTTTTTCCTAAGCAACAGCTCCTAGGGAGGTTGACTCTTTCTCTCTCAGCCCACAGCACTGGCATTTGGCTTGACATTATCATAATCCAGTATATTTCTCTTGTAGCTTGACTTGTTTGATCTCATTTTCTTGCCCCCCCTCTCTCTTTCTCTCCCCTTTCCTCCTTCCCTCCCTTGTCTCTCCCTCCTTTCCTCTCCTTCCTTTACTCCCCCCCTCTCCCTCTTCTTCAGTTCATCTCTCTCTGTGTCTCTCTCTCTTTGTCTCTCTCTGTCTCTCTGTGTGTGTGTCTCAGTCTCTCCATTTCCATGTGTGTGTGTCTCTGTCTGTTTCTGTCTATCTCAGTCTCTCTCTAGCTCTCTTTCAACATCCTGTTCCACTCCAGATTTGAAACATCTGAAAGCCTATCAGAAATGAGGAGAAAGTCCATTTTTATGAAATGTCAAGATGAAACACTTTTCTATCAATAAGTATTCATGAAGCATATACTATGTGCCAAGCACAGTGCTAGGTATCAAGATAAAAAGGGCTTATATCTCTAGGAATATAAAGGGCCAAATACAAGTATAATTTTAATAAATTTTTTTCCACATGAAGAGACAGCATACTATGGGGACCTCAAAGCCAGGAAAACCTGGTCTCAAGTTTCACTTCAAACACATTCTGATATCATCCCTCAGCTTGATTTTAATTCTTTCTGGCCTTATTTGGCCCTTTTTGTGAGTTATGAGGAAAAATAAGATTTCCCTTCTAAATGTCTTTTGCATATGTGAAAAAAGTAATCATGTCATTCTTTGCCTTCTTTATACAAGACTGACCCACTAATCCAGGAGTTCTTAGTCAGTCTGCTGCCCCAAACCCCTTCTCCAAATAATCTCTCTTATATACAATCATAATTGAAGGAAATGCTAAATTTCAGTTAGAAGTTAGTGAAAATAGAGATGTAATCTTTTTTTACCCAAGTTCACAAATTCCCTGAAATCTGCTGTGGGCCAGCTTCAGAGCAGGTGTATTAACTGATTATGTTGTTTTCTTTGAAAATTGTACAGTTTCTCATTCACCCAACAGACATTTATCAAGTGCCTATTTTGGTCTAGTACCTGAGGATTGAAAGAATAAAAATTTAAAAAAAACAATCTTTGTCTTCAAGAAGCTTCTATTCTACATGAGGATATAACATGTAAACAGATAAGACCACTGACAACCCCTGAGATTAGACAAAACTTGCCATAGAAGGTTGCACCTGAGCTAACCCTTGCAGGAACCTAGAAATCTTCATCTGTAAAACAAGAGGGTTCATTTCTGAGGTCCCTTCAAACTTGAGGTCCAAGATCTCATGAACGTAGAGGGGGAAGCTTGGTGGTAGAGTAGATAGGCTACTGAAGTTTGCACAAATCTGGCCTCAGAGACTTACTGGCCAAATCATTTAACTATACTATGCCTCATTTTCCCTATCTGTAAAATGGAGATCATAATAGTACCTACCACTTTACAAACTTTAAAACTCTATAAATTCTTCTGTTATTATTAATGGTAACAACAATAATAACATGTATCTAAGCAGCAGAAGCAAGGAGGCAATATAATCTGGCAAGACACAAAAATATAAGATGGAATATCAAATTCAGAAAGCAGCAAGGAGGGAAGTTGGGATGGAAGATTGTATCCACAAAGGGGAGTTATATGACATAATCCTGGAGAGGTAAGCTGATGCAAGATTGTACAAGGCTTAAACTGTCAAGCTCAACAGTTTGCATTTAATTCTAGAAACAATAAAGAGTCACTGAGGATTTTTGAGCAGGGGAGTTGCATGTTCTGTTTTCTAAGAAAATTATTTTACCAGCTGTGTGGAAGATGAATCATAAAGGGGAGAGAAACTGGAAGTAAGGAGACTAGTTAGGTAACTACTGCAATTATCTGAGCAAGAAGTAATCATGGCCTGAATGAGATTGGTATCCAAATGAATGGAAGGCCTGAATCAGAGTTGTGAGTGGTGAGCCAAAATGGACATAATTCTCTAATAGGAATTGAATTATTGCCGAATATAGAGAACACATGATTACTAGCTTCATCCTATGAAAGTATCATAAAGATAAATAGGTTATCACTTCCAAGAATAATCTGCAACTGCCTTAGATTTTTTTTGAAGCAAAGTCTTTCCTAACTTTTTGATCTTTTTTTAGGTATATCTGACTTTTTAACGGCCCCATTTGGCAAAGATGCAGCAGTGGTTTGCCATTTCCTTCCCCATTTTTACAGATGAGGAAACTGAGGCAAACAGGTTTAAGTGACTTGTCTAAGTATCTGAAGCCAGATTTGAACTCAGAAAGACCTGCTTCCAGGTCCAGCCCTCTTAATCACTGTACCACTACATGGCACACATCTTTTCAGGATGTTTCAGCATGTTTCCTAATGAAGGCAATAGAAGACATTGCTTACTTATACCTTTTCCAAGTGCAATCTTCCTAATATAGGTAACATATGTGAATTTTTAGGTAACTACTTTTATTCCTGTATTAAGACTGAGAATTACCTACAGGTCTCTATTTTTCCTTCAGAGTTCAAGTTCCAAAAGATGTCAGTCACTGAGAATATATGGGTTATGTGGGTTTCGGGTGAGGAAGTGATCGTTCCTTGCTACTAAGAAATCCTCTCCAGGATTATCTGTTTCTGAGACTCCTATCAATAACATTCTGGGAAGGGATAGAGATCATGCAGAAGAAACCCTCTACTACATGTTGAATGCTGGTGGGTGGATGGTGCTACAGCATTTTTCAAACCAACCTTTGGTTGTGATGATGATGATGATGATGATGATGATAACATAGCATTTACTATGTGCCAGATAAAGGTATTAGGTCAAATGAGGGAGTACTTGTTAATCCTTCCAGGTTTCCATGCCTTCTTTCAAAGATCAATAAATAGGAGACCAGCCAGGTGGTGAAAGCATTTTTCCATTGAGGTATTTTCTTTTTGGACATATTTTAGTTTGGTGGGGTTGTTATTTTATTTAGCAAAATATCAAAAGCTGTATTAAACTTGTTTTTGGTATGTAAGAGGAATAATTAATGTCTAGAAGAATTAAATTCAATGCCACATTAATATTACCCCTTCCCTGTTGATAATTTTTACATCCCAGTCACATTCAGGGTGGCTGGAAGGCGCACAAGCAGCTTTACATGTACTTATCTGACTTTCTGCTCTTATTATATTTGATCAGCAAAGAGCAATCACAGAATTAAAAAAAAAAAAAAAAGTAGTGCGCCAAGATTCCAAATGCCCTAGGGTATGAGTTTATAGCTTTGTTATTTAAAAAAAAACTAAACGTTTTAAGCTTTGATTTAAAGAGAAAAGTTTCTGTGAGTTTAATCTTAAGTATTAAAAAAAATGGCATATAATTAAACAGAAATTCAGACCCCATATATGCATGAAATATGTCACTCACTTGATGCCTTTTCTTGTTTTCCAGGGCCCTGGACTCCAAAAAACAGCAGCATAGATAGTGGGGAAGCTGAAGTAGGAAGACGGGTCACACAGGAAGTACCTCCAGGGGTGTTCTGGAGATCTCAGATTCACATCAGTCAGCCTCAGTTCTTAAAGTTCAACATTTCCCTCGGGAAGGATGCTCTTTTTGGCGTGTATATAAGAAGAGGACTTCCACCATCTCATGCCCAGGTATGAAAATGCTTGATAGGAATAAAATAAAGCTAACATCCTTGTTAACAGAGTCAGCTTTTCTAGACCTGTGGGTTATCCCTTGGGCTATCAGGTTAAGTCTTTCAAATGTCACATATATTCTGTTGCAGATTAAAATGTCAGGATGACATAAGGCAAAATTTAGTCCTTATATTTCTGGGTGCTTCTCCTCTACTTGCTTTTTCCTAATTCTTTTATTGTTTTTGAGATAATTTCTGTTGGAGATGGGCTTCATCTAGAGTATTAGGGATGAAGCGATTAGACTGGGTTTTATTGTCTCTTTCATTTTTGCTTTAATCCTATATTGGTGGAGGAGGGAAAGGGAAATCTTCCAGTGGCTCTATCTCAGAGGCATATTAGCACCTACTGAACTATGCTTACAAGAAGAAATGTACTGAATCTAAGAAAAAGCATATGGTGTCTTCTTTCCAACGCTAACTCATGAAGCCAGTGGGCACAAAATAAAGAGGATTTAGAAAACACATACATTTAGAGAGGAGAAAAAATACATCTCATCAACCTATCATGATCAAGTCAAAAGAAGACTTCAAAACCTGTCAGAAAAGTGTGCATGTAGCAAACTACATTTAAGATATTCAGAGTTTTGGAGACTGGGACAATCAGTGTAAAGACTATGTTTTATTTTTGAACAGATGGAAATGTGTAGATTTTATATTACCTTGAACAGCATTTGCTGTAGGCAGGGATAAATAAAGGTAGAATCACTGAGTCAAACTCATTCCACATAATCTCATCTGCCCTGTGGAGAGAGAGGGGCTAAGGAGGGAGGCACATCTGTGAGACATCCCTTAGGCATGGGGTACCTCATGGGTTGTTGTAAGCAAAGCATTTTGTAAACTTTAAAGCATTTTTAAAAAAGGAATCATTGCTTAGAAATGCAGGGATGGAGGGGGATTATTTGTTTGTTTCTTTGTTTGGAAAGGGGCCTCCTGCAAAACCATTCAGTTTGAAGGAAGTTTATTACATTTTTTGGTTCCAATTATTCCACAGAAACTGGAGTATTTTCACTCGTGAAATAATGAAAACACTCAGGGAGGTGTAGATAAGCCTCTGAAGCCTTGTGGAAGACTAAAGGAAGATCAACATTGGGACTTGAGTCTTTTATTCCGTCAAGCATAACAGATGAAAAGAGTTTGACAGAAAAGCCATTTCTTCCCTCAGACTATTGTACTTGTGCCTAGAGTTAGAACTTCTGAGTTTATATTCTGCTTCAGATGCCTACTAACAATGTGATTCTTAGTAACGAACTTAACCACTATCTGCCTCAGTTCTCTCAACTATAAAATGGGGATAAGAATGGCACCCACTTCCCAGTATTGTTTTGTAGATAAAATTAAATTAGATATTTGTAAAGCACTTAGCACGGTACCTAGCACATAGTCAGTGCTTAATAAATGCTTGTTTCCTTTTTGCATGCATGCAGAAAGAAAGATAAACCACTGAAAGTCTGGATTACTTAGAGATATATAAAATTGTGGCCTACTTAGTTTTTTTCTCATTTTCTTGTTATCAATCAATCAGCCAATCCTTAATCATTTGTTATATACCCATGAGCACTCTGCAAGGTGCCAAGAAAATAGAAACAAAAAAATGAACCAATCCTTGCCCTCAAGGAACTTACATTATATCAGAGGAGATATTAAATATTTACTGAATGTATATAAAAGAAATACAAGGTCCCTTGGAGAACATTACTCCAGGAATCATTCTCAAATAATTGTCTTCTAGAGACATCCTCAAACATGGTTTAAGTAGAAATAGCTGCATTTATTGAAACTGAACATGTACCACATCTTCCACTCCACCTTCTACATAAGAATATACTCAACAAATGTTTGTTCAGTGAATGCTAACACTAGTTTGTGTTTAGCTTTGGCTGCCAGTTTGAAATAGAGTATCTAAAATTATTAACTAATATGGGTTTGAGCACAATACCTGATATGGTATAAATGCATCATAAAAGCATGCAAAATAATAAATTGACTTTTGATTGATTGAAATCAGCCAAGCATTGGACTATGATGCTCAAAAACATTTAAGTTGTACAGCATAAGGGATAGTTTTGTAAAAATAAATAAATAAATGACCATGAAAAAAATGAATAAATAAAAAGCAACCCAAGTAAATAAATAAAAGACTCTAACATTCCTTCATTACCTTAATATCACTGCTACTGACAATGATGATGACGATGATGATTATAACTAACATTTACATAGCACTTACTATGTGCCAGACACTATGGTAAGTGAATCACAATTATTCTCTCATTTGATCCTCAGAACAACCCTTCAAGGTAGGTAGGTGTTGCATGTCCTACAGTAGATAGTCCTTTCCAGAGATAGCTAAGTCACTCACGTCTGGAGCCATTATAGGATTTCTCATTGTGATTGGCATATTCTGTCAGTGTGTAAACACTTCAAGGATTGGCATTCTCTTCAAGGTGACTCATTTAAAGTAGCCTTTTTTGTGTGTGAGAGAGAGGGAGGGGAGAAGGGGGAGAAGAATAGGGAGAGGGGAGAGAGAAGGAGAGGGAGAGAGAAAGGGAGAAAGAGAGGGAAAAGGAGAAGGGGAGAGAGAGACAGACAGAGATGGGGAAAGAGAGAGGGAGGAGAGGGAGAGGGGGAGAGAGAGAGACAGAGAGAGAAAGAGGGAGGAAGGGAGAGAGGGAGAAGAAGAGGAAGAGGGGAAGGGAGAAAGAGAGGGAAAAGGAGAGGAGGGAAAGAGAGACAAAGACAGAAACAGAGAGAGAGAGAAAGAGAGAGGCAGAGAGACAGAGAGGGAGAGAGAGATGGAGAAAGATAGAGACAGACAAAGACAAAAAGAGAGAAAGAGACAGAGAGAGACAGAGACAGAAAGATAGAGAGAAAGACAAAGAGGAAGAGAGAGATGGAGAGAAAGACAGAGAGATGGCAAGGGGAAGGGAGAGAGAGGGAGAACATACTTCTTGTGAGTAGGTTATATCAGATGGTTTGCTTAAACTATCAAGCATCCTTATACAAGTATTCTCAGTAGTGAAGAGTTTATTTTCTTACCTTAAATCTTTCAAACTTCAGATTCTCAGATGCAGAATGTGAATAGTGGGATATTGGAAAGAACAAAGACCTGCCAACCTAGGCATATGCCACATATGTCATTAGAATCTGTTTCCATGGAATATTCAAGAGTTTTTGTTTCATTTTAAGGTGAACATCTATTTAATACTCAGTTCATAAAGGACATTATTTTTATTCATCAAACAAACTAAAGAAACTGTAACTTAGCTACATATATTTATAATTAACAATTTTTTAAAACCACAAACTTTGTAAAGCACTAGCTCTTTTTAATCAAACCTTTATCCTAAAAAAATTAAATAACCTTTTCAGCTTTATATTCTTAGCTAAAAAGGATCTTCCCAACTGATCCTTAATCCATTATCATTGCACTATATACTATGAAGCTAAGGTGGTGAAAATTGATAAAGTAGCATTCTTTTAAAATTTTAAAATTTAATGGTTTTTCTTTCCTGCCTGAATTAACCAAACTTATGCCTGAGCCACAGAAAACAATGACCAGAGGTATAAAAAGAGGCAAAAATCAAGTTGATTTTCCCTTTACTCAACTATAGTCAACTGGGAGTCATTACTGGGGGTGGGAAGAAGGAGAACAAAAAGCGCACTGACTGTGATAGGAAGTAGAATCTGCTAAAAAGAAGCTCTCCTGTGGCAGAGGAGACAGCATCAATGGAGACAATTCAGAGGAGGGTCCTAGTGGGACTCTGGACTTCTTGGGAGACCAAGGTACCATCTGCTCCCTCCAATATCAGAGTCTTATAAAAAAAGATGAAGGAAATTGAATGAGAAGTGGAAAAGCCATGGCAATTAGGGATCCCCAGATACTGGAAAAGCTGCCCCTGATCTCAACAAGTTCCAGATCCTGGGATCCTTTCCCTGTCATAATGCTACTGAAACATTAAACTGCACTGGATCACATGTGGTACATACTGTATGCAGCCTAGGACTGAATATGGAGAGTTGAGTTATAATTATGACTCTTCCTCACTTTGTAGTGTTGTACAAGTCTCACTTTCTAAGCCTTAGTTTTCTTCTCTGTGACAAGAGAACCCTGGAGTAGGAAATCTCTGACATACCTCCCTATTCAAATGGTCTCTAGTTCTAACCTCAAAATTTAGGAACCATATTTTCAATAATGTACATCTCAAAGCAACTTCAAAATACTACTTTCCTTACCGTATATTATATATAGTAAGTATTTCATGTTTCTAAGTGAATTACAGACCTCTCAAAAATTCTCAGACCAGGTTCAAATAATAGAACAGTTCATATAAGGAGAAACAATATGACCTGGCTATGATGCTGAGCATCGATAGAAAACCCATAAGCTGTTACTGTAAGTTAAGAACTTGAGTGGTTAAAACAATGAGTGAGTTCACTTGACAGTTCATCACTGATCGCTACTGATATGTCAAGCTGGGTAAAATCCTTTGTGAGAACAAGTCAATAATCAGCAAATTAGGTACATGATTAACCGGAGACAACAAGATGCAGTTACCGCCTGGGAACCCTGCTGGGACTTCACCTTCTCAGGATTACTGTTTAGCAAATATTAAAAAATGCCTAGTTTAGTCATTCAAGTTGATGTACCAGTGAGTCCTATACCTTTCAGAGATAACCTTGTAGTTTTTTTTAGTGAGCATGCATCTCAAAACAGGAAGAGCTGAAACAGCAATGTAAGTTTGAATGGTGGATGAAATAGGAAAAGAAATTCCTGAGTGCTTCAAGCTAAGATGTGCTTCTAGGTTATATGGCAGAATAGTTCAATCTGTTAAAAACAAACAAACAAACTTTTAAAAATAAAAAGGAAAATATTAAGGGACCACAAATTTTATCATATTAATAAAGGTTAAGTTTAAAACAGTATATTAAGAATAAATAGAATAAAGATACAATGAATTGATCAAATGTCTTTATCTGTGCCTATCAACTTTTGCTAGCCCTGGTTTCTCTCTTCAATTTAATGCTTTATTTGGAAATTGTATATTTCTTTCCTTCCTTTTTTTCTTCATTCCTCATTTTTTTCCACCTTTGTTCACTTCTTTGCCTGAACAAGTAAATCTGTTCATGTTTTCAATTCTAAATGGAAATAATTTGAATTACCCAGCAACCTAGATGTTCATTTGATTCTTGAATATCCCTGATACTTTAGTGCTGGGCTGCTGCTGTTGATGCTACTGCTGCTATCTCTGCCTTAGTGGAGTTTGACTTGAGTAATTATCAAGTCAGAAAGTACTTGTCTCTTTCTCCCTTACACACCCTCCCCAACCTCCTTACACTTCAGTTTAGAGTTTAGCATGATGGGGTGGTGCCCTGCAAGTTAAAATGGGAAGGGAATACATGTGTTTGTTTTGCTGTCAGTTTGTATATCACATCAAATACTAATTCACAGAATTCACTAATGAGATATTTAATCTCATTTTAAAAGGAAGATAGTTTTACAAACACAATTTCAAGTCTTTATTGACACTCTGGGACCTAACATAGGTTAGGCTAAGAAGATTTTGTGAAATCTCTAAAAGCCTCAATTTCTGCAGAAGTAGATGTAAAGTGCCATGAAAAGCAGACATCCATCCCAAGGCCCTTTGTATTTGTTGGTAGTGTCTAAGGGTACTCCACAGCAGTCAGTGCAAATTAGCATGTGTCCATATGCCTAGTTACTAAGCAGCAAAATCCAAGATAAAAGGGATTCTTCTGGTGTTTTCTTTTGAAAGACCCAAGTGCAAGTTTATTGAGGAGGAGAGCAAAGGATCCTGGGCTTAGAACTAAAAGAGAGTTTTTCCAATTTAATCCCTTTGTGTTACCAAAGAAGAAAATCAGGATTGGAGAAGTAAAACAAGGTCATATTGGTAATAAAAGCAGAGCAAGATTTGGAATCTATCTCCTATGACTCACACTACCTACATGATCTTAGACCTTATCCTTCCTGTGACTCAGTTTCTATAACAATAAAATGAGGAGGTTGAATTCTGTGGCTTCTGTGGCTTCTTCCAGCTCTTCGAAATCCAATGATTCCAGCTTTTCACTGTAACACACTGCCTTTTAAGGAAGAAACTTGAACTTGCCTTCTCCAGAAGGCAAATGTTATTGTCCTTTGAATCTTAAGTGATAGCAAACAGGATGTTATATGTGTAAGGTCAGTGTAGAATAATGAACCTTAGTTATATTTTCTTGACTAAACTACCAGGCTATATGAGAGGCAGAGGCATTTCTATAAGTGAATCTATGCTGAGATTTTAGTCCATTGGGGCCTATAAAGGTGCAAAGTTCCTAAAGTGATCATGCAGAGAAACCTTGAGCATAAAAACAAAAGACAGACAGAACTTGAGAAACTATTCAAACTTTTCATATGCAAGGGAAAAGTCCAGGTCACACTCTGAGAGCAGAATCACTACCCACAATGGTTCTATTCTTCTATGCACCCAGGCATTTATTCTGTGGCTGGAAGCCTTCACGGTTTGTTCCCCTATTCTCAGG
Source organism: Myrmecobius fasciatus (assembly GCA_023553655.1). NCBI lineage: Eukaryota > Metazoa > Chordata > Mammalia > Dasyuromorphia > Myrmecobiidae > Myrmecobius > Myrmecobius fasciatus. The sequence continues at coordinate 227,938 of JAJPUD010003432.1, forward strand.
GATGCATTTGATTTATTTTTACATCTAGCCCACACGAGACACTCCTATTGATTCTGGAATGGCATGGAGCCAGATGTGACATTTTTGATAAACCATTGGATAAAGACAATTAGATGAGAACGTGCAGTAAATAAAGAATCACATAGGCAAGGCAACAAGAGGTGAAGTATTGATTTAGCCGGCCTTGCGGTAGAACAGATCTACATTTTGGGATGGCCTTGAGACTGTTATTAGCTTCAGTGACCCAGACCGGTTATGCCATAGTCAGGTGACTCATCTGGTCTTCAGAGAAATCTCTTCCAGCATTACTCTGGGTTTAATCAGATGGACAACACAATTACCTACTGACCTTGTGGGGAGAACTGAAATGTGAATAAGAGAGATCCCTACTGTTAAGCATGGTACATGTCTCCTTTGTGATGTCTATGTTGCTTTCCTGTCTCTGAGACACTGTGATTCTGTCATATAGCTGTTGTGTTCTAACTGGAGGCTATGCCTTATTTTGGTTGTTGCTTAAAATCGAGGGCAAAGCTTTATCTCTCAGGATTGACTTATCCAGGCAAAGACTGAATAATGCCAGATGGTTATAGGTGAAGGATTCTGGAAGTGCTAGTATATGCATTCCTGTGTTCATCTGTCCCACTTTCACGACCTTGTCTGCAAACCCAACACAAAAGCACATTATTAAATGGAAAGGAAATGTGGCCAAGCATCGAGATGTTTTGAGCTGTTCTCATTTTGAGCATGTGCCTAGTGGCTTTTTGTCTGCTTTCTAGAAAGTGGCATTTTCAATGGATTTTAGAACTAAATCAGGCCAACCACACAGGTAAATTGGCAGCTGTTCTCTGCAAGGCTGAGGATATTGCTCTTTGCTCCTACAAAAGGGGACATAATGAAAGAATACAGCAAAGAATTCTACCAGTGTAGTCACACCCAAAGAGGGGGGAAATGGTGCAAATGTTGGAGTACAAGCCAATCTTTTTTGAAAAGGTGTCAGTGTCTGTTCCTCTCTCTTTGGTCTGTTTTGTGTTCCTCTATGTGACTGGCACAATGAGTGACAAGTGAGTTGTTATAACTAAGAAACGTAAAGGTAAATTCCTTGACACAAATTTATGATCTCCCTCTCAAACCTGGAGGGTGAATATCCAGAACAATCCTTTGCAGCTGTGCCCAAATGGCATCTTGCAGGGAAATATGGAGAAGACTGGTCAGGATGTGAAGTCTTGTAACTGCCACGGGAGGCCACAGTGATGGAAGGCCAAGACACCTGCCGAGGAGCTGGCCGTGGTACTGAGGAGGTTGTCTTTCCTGTACCTTGGACTAGTACTTCCTCTCTTTGAAAGAGAGAAAAGAAATTGTGCTTAGCTTTAATGAGGAGAATTCCTGGTGCACTTTGCCACGGGCATTGCTGGAAGCAGAAAGATATGTACAGGCCCCTTTGAGTGACCTGCTCTTGCTAAGTCACTCCCACGATCACTGGATGAGACCAGAGACCCTGTAGCTAATGTGGCTTCAAGCAACCCTCACTTGTGCATGCTGTTTCCCTTCAATCCTACCAACTGCTGCGTTTGCCCTGCCATCTGAGGTAGAAGCAACATCAGACATAGAGGAGGCAGAGGATGCTGCCAGCACCAGGAGAGGAGAGCAGCATGCCGTCAGAGAGAAATGTCAGCTTTTATTGCTTTCCTTTTCCATGTCAACCCTTAGTGAACAGACCTCCCAAGTAGCAATAAAGTTATTTTCCCCCTTTTTCTAAGGGTCTTGGACCCAATAACAACATCTTCCCAAAGGGTAATAAGTCTGTCTTTAACCCTGCCCTCCTTGGCAGGTGTGTGTTTGTATAGGTTCCAGGGATCATCCCTGAGGCAGGAATACAATATACTGAAAAAGATTGACAACCTACCTTCCAGGGGAAAAATGAATAGCATTGTGTGTGCCTCTGCTATATTTTAACTCCTTCCCCAAACCACTAAGTTTCTTCATTACAACTCCTTCATAATCTCTGCCAAGAGAAAGAGGGAATTATAATTGGATCAGTCAAATATTTTCAGTGGTTTGTTTCTTTGCCTCTTGAGCTCCTGTAAAAGTTGCATTTAATGCCACTTTGTGAATGACTGATGATTCTGAGGCATGGACTTCACATAGCATGCTAACATGTTGTTTTTCAAAGAGTGGAGAACCCAAAGCAAAGCGGGTAGGGGCTTTTTTGGTCGTTTGTTTTATGTTATTATCACTCTCCCCACTCATTCTGTGTATTGAAGCAAAGAGAATTGTAGGCTGCCTTGAACAGCCATGAAGCCAGCTATAATAAACCCTTTCCTCTTTGGGAAAGGGACTGTGTGTCTTATAAGCTGCTTTTCTTATTAGACATTATGGAGATAAACTGCAGTAACTTTCTTATTAAGCCAAGTACAGTACAGTTTCCAGGGCTTGTCTCTATTCTATACTCTGAGTTTGCTCAAGTTGGGTCCAGGAGAAGCATAGACAGATGTTACTGTTTTCCCATTGATGAATTATCCATCTATAATATCATTATATAAAGAAGTGACACTGGCAAAAAAAAAATGGGTCACTGGAATGTGACCTCCTTCTAAAGTTAGCCAGTCTGCCAAGCATCTGGTCAGGCTGAAACTTAAATTAAAACTTAACAATTCTGAGGGCATGGCTTCTCTTGAACTAGGTGGTTGCTAAGTAAATCAACTGCTTCTAGTACTCAAATTCCAGTTGCTCAAATGCAAACTTGATGGTTCTCTGGCCTAACCCATTGAATCTTCAGGAGTTCCTATTCCTTCCCTAAAACCTTTGTGCTGTGCCTCATTGCACTGTGGATGTTCCAATGTCACCTATGAGAAAAAATTGGAATCTGAAGGAGAAATGTATATATTCATGTCTTTAGTGAAAAAATCTGTTAATATTATAAAACATTTTGAGAATGCATCACATCCTAGGTTGATATATACTCTAGAAAGAAAAACCATAAGGATATGACTTCTGGGGAGACATGAAAAAGGACAACTTTAAAGGATCCCTTGAGTTGAGTCATATGAAATAGATATCCTTTTGTTAAGAGTCCTACTATGAAATGACAGTGATGAAATCATATTTGCTTCAGAAAAAAATTTTCATTCAGGTAACCTGATACTGTGTCTTCTATATCAATAAAGGGAAGGACTTAAAGGAGCCAGATGGACTACCTCATCAGAGAAGGTGCTGTGCTCTGTGAGCAAAGCAGAATTGAATTAGCCCAGAAGAAACAGGAGATGTGAAAAGTTAGAGAAGTCACCCCAAATGTTCATATGGACTATTTGTGTCAGACCTGTGTCAGAACATTCTGAACTCATATTGGGCTGATAAGCCCCAGTCAGACACACTGTAACTTGATTCTAATATGATGTTATTTTGGTGCTCTTTGAGAATGAAGGACAACCATCTATATCTATCTATTCATATTATATACACATACACCCATATATATATATATATATATATATATACATATATACATATTTCTAATGTCCTTAGCAAAATGTCTGTCTTGAGTTTTTTCCCCATTAGTTAAGAACTGGGTATTCCCTGTGTCTAAAGTGATTTTCATGGTCCTTGGCTGGTCAGCCCAATCACAGAGCAACATACAAGTAATCTCATTCTTTACAAATTCCCTAATAGGGGTGATATCTGAGACTAAAAAAAAAAAAAAAAAAAAAATGAAAAGTCCTTTCCTACTTTGGCAGCAATGAAGTGATGTTGATTCTTCTAGCTAAAAATAATTTATGGAAATGTAGTATCTTTAATAGAATCTTAAGACATTGATTTAGAAAAAAAATGTCTTTCTAATCTGAGAAAGCAGCATCTTTGCCTTATCTGTAACATGGAGATAACAACAACAACCTTCTAGGACTGTTATGAGGATAAGTAAGATATTTGTAAAGTGCACAGCAGAGGGTCTAGCACATAGTAGGTCTATATGAGTGCTAAATATCATCATCATCATTATTACTGTTATCATTATTATTATTACTGTCATCATTATTTTAGGTCACTTATCTCAGGTCTTAAAATCCAGTCTCCCACCTTCAGCCACAACTAATAATCAATTAGCTAGGAAGAAACTGAACACATATATAACTTTCACTCTTTGTAGATAAAATGTCCCTTCTTGAGGCAAAACTATTTCTAGTTGACCCACTGAAACAAGAGGGCCAACCCCATTCTTACTTTATTTACCTTGCCTAGGAAGTTTCCAGAAAGATTTGGGGTTGAACTCCATAAACATCCCTGGACTAATACTCACTTTTGGGAACAAAGGGAGTAGGGAGAGAAATTAATTAATCCCATAGTGGGAATTTGCATTAATTAAAAAATTCAAAAATTGGAATGCTTAAAATGTTCCCTTAAATGCTTCAACATGTCTTTGATATTAAATGATATAGTATGGTGGTCAGAAGACTGTTCTATTATAGCCTATAGCACTTCCTAACTCCCCAGGTAGAAACCAGGATCTTTGATCCTCCCTCTCCTGAATCTCATTTATAAAATGTGTCACAAGTTCTGTAATTTTTTCCCTGATAAACTCTCAAATTTTGATACTCTCCATCTGTATTCCCAATGCCATTGCTCTACTCCACATCTTTATCTACTTCACCTCTATATCACTGCAATGATTTTTTTGAATGATCTTTCTTGCTAAATTATCCTTTCTGCCTTTATCAAAATCATCTTCCTAAAATACTCCTTTCATCATATCGTTCATTTGATCAAGAATCCCCAATGACTCCGTTTTGACTTCCACAGCAAGTCTAACTGCTCCCCAGCATTCAATGTCTTCTCCTCACAGTGGCCTCCTACATGTTTCCTGTATACATCAAACTTATTTCTCCATTTCTGCCTTTGCTCACATTCTTTCTTCCATTTGAAATGACCTTATTCTTCTCCTCCACCCATCATAAATCTATCCAATTGTCAAAGCTTAGGTCAAATCATATTTTCTCATTAAGTTTTCTTCTGCTACTCCAACTTACATAGATCTTTCCATGTTCTAAACTATTAGAACTTTTTTTTAGTTGGTAAATAATCATTTTATATCTTCAACAAAGTTGTAAATTCCTCCTAAAGATACTATTTTGTTAAAATGTAAGTACTTTGCAAACCTTAAAACTCTACAAATGTCAAATAGTATTAACATCATCAGCAACATCACATCTCTTTGGTAGCTCCACACTATTGGATATATAGTAGGTATTCAAACATACTTAATTGGTTTTCAGAGGAGGAAGAAGAGGCATTGGAAGTGTGGGATCCATCTATTTCACAAGCAGTTTTCTTCTCTTCTAACAGTATGACTTCATGGAGCGCCTGGATGGCAAAGAGAAATGGAGTGTGGTAGAGTCTCCCCGGGAACGCCGGAGCATCCAGACACTGGTCCAGAATGAAGCTGTGTTTGTACAATATTTGGATGTAGGTCTGTGGCACCTGGCCTTTTACAATGATGGCAAAGATAAAGAAATGGTTTCCTTCAACACAGTTGTCTTAGGTATGTATAAAAATAGATCTCATTCTCTTGGGTACTGGAGTTAATGCCCCATCCATTTGACATGAGATACATTCCCTAAATAGTTATGATTTTTACATATCATAAAAAGCTATATTCTATAAATGAAAGTCTATATGATTTTTAAACAAATGAGCTGATACCACCTTTAAAAAATTGGGGGGCACAACATCAAAAGAATTGTTCTGAAAATTCCAAAATAATTTTTTCCTAAAGTCCAGGTCTCATCATGCCTTACATACACACACACACACACACACACACACACACACACACACACATACACACACACACACAGAGAATCAATAAACTCCAGTGGTTCCCTATGACCTTTAAAATCAAATACAATATTTAATTGTTATTTGAGGCCCTTCATAATCTATTTGTACCTACCACACACATATTTTCTTTTCCATTCTTCTTAAACCTGACCACTTCCCCCCTTCTCAAATACTCTCTGATCTAGGGACATTGGCATCCTTGGTACAGATGAGACACTCTATCTCTCAACTCTGGGCATTTTCTCTGGCTGGCCCTTATGCCTGGAATTCTCTTTTTCTTATGCCTGCTTCTTGCCTTCCCTGGTTTCATTCAAATCCAACCTTCTACAGGAAGCCCTTCCTAATTCTCTTAAATCTAGTGCCTTCCCCTTATTGATTATTTGCTGTTTATCGTGTACTTATATTGCTTATACACTTTTGTTTGCTTGCTATCTCCCTCATTAGGTTGGGAGATCACTGAGAGCAGGGATGATCTTTTGCCTTTACTTCCCCAGTCCTTAACACAGTGCCTGACATATAGTAAATGATTAATAAGTACTTATCAAGTGATTGACATTCATTCAAGAAAGAAAAAGAGTAATGAAATAATACCTTTCTTTAAAAGCCTTTCAGTGAATTCATAAAATAGGGGTAAGAGACTAAACAGATTTTTTAAGGTTTTATATCAGCACCAATCACAAGCATTTTAATGTATATCCTTTCATGTATGTGAATTTTTCATAATCTATTTTATCTGCCTTTTACTGAGCCAAGAAATACCTCCTTTCTCATGGCTTTTGCCGTCTGCAAATGTCCAAACTCAGAAGACAATCCTTTTCAGTCATCTCTCACAAATGCTTTTTAATTCACAACATGGTTAAGACCTGGTCTTCCAATCCCAAGGCTCCCGAAGCACCATCTGCTTCCTGAACGACATAAGATGACTCCTAAATCAGGAAACATTTCTTTGCTAATGGCCACAATCTCAGAGTGTTTCAGTACCGGGCACACTTAATATTGCATATACAACTGAGCTTTGAAGTCAGCCCCTGGCTCTTCTATTATAGGAAAATTCCCAATACCTAGGTTGCAGAAAGGTGCCCCTTCCTTACTGGAATTTTCCAGATCACTTAGGAACTTCAATTTCTTCTGTTAAGTGATTTGGGGGGTGGCAGGGGAAACATTACACAGAAAGGGAAAACTTGCAAGGTCACATAAAGAGATAAGAACTCCACCAAAGGAATTGATACAGGACCAATTTAAAACCAAAATCTAATAGAGACAACTGAAATAAAACAAATTTGCTTTGGGTTAAGGGTCCTTATATATGCAAAGAGTGTGTTGTAAAATGATTTCCCTTTAGTAATCCTGGGTTTATATCAAGAGAGTATATAGTATACATACCAATGATGATGAGCAGGATTTGAAACAAATCTAGACAAGTTATTAGTAAGTAAGCCCATGGTCAACAAACTCCTTAGCAGCAGAAACAAGCATGATACATGCCTGTCAATGTCACTCTCTTGTCCTCTGAAGACAAAACCTATCCATGAGCCCATCTGTTTCAAACATAGTGATCTATTTATATTTGGGTTTGCAACTAAGAGTCCTAGCAACTTTCTGGTGAATTTAGAGAGTTGAATTCTATACAGATTGTTTGTTTTATTGTTTTGTTTTTTTAATAACCTCAAAAGAAGATTGATTGGAAGTAGAATTATCTCAATAAGTCTTTCATCTCTTCATTCACTTTGCTCTTATGGACACATACTATATTTTTTATTCTTAGTAAAGGGTAGTAATAGTGACACAGTGGATAGAGCACTAGGCCTGGAGTAAGGCAAGCCTAAATTCAAAGATGATAGATACTTATTAATTGTGTGACCTGAGCAAGTCATTTAACCTCTGCTTACCTTAGTTTCCTCAACTCTAAAATAATAGAACCTTCACAGGGTTGTTAGTGAGTATCCAAGGAAATAATATTTGTAAAGCACTTCACTCATTGCTTGGCACATAGTAGATGCTTAATAAATATTTTCCTTCCTTCTTTCCTTAGTCCATTACCTTTACTTTTCCTATTTGGAGACAAGCTCCCAGGAGAATTTCCCTTGTCTGCACTATCTTACAAGGAAAGTCAGAGGTAATAGGTCTAATAGTTGGGTAGATAGAGAAATGACAGTAATTGGCAAAAATAAAGAGGAAAGAACAGTGTTTAATTCCATTCAGAGGTTCTCTCTCACAAGTATTATTATCGGAACTTTCTCCATCAAGAGGGAACAGGGAGCTGAAAGCGTGATATAAAACAGAAGAAATGATGTTAGATAAGTGTTAACTACTAATCACATTAAATATGCCTTTGAATTCACAGAAAAATCCTTTATGTGCTCCAGAGAGAAGAGTGGACTCATTCCATAGATAGACTACATTTTCAGAGAAATAGAATTTTTTTTTTCATTTTTTATTTTAGATCATCCTGTGATTTAGCTTCTTTTGAGAAAGGTCATTCTTGAGGATACTTGCTCAACCAATGCAGATCTGTGCTAGCTCTGTAAATTAGAGTATTAGAGAAATGCCTAGGACACTGAGAGGTTAAGTGATTTGCCAGGGTCACCCAACCAATATGTGTCAGAGGTGAGACCTAATCCTCATCTTGCTAACTCAAGACTTACTCTCTTCAATGCACTATCTATCTCAATACTTTTAATTTCTATTTCTATAGTCTTTAAAGTTGACAAAGCATTTTATTTTCATAGTGTCCTACAAGTCTTAGTGCAGTTTTAAGCTTTTAGCTTAAGTGTAGTTCTAAGCCCTAACAACCTAAAATTGCATTTTGGTACACCCTTGACCTTGGGACCCCTAAAGATTCAAATCCTTGACCTACCATGTTTCTGAGGCTTATTTTGCTCATGTGTAAAGTCAAAAGAAGGATAGAGGAACTTGTTCAAGTTTATTTCAAAGGTGCACTAAATCAATGATCATCTAAAATAGAAATGGAAGCCCAAAGAGGCAGGTACTATTCCTATCCCTATTTTTCAAATAAGAAAACTGAGGATAATGTAGTGACTTGAAAAGCTATTCATTGTCAGGAGGCAAGAAATTAACCATGATCTTCATGGGTTCTACCATATTTGGTTCTGCCATTGTAGAGTTGGTTTAATCCAGGCTTACTCACTAATAGAGTAGTCTAAATTTGCTAGATATTGCAATCATCCCTGCTCATGCTAATAAACTGTCATTCCCCTTTCTAAATATTTGACCATAGTAGACAACATAGAAAACTGATTCTAGATAAGTGCATGTTTTCACAAATGAATGTCCGAAAAAGCGCTCATTAAACAATGTCTCTTCTTTCAAGGAGCTTCCATTCAGTGTATAGAGATAACAAATAGAGAAGAATTATAGCCAGGGAGAAGTATTTTGTTGTGAAAATCCACAAGAATGATGGGAACCATGAGGAAGTAAATGGATACACCCTGAATAGTAGTAGTGGGAGGGTTGGTCTGATCAACATTCCAAAGCTAAAGAAAAAAGGGATGGGGCAGTTAGGTGGCTCAGTGGATAGAGTACCAGCCCTGAAGTCAGGAGGATCTGAGTTCAAATCTGGTCTCAGACATTTAACATTCCCTAGCTGTATGACCCTGGGCAAGTCACTTGACCTCAATTGCCTCAGCAAAAAAAGCCTAAATAAATAAGAGGATGGGAGGTTAGGAAGTTTTGTACATGGATGGCATCAGGGTGGATGACAAGAAAATGGCCAGCGTAGAACATAAAGTGCAATTCCTTCTTACTAGATTTTGTGGACCTTGTGAGGATACACTCACCATCAAGACAGCACAACTTACTTTTAGTACAGAGCTGAAAAGGTTAAGTGTCACAAGGCATGATCTCTGGTTAATGTGAAGTACTGCTGTGTTCCCCAGACAAAGTTGTCCTGTGTAAATGGGAAAAGGAAGATAGAAGCAAGATATAACAACAGAGTGAAGAAAGTTACTTTTAACTTAACAAATCACTAGAATTCACTAGAATTGGCCTTTCGTTCACGAACTGCAATGACATCAAAAATGTCTTTTTAAAATAAAGAATCCCTCTTCAAAAGGTTAAAGGGAATTATATTCCAAATGTACCATTAAATTATTTGTGTTTGGGGAGATAACCTGCCTCTCTGCCATCAGTTTCTTTTTAAATTTTTAAAAATAAATAAATAAAGATATTTTGGTTTTTCCCAATTAAATAGAGAAACAATTAGGATTCTTTTTTTTTTTTTTTTCAAATTTTGAGTTCCAAATTCCCTTCCTTTTTCTCTCTCCACCCCATTGATAAGGAGAGCATTTTGACATAGGTTATACATGTGTAGTCATGCAAAACACATTTCCATGTAAGTCATGCTGCTGCCATCAGTTTCTTTAGTCAGAACTAGGGCAGCACAAAGAACAGGATTCTCATTGCTTTGTAACTGACCTCAGAGAAGTTGGGGACAACTTTGGTTTTGGGAATGTAGTTCCTCTATCACCCTCTCTAAGTTTTAGATGGTGTCAAAAAGGTCGACAAGTGAGCAAGCATGTATTAAGCACCTACTATAAACCAGGTCTGGTGCTTATCTCTGGAAGAGAAACAGGAAACATAATCAGTAAACTGCTTGCAGAGATGCTACCAAAGAATTTCTGTGTGAAATTAACCTGGGAAAAGATTGGTTTTTACAAATCCTCAAATTGTGTGCCTAATTTTCAAAAGAATGAATCTATTCATCAGATGATGATTAAATTGCCAGCAACAAACTATAACCCTGTGTTGGTGGAGAATTCACAAATGAGATGCTCTATGAAAAGAAAGTGATATTGCTTGCTTTGGTCTTACAGTCCAAGGTGGGAGTAAATGGGAAATTAAGTTTAAAAGAAAAATCTTTTTTAATATTCTTAGGTGACTCCATTAGGATAAATTAGACTTTATAGTTTTTCATACAACATAGCAAAGCCAATGTACCTGATTCCCAAGGAAGCAGCTAATGTCACATTGAAGACATGGCAGCTAGTAGTTTCTTTTCATCTTCTTTGTAATTTGAAATCTAAACACCCACATTTTTTTAACTTAAGAATTGTAGCCTACATCTAAATTCCAGGCCAAAAAAAAGAGAAAAAAAGAGCTTTTAAAGTAAGATTCCTAGTCTTCTATAGATTTGAATTGATATGAAAAAATAAAGGAATTGTTCATTTTTGAGATTTTGTCAGAGGTAGAATGTGTATGTTGAAATGAAATAGTCATATAGATTGGATCAGAGATGAACTTTTTTATAAGTGAATAAGCATTTAAATAGTGCCTACCATGTACCAGGTACAACGCTAAATGCGTTTTACAAATATTATCATTCTGTTTGATCCTCACAACAACACTGAGAAGTAGGTTCTATTATTATCTCCATTTTACATTGAGGACACTGAGGCAAACAAGGCCACAAAGCTAGTCTTTGAGGCAAGATTGGAATTCAGATCTTTCTGATTCCAGGCTAAGTGTTTTCTACTAATATTACTAGCTGTCTCTAAATTATAGTCTAAGAAAGGCAATCTTTGTTCTTGTAATTGATATATTGTAATTATGTATAAATTGAATTATATTTTAAAGAAATTGTGAAACTAATTAAAGAAGTCCTGTAATTTCTAGGACTTGGTTCAATCAGTACCTTATCATCTACAAACAGGAGTTTCTTCAGGAAGGCTATAACCAAGTTGCCTTTCTTCCCTCTGAATTCCTCCAAGATAGTGAAGGACACCTTTAGTAATCCTGAAACCTCTCAGGGAAATCCATCATTACTTCAAAAGTGGTAGACCCAACAATTCTCATTGTAAAAAACAATGGATAAAGAATACCTGCTTTTCAGACCAGGGACAGCAATTGGCTAAACTAAGCAGCCTGTTGAATAAGTTTATTCATGTATATCTTGGATAGAACCTGCAAATGAACAGTGACTTAACCCTATATTTGAATATGAGAAGAGCAAATTGGGTGGCATTTAGGAAATTATGTTTTCTTTGATCCTAAGCTCTTCCCTAAAATACACACACATAAAATCATTTTAATACCAGTTAATTTTCCCATGATGCCATTTGATTGCAGGTCTTAGAACATCACACAGTTTCAGAGAATCAGCTTTCTCTCTGTGTGTGATTCCCTCCTGTACCCAAAATTCAATGGAAAGATTGTGGTGAGCCTAAGTAGATTGTAGTATTTTAAACACTGGTTATTTGGATAAGTCAAATAGTATAAAACATGTCTTCCAGAAAGAGGAAGTTCAGTTGAGTAAGGAATAGCAGATAGTCTACGGGCCAATTGATATCCATGAAATGATAAAATAGAAATAATCGTAGATTTTAACTAGTGCCATAGTTAGGCACCTTGCTAAATGCTTTCAAATATTATCTCATTTATTCTTTAAAATAGCCCTATGAGGTAGGTGCTGTTATTATTCCCATTTTGCAGATGAGGTAACTGAGGTAATCAATAGTTAAGTAACTTGCCCAACAAGCTAGGAAATATCTGAGATCAGATTCTAACTTAGTTCTTTCTGACTCCAGTCCCAACTTTCTATCCACTTTACCATCTTGCCAATGCATTGGCTGGGCATGAATCATTAGGATGAAAAAGCACGAGTTGTTGCAATCTCTACTGTTGGAAGAATGTCCAATTAATCAAACAACAAACATTTATTAAGCATTTTCTATGTACCAGGCTCTATGCTACGCCTTAGGGATACAAAGAAAAAGCAAAAATAATCTCAGTCCTTAAGGAACTTCTATTATATCAATGGAATCAGAGATTCCAGAAATGTAAGATTAATATATACAACTTATTATAAGTGAGATTTTTATTTTTAAGCAATTAATCATCATCCTTGACCTCTTTGTCGCATTTGACAAATGACTAGTCCCTTCCTTCTTTATGTGCTTTTTCTCCCAGGCTTCAGTAACACTATAGCTCATGGTTCTCTTTCTTCCTCTCTTATTTTTTCCTTTTCTCTTTTCATTGCCAGCTTTTTATCCTTCCTGAGGGCCCTACACAGAAGCACTCCCTGAAAAGTTCTTACCTTGACCCTCTTTTGCTATTTCCTGAATGCACACTTCCTTCCCCTCACTAAGCTGTTAGTTCCTCCAGTTGTTGTTTTGGGCACCTAGAATTTTATTAATATGGGTAGCTCCCAACCAGGAGACAATTTCCTTTATCAATGAAGAGTAGTATCTTCTTTGCAACTCATGGTCTAAGATGGTTGCCTGAGGTAGTGAAAGGTTAAATGACTTGCCTAGGGTCACACAGTCAGTACAATGAGTTTGAAATAGAATTCGAACTCAGAATTTTTATCTATTTTACCACACTATCTCTTTGAAATTACCTTGCATATATTATGCAAACTTAGATGTATATTTCTTATCTTTCCCCAAGAGACTACAAACTTCTTGAGGGTTTTTTTTTTTTTTAATTGTTCAGCCATTTCAGTCTATTTCTTTGTGAGCTCATTTGGAAGTTTTGTGACAAAGATAGTGGAATAGTTTGCCATTTCTTTCTCAAGCTCATTTTACAGATGGGAAAACTGAGGCAAAGTGGCTTACCTGGGGTAAGTATTTTAGGTCATATTTGAATAAAGAAAAATGAGCCTGTCTGGTTCCAGGTCTGGCACTCCATCCTCTATGCTACCTTTCTGCCTCATCTAGCACATATTATATCAATAATAAATCCTTGTCATTTTATTTTTTTTTCTTCACCTTCTTCTTTGAGAAGTAGTGTTTCAATAGGAAGACTGCTGAGCTTAAAATCAGAAGACCTGGCTTTAAATTTTGACTTGGATAGAGACTAGCCATATGAATGTAGGAAATGAACCTTAATTTCCTCATCTGTAAGTGTTGCTTGCAATGCCTCAGAGGACTGTGGGGAAGAAAACTCTTTGTTATCCTTCAAGTGTGAGTTATTTTTGCTAGTGACTTCACCTACTCCTGTGGCTTCAATTTTCTCCTCTCAGCAGGTGATTCCCAAATTTCTATCTCTAGACCCTGCCTTTCCTGAGATTCAATCCTTTATTTCCCACTGCCTGCTGGGCATCATACATTCTTTTGGATAACCAACCAGCACCTCAAACTCAGCATTTCAAAAATCAAACTTACTGTCGTCATTCCTGAAGGTTTTTTTCTCTTTTTCTTCCCCCTCTTTTTCTAGCTTTCCTACCTCTTGACATCATCCCCAATTTCCTAGTAACCCCAACTTGAAACCTTGGTGCCATCATTAAATCTTCCCCCAAATGCCACCCCATTTAGTTAATTGCAATCTGCTGTCAGTACCCTTGTAGTATCTCTCATATCTACCCTCTCCCTTCCTTTTATGCTGACTTTAATCATTTCTGGTTCAGGCTTCATAGTCTTGCTCACCTCTTCAAAAATATTTTGACAGCTTCCTAACTGGTGTTCCAGAATCTAACCTAATCCTTCCCTAATCCCTAATCCCTAATTATAGTTAACTATAACTAGGTAATCCATCTAAAATAATTTTTTAAAACAATAATATTCTACTCAAATATCCATAGTACCTTCTTATTGCCTACCAAAAATATTTAAAGTTCCTTGCTCCAGTAAAATAGTACTTATTTACCTCCTCCTTTTCTTGCCTTCACCATCCTGTACAAATAAAATGAACCCACTCAATTCCATCCTGTTGGCATTTTTATCTCACTCAGATATTATCTCCTTTAGAAAGTCATTCCCAGTCCCCATAGCAGGAAGTGATTTTTGCTTTTTCAAATTTCTCAAAGAACTTTGGATTATTCCTGTGTATATCATTCTCTGACAACTAGATTTTTATTATTGTTGTTGTTGCTGCTGAGTCATTGCAGTAGTGTCTGATTCTGACTCTATTTAGGATTTCTTGGCAGAGATACTAAAGTGGCTGGCCATTTCTTCTCCAGCTCATTTTACAGATGAGGCAAACAGCATTAAGTGACACAGCTAGTGAATGTCTGAGGCCAGATTTGAACTCAGGTTTTCCAACTCCAGGGCCAACTCTATCCACTGTGCCCCCTACATACATAGACTAGGTAGAAAACATCCGGCCCATGGACCTTAAATCATTTGCTAAGGCAACTAACAGGCAATAATGGGCTGACAGTTAGGTACAACAACCTCCCACTGCTTTGAGTTCTATAAGCTGATAATTTTGTATGGCCTGCAAATGTTATAAACATCCAAATGACTCTTAATAGAAAAAAAAAGGTTCCCCACTTCTGATATAGACAACCAATTCCCGCATTGGATGGTGGTGTCTTATTCTCTTATGAAGTCAGGCTGTGTTCAGAGCTGTCCCAAGAAAATCTGAGTTCAAATCTGATTTCAGATATTTATTAATTTATGACCCTGGATAAGTCATTTAGTCTCTCTCTGCCTTAGCTGCCTTGTCTATAAAATTGGGCTAATAATAAATAGCACCTACTTTCCCAGATTTCTATGAGGATAAAATGAGACAATATATGTAAAGCACTATGCAAATTAAATGCTATTGAAATGCTAGCTATTATCTTTGTTTTGCCATTCTCTTATCAGTATCTTGTATATTATAAGCACTTAATAATTATTTGTTTAATTGAATTGTGTAATCAATCAACAAATACTTGTTAAATTCCAACTCTGTGCCAAAGCCTGGACTAGGTATCAGGATAGTGTAGGTAATCACTCCTTAATTTAGCTCTTTTGTAAGTTTGGAGTTTCAATTACTGATATTTCTTAAAGCTTTTATTGATAGAGAACCACTTGTTAACAACTATGTTTGGGATTTAGTATTGATATTGCTAACCTATATTTTAAAAAAAAAAAAGTGTGTCATTCCACTGAGGTCACAGTGAGATCAGATTTCATAAAAGTCTAACCACAGAAGGAAATCACTGAGTTTTTATTTCTTTCAGATTCAGTGCAGGATTGTCCACGTAATTGTCATGGAAATGGTGAATGTGTATCTGGAGTGTGTCATTGCTTCCCTGGATTCCATGGAGCAGACTGCGCTAAAGGTATTTGTCATGAGGCTTAAAAGACAAGATTTCAGCCTTTCTAAGGGGTTCTTTATGTCCTATTGAAGAGGTCTGAGGGGATACAAGCCAGCCTTCCTAGAATCAAAGAAGAAGGCAGAATGAGGAGTAGAGAGTGGAGGATACAGAGAGGCAGATGAATGACTTTTAAAAGGAAAAACTTTACTAGCAAACAAAAAGAATCCAAAATCATGATTGGGATGCTTTCAGAAATGAGTTTCTATTACTGAAAGTCTATCAGCAGATAGCATGATGACCATTTGTCAGGGATGTTATAGACAGGATCCCTGTCCCTGCTCTGAGAGACAGCCAGAGAAATGGATAGAGGGCTAGACTTGGAAACTAGAGGATCTTAGTTCAAATTCTGCTTTCTAGCTGTGTGATTCTGGGCAAAACACTTAACTTCTCTGTGTCTCAGACTCTCCTCTGTCAAAAAAAAAAATGATCCCTAAGATTCCTTCTAGCTCTAAATTTCTAATCAAGGATCCTTTGACTATATGATCTCTAAGGTAACTTCTAGCTCTGAGATTCTGTGGCTCCTGATATATTATATGAATTTCAGGATCTTTCCCCTTGGCTAAAAGTCTGGTTTGATATATTATAATTGGCCAGTGTACCCCATGGAAGCAGGGCCATTATCCTTGATGCCAAGGTGTATAGAGAAGAAGAATTTCCTTTAAAAAAAAGAGAGATGGCTATGCTTCCTGTAAAAGCAGGGAGTAAATTACCATCACTCCTTTGTAATAATCATTAACTTCCATGTAATGGAAGATTAAGCATCTCTATGTTAGTAAATTTCATTCATTCTACCTGTTCACCTAATCTATGAAACATAATTTACCTTAGTAGGATTATTCTTCAGTTGTCTTATTAATTCACCTGCACCCCTCTATACCCAGGAATGACTTGGCTCCTTAAATTCTTGGAAGAATCATAGGCTAGTTTTTTAGATACAAGTTAAGTTACAAGAATAGAATCAAAGTATTTGAGAACCACTCTCCAAGTTCTGTGGAACTTTTGCAAGTTTCCCAATATCTCTATGCCTTAGGTTCTGCAACTCTTCTGTAAGGGGAGGATTCAGTGGAAAAATCACTGACTTTAGCACCAAAGAACCTAATCTCAGATCCCTATTTTAAGTCTGTGCTCCTATGGCCCTACTATCTGTTCATTCAGAATGCCCTCCTAGATATTCTAAGAAAGAATCACTAAATAATAGGTACTCTCTGTGAATACTAGATAGTAAGAGGACAGGTTTTTTTTTTTTAAAGTATTATCAACAGAGCTGAGAAAATTATTGACAAATTACAAATGCTAATAAGATTCATGGAATGCTTTGCACTTTGCTGCCCACATTTGAAACAGATAGAAGTGACTGATTCATAAATAATGTGGCCTAAGTATACTTCCTACAGGAACAATTCAGTAAGAGCTTAAGAAATTTACAAAATTCAGAGAGACTGAACACAGGGAAAGAAGGCATCATTTCTTACGTTGCACATTACCAGTGAGCCCACATCCTGTCCAAAGGCAGGTGCACATATACAAAGAAAAGAGGAAAACTGAAATGTTACAAAAGCTATGTCTTTATCAAGATCCCTAAATTTCCCTTATAAATATGGTGGTTATCAGATGGCATGTCCATTCTAAAGATCCTGGGCATTGGAGGATTCAAAGCAGAACTCTTAATATCATCTACATGATTTCTCCTACTGTTTAATTTTACTGAGATGAGAGAATTTTTTTTTTTTTTTTTTTGCTTTTTGCTGAGGCAATTGGGGTTAAGTGACTTGCCCAGGGTCACACAGCTAGGGAATGTTAAGTGTCTGAGACCAGATTTGAACTCAGGTCCTCCTGACTTCAGGGCTGGTGCTCTAACCACTGCACCACCTAGCTGCCCCAATGAGAGAATTTTTAAAAGGACAAAATTTTCCTCTTTTATAATGTAAAAAATAGTTTGGACTTTCTCTTCACCCCCAAAACTATATTACTACCAGAATAATCTATCTTATATGCAGATTGCATCATTCCCCAGCTAATGAAATAGTGAATTTATTGCCAAGCAAGCTTTTACAATTGTTATGAATTATAGAGTGCTGGTCCCAGTCACGAAGACCTGTCTGCCTTAGTTTCTTCTTCTGTAAAATGGAGATGATATTAATTCCTACCTCCCAAATGTGTTACAAGGATAAAATAAAATAATTTTGTAAAGTGCTTTGCCAACTTGAAAGTGATATGTAAATATAGCTAGCTGCTGTTGTTGCTACCGCTACCACTACTACTACCACTATCACTGCTTATTGCTACTACTACTACTCTCCTTTGCCTAGTATTCAAGACGCAGTGCAATCTGAAACCACCATTCTTTTCCATTTTTTAATGTTATATTTTTCCATCTGAGAACTCTACAATTCAGTCAGACTAAGCCCAGCCCACATGAATACTCACCAGTTTCTCCAATATCCACAACTTTACACATTCTGTTTACTTAATACCAGTTATATCCTTCCTTCCCAGTTTACCCAGTGAATTCTTACTTGTGTCAAATACCAAACTAATGCCACTTCTTCCCTGATCTCTTGAAGCCTTTCCCTCTTAGATCTTGAATACATTCAGCCCTCTAATGTATTTGATGATGTAATATCTTGTGTCATAGTTATTTATTTGTGTTTTACCCTTCCCTCCCAAGTAGCCAAGTTCCATGAGGCCAGGCGCCATGTCTTATCTAAACTTTGTATCTTTCCTAGCGCCTAGCACTGCACACAGTAGGTGCTCTGCACACAGTAGGTGCTTAATAAATGTTTGTTGAAAGAATGACTGACTGAATAATAGCATGTAAGTTATAAATGTATCTTAGCACTGACAAACATCTACATATTATTAATCTTTAAAACCATATCTTTCATGACTGCATGCCTAGCTCTTAGTCTTTTAAACCTAAGTACTCTGGCCACTTAAATAACTTTTTATTTTAAATTGATTTTTGCACTAGCATGCATTCTGTGTTATGGATCCGTAATGTGATGTGCACTGGGATATTTAAAAGTTATCTTTTTGTGTGTGTGTTATGCATTCTTAGCATGCACTGTGGTGGGATGGGTATACAATGAATGTGTTTTAGCAGTGATATATAATTGATCCTTGTGGCCCAAATGATTGAGTAGTTGTTAAAGAAGTTGCTCCACATACCTAAGAGCTATTACTAAACTCTAATAATGGCCTTGTGTATCTTTTATTGAACTGTTGGTTCTTACAGTGAATCAAGCCTTTGGGGAATATTTGAAAGGGAAAAAAAAGTTTCCCCCTTCTTTCAGCATGCAATGTTAAGTGTACCATAAGTAAAATTTAAATAAGTACCTCAGAAGCAAGTAAATATCTCTTCAAATCTAAAAATAAATCAGCTCTATGTTTATGTTTTATTAAACTCAGAATCCCTAATCTCAAACAATAAATCGAGGTTTGACCATGTTACTCTCCTATTCAATAAAATATAGTGGCTCACTCTTACCTTTGGGAACAAATATAAACTCCTCTGTTTGGCATTTAAAGCACTTCCTAATGTGTCACCGGACTACCTTTACAGGTTCATTCTGTATCAGTCTTTTTCACTCACTCCATAATCTAGTCGAACTGACCTTTCTATTATTCCTCTATTTCCCATTTCTGTATCTTTTCATTAGCTTTCCTCTGTGCCCAAAATGCAAAACCTCTTTATATGGATATACTCTGTAAATCCCTCATTTACATCAAGACCAAGACTAAATCTAGTGCCACCCTTTCCTACCCCTGTAGCTGCTAGTGCTCTCTCCCACAAAACACCTTGTATCTATTTTGATGTTTACATAGTTTCCCCCAAATGAGTTACAAACCCCTTCAGAACACAGACTATCTCCTTTGAGTCTTTGTGTGCTAGTTGTTGATTAATCCAATGAGTCACTGTACTGTCCATGAGAATGTCATTAAGCACTTCAAAGAATGCTGCTGCTGAAGCCATGTGGATGCCCCCAATCCAGTGATGACTGTTGAAAGAACTTTAGATAAGTAGTGTCCTCCTAGTGGTTCTACATTAAGCATCTTCACACTAGGCTAAGACCACTTCCCAGAAAACCCCATGTTCTGAGAAAGGCTCAAAGGTTCAGAACTGCATCTCAAGTGTGTCTAGCCCTGAAGATACCTGAACCTCAGCAGTACTTGGGAACTAAATGATGAGGTGAGTCAGGTGACAACTGGCAAGCAGATGTGGCTCTGTTCTAGCCTGGAGTAAATGGATCGAATGGACAACTGCTGATTTCCCTTGTCATATGTAAAGCTCTTACTTGAGATTTTGAGCCAGAAAGAACAGAGCTTTTTATTCAGAGGGAACGTAAGTCAAATGATCTGGGAGGGTGTCTCTCTGCAGTTTTATATTATTTTGCCAGGCTAGCTAGTGGTATTAAAGAAAACCACACTGTTGAATCAACACAAGTACCTGAGCATTTCCCGAAGGGTTATCAGTAAGTAACCTATGAGTGGATGAGGTAATAGGGTCAGCAAAAAGGAAGGAAGAAACAGCTGGTTCCACAATTCCTACAGCCTACAAGACATCGAATCTCTATCCTGCCCTCTATTCTGACTGACCTTTTGATGGTGAAAACTCTTAGGAGGCACCAAGCTCCTGGTCTCCCCAATGACAGATTCAGACTCACCTTTATGCCTTTGTTGAAGCCTGCACTCAGGATATTTCTGGAACTGCCAGCTTTCTGTGTGGCAAGCAGCAGGCAGCCTTGGTTCTCTGCCGGGTAGAGACTTGGCCATGTTTATGAGAGAGATCCCATTTTGGCAAAGCGAATGAACGTGTGTCCAAATGACAGAAATACATGTTTACTTTCTTGACCCCTTGCTGAGGCTCCCATCTCCTCAGATATATCTGAGGCTTTATCACTACCTTCTCTCCTGTTATAAAAATGCCTTACCAGGATGGAGCTTGCAATGACAGGATTGCAGTGACTGCTGAAAACTCCTGAGTGCCTAAGTATTTATTGAAAGATAGCATGGTACAATTGGAAGAGCACTGTATTTGGAGTCAGGGGACTTGGATTAAAATCCCAGCTCTATTACTAATTACCTCTGTGATCCTGGACAAGTCCTATAAACTCAGCCT
>JAJPUD010003433.1:0-75763 GCA_023553655.1 Myrmecobius fasciatus
TGTTGTAAACCCTAAAACGCTGTATAAGTGTTAGCTCTGATTATTCTCAAATTTTTCCAAGGAGTGTCACCCAGAGTTTGAGCACTAGGTTGAAAACATGGAGGGGCTTCTCCTGTGTTTGGGAGGGATACTTTAGAGATCCCAGAGTCTCTTTAGGGGCCTAGGATATGCTGGAAGTTAGGAGTCCTCTGCTTTTCAGTATTTTCTGTCCTAGGAGAGGTGCATTTTAGTTTGGGGTTAGATTGGGGAAAGGAATCCAGTACCTCAGTCCCTGCTGTAGGGTGACATCTTCTTGGCAACACCTCTACCTCCCTCACCCTTTATTTGCTTTTTCCCTTTGTAGGTTTGCCCTCCAAAACTGCATTAAAATATATATATATTTGCCTGGAGAGGAATATGAATGTTTGTATGAGGCACTTGAGGGTGGGGTAAGCTTGGATTCAAGTTGTAAGGGATGACTGTAGGGCATTTCTTGGGAAAAAGGAGACCTCCTTGACCTCAGAGAAGTTGAGAGTTCAATAACTCTGCAAAAAGGTGGAGTAGCAGTCACCTGAATTTCAGTTTCTTTTGTAAAATGATTATTGGGTGGGGCAAGTTATGTTCTAACAGCAGCTCTTAACAGTCTGACTGGGATTTGTGGGCTCAGTCTTCACCTCAGCTCAGTCTCAATTTCACTAAGAGATAAAAGAGCCTTTCTCTGTTGGACAAGCTATTTCCTCATTTCAAGGCCTTAGTTTCCTCCTCTTTAACACTGAGTGGGACTAAATGATCCTTGGAGTCCCTTTCTGCTCTATGAGGTACTTTGATTTGGGGAATGAGGAGAATGATTCAGGCCCTCTTTTGGCACCTTCCCCCAAAGAATCTAGTGTCTATAGCTAGAAGGAACCTTAGAGTCCAGCTAGCCTAACCTCACTTTACAGTTGTGGAAAGTGAGAGCCAAGGTGGGAAAAAGACTTGTACAAGATCACACAAGCACTAAGTGTCAACATAGGATTAAATGCCCTTTTCACAATATAATACCTGTTCATGATAACCCTCAGGAATCAGCCTTCTTGGATGAAGAGTGAAGAAATAACTATTTATACTTTTGTTTTATTTTTTGGGTTGTTTGTTTTTTTGAGAGACAATGGGATTAAGTGACTTCCCCATAGTCACATAGCTAGTGTTAAGTGTCTGAAGCCAGATGTGAGACTCACTGTCCTCCAGACTCAGGGCCCAGAGGCCATCTAGCTTCCCTCTACTAATTATTCTTGAGACTTTTTCACTTTTGTCTTTGTATCTCCAAAGCCTAGCATAGTGCCTGACAGATGAGTTCTTAATAGGCAGTTTGGTGGAGTGGTATATATAAAGCCTTAGGCATACATTCAAGAAGACTTGAGTTTGAATCCAGTCCCAGACACTATCTGTGTGACCCTGGAAAAGTTACTTAACCTCAGTTTCCATATTAATAAAATGGGAATCAAAATAAGGATAATAATAGAACCCACATTCCAGGGTTATTACAAGAAACAAATAAAAGAATAAATTGTAAAGTGCTCAGCACAGTGCCTGGCACATAGCCAGTGCCATATAAATGTTGTGATAGATAACTAGATGCTAAGATTGCTCTGGAGTATATGAGAGGATGGGCAGTTTTCTAGTGAATTCTTTCTTACTGTCTCTTTCCAAAGGAGGATTGTGTCTCTCCTCAAAAGAGGGGACTTTTAAAATTTTTTTTATTTTTTTATTTAGGCTGAGTTTGTGGTGTTATAATCCCACCCTAAGTATAAAAATTCCTGAAGACCTCAGTCTAAATTGGACTAATCAAAAGTTCCCTTTGTCCTCTTAACAAGGTACAATGGGCAAGTCTCTTTATGGAGATTCTGTTGACTCATCAAATTGATTAAATGATTTCTTCCATACCTAAGTGATAAGTAGTACTTTGTAATGAAACAAAGAGCAATGAGAAACAGAAATTAATTTTGATTGATTAAGCAGGGAAGGTTTTATGGAAAAAGATGTGGCAATTCACTTAGTAAAGACCAGTTTCAATAATTAAATGAATTAATAAGTATTTACTCAATGCCTTAGAAGTGCCTCTAGTTCTGTTTACATTCAGTTTGGACAAGACAGAAAATGTGAAAAGTTTTTTGTTTTTTTAAAATAAGTTTTTCTTTTTCAAAGTACATATAGTTTTCAGCATTCACCTTTGCAAAATCTTGTGTTCCAAATTTTTCTTCTCTTTCCACCTTCCTTTTTTTCCCTAATCAGCAAATAATACAATATAGGTTAAACAAGTATAGTTCTTCTAAACATATTTCCGCATTTATTGTGCTGCACAAGAAAAATCAGATCAAAAAGAAAAAAAAAATGAGAAAAAAAACAAGTGAGCAAACAACAACAAAAAGGTGAAAATACTATGTTTTGTGTCTCCATAGTCCTCTTTCTGGATGCATATGGCTCTCTCCAACAGAAATTTGTTGGAATTGGTCTGAATCATTTCATTGTTGAAAAAAGACAAGTCCATCAAGTATGTGAAAAGTTAAAAAAAAAAAAAGAAAAGAGAGGTTTTAGTAATATAAGATTACAATAAAAGATTGTACAAAACACCAAATGATTCAGAACATAAATGATTAAAGCAGTCAGAAAAATGGAAGGGAGAAAGATAGTTACAAATAAGGTTTTCCATAGAGGATTTAGGATTTAGTGTGGCTTTCAAAGATGGGGAGCATTTGGACAAATGGAAAGGACATTTTAAGCAGGGAGAGTATAAACAAAGGCATGAAAGCCAGCGATTGTAAAATGTGTCCTTATGTCAATCTGACCCGATTTATGATATGTTTATCTTAAAATGAACAGTGCTATATTAAGGACCTTCTGTGTATCTAGCAGTTTCAGCATTTAGAATCTGTACCATTAAAATATAGCTACAAAGCTCCGCTCTTCATTATTTGGACTAATTTACTTAAGAAGAGAGAAAATAGACTAAAGGGAAGAACTAAATTCAATCCAGTCAAACTCAAATGGAAATAGATCCTTGCAGGCTATCTATTGACTTAGAAAACCACAAATTTGCATCATGTATTTTTATATATTTGTTAAATTGTCCTCAATTATTTTTATCTATTTCTGGTGGCACTCAGGAATTTTCCTGGCCTTCTGTGATCTGGCTAGATAATCTAAAAGGTCCCTTCCAACTTTAACATTCTAGGACTCTATTCTATTTCTTTCAACACATATTTAAAAGTTCTCTATTAGGTATAAGGTGTTGTAATAGGCACTGGGATACAAAATTGTTGTTGTTGGATGTGTACAACCAGGACTGAGTCAAATGGGAACTGAGGCAAACAGGTTAAGTGACTTGCCTGGAGTCACACAGGTGATGTGTCTGAGACTAAATAAATATAAACTCAGGTCTTTCTGACTGCAGGTCCAGCACTCTATCCACTAAACCACCTAGCTGCCTTTATATTTTCCTGGATTCTGTAATTAAGGGTCCTACAAGAGTGTGTATGTGTTGGGGGAGGGGCAGAGGGACAGAGCAGGAGGGAAGGCTGAGCTGCTTTGCAGTGAAGACTCTGATGTCTTTGATAAAGAAGTGGAGGGTGAGGAGGAAAATAAATAGAGATATGAACAGTGGTAAACATATAAAAAAAAAGCACACTTTCCTGATCCATAAGGAAGTAGCTATGATTTCCTACACATCCCTCTTTCCCTTCCGCTTTTCTCACTTCTATTACATTCATTTCAGACACATAGATTACATTCTTCTTGATCTAAGATTTTGCTATCATCAAATCCCACCTGCTGTCATTTCTTGTCTCCCCAAGCATGAGAACATAAAAACAACATACCCAATGTCCATTCCTAATTCCTTTCTTCCCAGTACCCATAGATCCTACATGTGAATGCAGCTGTGCACATGTGTATTAAGTGAGAGGAGCAAAATGCAGCAACTGCAGAACTGGTATTATATAACATGGCACTGAAGTTCAGGAGAACTTTCCAACTTCAGGAAGCTGTTTTTGCATTGAGACTTTGCCTCATTTAGCTCTGATAATCTCATGGCCCAGCACATGTGTCAGGTCTGTACCTTTTAGCTGTTGTGGGACAACCAGTCTGGGGAGATATTTGGATATGGTTCCTTAGGGGTATCCTTAGGGGATCCTCCAATGCAAGCTTAGTCGGGGCTCTAAAACTAAACAGAACAATGGAAGTGAGATTTTATATATATAATAAGAATTGTACCTGGATCAGGTCAGGATTTCTTTCTTTCTTTCTTTCTTTCTTTTTTTTTTTTTTTTGCAATTGTAGTAAATTTATTTATTTTTTACTACACATTGCTTTATGAATCAAGGTAAGGTATTTAATGAGGCAAGATTTGAAAGCAGAAGAATCTTGATGTCTAGGAAAAAAATAGAATGGAAAGTGAGATTCTGGGGTTAGGGAATAGAGGAATCCCCTCTCTAGAATATATAATTTGAAAAATCCTGGAGGATCATTTCTTGAACCTTGGATGACTCATCAGACTAGAAATCATGATCTCTGAGAATTCTTTGTCCCGATTTTGAAATACTTGACTACTAAGACCCTGGCTCTTTCTCTGTCATTACTTGTTCCTTTTCTGTGAGTGGAAGGATAGCAGAGTGTGATGCAGACAGTTCCTTGAAAGAAGAAGAAAGATTGTAAAAATTTTAATGAGAAATAATTACTTTAATGAGAGTGATTGTTTGGTTTCTGAATTCTGGCCAGAAGCCAGGGACTTCTGAGGAAAGTGATTTCTAATTACTTTTTTTGTAAGAGTCTGAATGAAAATTTCGCAAATGTCTTTTGAAGGAAGGAGAGACTGATATAAATCAAACATGAGGAATGAGAAGAGATCTAATTTAGGCTAAGGAGAAATAGATAAGATATAATTGTCTTCAGGGATTATCATAAAGATAGGAATGCACAAAAGAGAAAAGAATGGAAATGAGAATAAGAGCATGAATAAATTGAAGACTCGAAAGAAAACAAGATAAGGATGAATATAGAGACAGAAGGGATAGAAACAAGGTTGTAAGCAGTGGTGGTAGACATAAGGCAAAAGTACAATTTGGGGTCCAGGAAGGGGAAATGGTATTCTGAAAGAGGAGGCTGGAGAAAACAAGGGGTATAGGTATGAGGTTGAGGTTCCCTGAAAGACAATACATTTTAGGGGTCATGAAGGACAATCAGCAAGTAACTAAATGGGTGAAAGACATCAGAGCGTGGATAAAACTTATTTTCAATTAAGGAACTTTAACTCTGGGGCATGCTTCTCTCTGTGGAATCAGGAATCAGAACCGAGATCCCCAAATTCCATAATTTGGATATTTCCTTCTTTCACACATACCTCCTACCATGTTTTACATGTTTCATGTCCTGGTAAAGAAACCAGAACTTCTGGCTCCCAGACCTATCTTCATTTTCCTAATTTTCTTCTTCATAGGTTAGATATGGAGTCCAGATGTTCAAAGCCCTGCATTCTCAGTGTTCCCCACCCCACAACCCCTTATGCCACTAGGATGTGTATCTTGTCATAGTTTTGTGTGGGGCAGTCTGCTTTATGGGAATATTTTTTTTCTTTTCTATCTCTCTTAGGCTTTTTCTTAGTCTCCTTTTCGGGATCTTTATCCAGATCACATCTATTAACCATTAATCATGGGTGTCCTGAGCCCTTTTTGCTTTTCCCACGATACTATCACACTTGATAATCTCAGCTCCCATGGATTTAATTATGTCCATGAAAGTGATTCCCAGATCAATATATCCAACCCTAGTCTCTGAGCTGAGCTCCACCAGTTCTGTGTCACTGAATGCTTTTTGGACAAAGCAAACTCCACATTCTCAAAGCAGGATTTAGTATCTATCCCCCACATACTTCTCTCTTCCCAACTTTCCTATGATTGTTTAGAATACTACCATTCTCTCAGTCACCTAGGCTGGAATTATTTGTGCTCAACCTATATATCCAAATTATTGTCAAGTCATCATTTCAATCTTCACAAACTCTCTTTCTTCATTCAGTCACTATCTGGGTACAGGACCTCATCTCTTTACGGATCCTATAGCAACAGGCTATTTCCTGGTCTCCATTTCTCCTCACTCCAATTTGTTTCTGCCCACCCCCTCTCCCTATTTTCTCACCTCTATTCTGGTGCCTTCTCTTTGAGATTATATTCACTTACCTAGTGTGCATCTCGAGCACACATAGTCATTTCCTCCCGCATCCGGGTAAAGTTACTAGTCCTAAATCACTCCAGACAGAAGATGAGTGGTGTGTGATGTTTCCCAGGGCTGGAAATTGAAGCTGAACTTGAATCTTAGGCTGTCCTGTGTTCAGCCCAGGCACAGGCCACCTAAGTAGGCCCAGATCTCTTCTAACATTCAAATCTTATAAAAATGAATGCATGATTGAGCTATAAACCTTCTCTAATTAGGTTGGAGGGGGTAGAGAAGGGGGGGGGTTCGGGAAGGCTGCGGCTAGATTTCATGCCCTAGGGCAAAAAAGGGAAACAGTCTATCTCTTTAATCATCTCCGGGAAAGTTAATTTATTTATTATTCCTTTCAGAGTCTCCACCCTCTTTCCTCCCTTCCTTCCCAAAGAACACACACACACACACACACACACACACACACACACACTTATACTTGGCCTAGTGATTGAAAAAGGCTTGGTCGCCAAGGAGATGGGCTGGTTCTTGCGTCTGCAACAGTCATTGGCTGGGGACCTTACGGGCTGGGGCTTAAAACCGAGAGCGAGTGAATTATGTGCGAGTCCTTTCTGACTGGGGCATTCGGAGCTCACGCAGCAGAGCGTAGAGGAGTAGACCGAGGCAGAGAGGAGGAGAATACCACGAGGGAGCCATGGAGAATCCGTGAGTCAGGCCTAGAGGCCCCCTGGGGGGCAGGGGAGGAGAAATGGATGTCATGGAGACTTGGGAGGTTGGGTGAACTGATCCAGAGTGTCTGGGGCAGAGAGGGGCCAGGTGAGGAGACAGGGCACTCAGTGCATGGGGAGAGCCTGAAGCCTGGCACTGGGCCCCGAAGCCAAAGGACAGATCCCCAGGCAGACAGTGGGGCTCAGTGCTCCCACCTCTCTCTAGGATGGGGAGGGGAGGTGGGGAGATGTGGGTCACCCCATTGTGAGGTGAGGCTGGGAATCAGAGCACGCATTGGGATGAATGGAGTTTAAACTTGGACTTTCCCTGTCCAAATGAGTCAAATACCATTCAGAACCGATTTGTAACTTTGCCGCCTCCCAGTCCCCAGGCAGAGCTATTCACACAGCCTTCCCACCATTACGACCTTGTCTGTTCTGAGGCCAGGAGTTCACATCTCTAGGAAAGAAAGAAGTGCTGGGGCATTCATTGTGTCCAAAGACTGGGGAGCCTGTCTCCTTGTCAGAGGCTCCAGGCTTCTGTCTGATTTTGATTATCCCTGAGAATGGATCTATAGCAGGAGAGGTTTTATGGAGAAGAAAGGATCTCTCTGTATTTGAGAGTCTGGGGGCCACTGGCAGATAGACGGAGCCAAGGGCACTGGGCTTCCTGGAGCAGGAAATGGGTCCTGGGGAACCCTGAAGACAATTCTTTCTCAGGTGGATGAGGTTGACTTCCAGAGTCTCGTTTCTTTGGCTTTTCTCCCATCCGGTTAATCGGGATGTCTGCACTTCTTCCTTTCCTTTGAGACTTCTTAGTAGGATGGCTTTGTCTTGAAGAAGGAAATGAGAGTTTTGGGTTTGAGATCTAGAGCTCTGGCCAAGTAACATAGAGGTGTGAATTTGGGTGGTGGCGAATAATTTGGGAATAAGACCGGATTTGGTCTGAGAAGATCTGGCTCATATCCTGGCTGTTACTTTCTTGCTACCACTATTGAGATCTTGGGTTCTAGTTACTTCATTCCTCTGGGCCTCAGTTTCCTCAATTAAGACTTTAAATTCCCTTCCAGCCCTGAATTTATGATGCTGTCATTCAGCCAAAGGCTTTTGGGTGTGGTGACTCCTTCAAAACCCTCCACCCCTTTCTTCCTTACCTCTTTTTTGAGTTACAGATCTTCCTTTTTTTTATTTTATTTATTTTTTTTTAAATTTTAAAAAATCTTATTAGTTTCTTGATTGTGTCTTCCCCTAGCCACTCCCTGACCTCATCTGACCTATGGGTTTAGGCAGTGCTATTGACCATTTCTACCCTTCTTGCCCATTCCTATACCCTCTGGAGGCTATTGAGATCAAGAGTCTCCCTGCTCCATTTTCCTAGCTTCTGTGTCTAAGGCAGATAATCCTCTGGAGGTTGTTGGTTGTTGCTGCTAGAACACTGGTCCCTCCCTTTTCTTAATTTTTTATTTTTTTAACCACCGAACCTTCTATTCTGATCTGGAGAGAAACTGAGAGAAAGAACTTGGAATTGAGAGACCAGGCTTCTAAAATGCTACAGTTGGCAGGCTAGTCCCTAAAATTATAGATAAGGCTGCCTCTTTATTGTGGAGTCATAGGATCTTGGATCTAGAACTTGCTGCAGCAACGTTAGGGCCTATCTCCTCACTGTACAAAAGAGGAAAATGACTTGATTAGAAATATTTTATTATTATTATTACTTTTGGGGGGTTGGGGATGGTGGTCAGTATTTCTTAAGATTAACTTTAGCTAAAAAAAAAAGATTCCAGGAAAATGCAAATCTGACTTCTTGGTAATTTTAAGGAAAGAAAGGGAGAAAGAATGGGTACACATAAGTGAATTTAAAAAAAATCTGTTTAGTGCTCAAAAGTACTTTTCACATCAATTTATCCTCAACAGACTTCTGTGGGAGTTATGGCAGATATCATTACAACTCTTGTAATTAGCAAGGGTTAGTTACATGGAAAAAATGAGCTTAGAATTAGGAAGACTCATCTTAATGAGCTCAAGTCTGGCCTTAGACACTTCCTGTTTCTGACCAAAAAAACAAAACAAAAACAAAACTTTGCCTCAGTTTCTTCATCTGTTAAATGAACAGTATCTCCCCCAAGAAAACCCCAAATGGGGTCAGATTTGGATAGACATGACTGAAAAATAATTAACAGCAATTGAAATTGAGAGAGAATTTAGGTGATTTTGCTGAAGATCACTACAAGTAGGAACAGCAACCCTTATGCTGGTGCTCTTAATCTCTGTAACTCACTGTAGTCTCTCTGAGCTTTTTGTCACAAAAGCTGTGATCTCCAGTGCCAAAATTCTCAATTCCTTTCCCAAGACAAAAGCTATCTTCCTTTGGAAGGAATCCAATCAAAGGAAGATTTGAAGGCATAAGTATTCTCAGTAACCAAAGAAGAATTGAGATGTTCCCATCCCTCCTTCCTCCCCTCCCCCTCCATACCCATCTGTTAATGAATAGTTTTCATTGATTACTCCCAGAATTTCCTGTCTCCTTTCTTTAGTTTTAGTTATCTTTTTCAGTTTACTTAATGAGTTTTTTTTCTCTTTCCTAGACTCCAGTATGAGGATTATAAGAAAACTGCTGAGTGGCTTTTATCCCATACCAAACATCGACCTGAAATTGCAGTGATCTGTGGTTCTGGATTGGGGGGCTTGGCGGATAAACTAACCCAATCCCAGGCTTTTGACTACAATGAGATACCTAACTTCCCCCAAAGCACAGGTACTGACAAAGGTGATGCTGGTAGATTTTGGGATCAGAGAACTTGGTGGGAAAAGTATAGGGAAAAAAAACTATTGTCTTATGGTCCAAGAAGGCATCAAGAGGTGACAAAAAGCCCATTAAAATTACGATGGACAGGGCAGCTAGGTGGCACAGTGGATAGAGCACCAGCCCTGAAGTCAGGAGGACCTGGGTTCAAATCTGGTCTCAGACACTTAACATTCCCTAGCTGTGTGACCCTGGGCAAGTCACTTAACCCCATTTGCCTCAGCAAAAAGCAAAAAAAAAAAAAAAAAAAAAAATTACGATGGACTGATTCCAGGTTTTGTCGATGATTTGATAGAACTCATTTGTCAGGTAGACACCTGGTGCATACAGGATATATGAATATCTTTCATGTTTTATGGGTTAGACATATCAGTATTAGTGTATATTTAAATATTTAACTTCTTGCTTATACTGCTATAATTTCTATGTTCCTAAATTCTTTCTTTCCTTTCTATTTCCCTATGGCCTGGTTCTGCCATTTTCCATACTTCAGTCATAGGGCCTGGAGAGACAAGCTTCTTCTTTTATATTTTATGTATATATTTGTGAAAACATACAAAGAGATAAATGCAAACACAGGCAGCACATATATGTGCAAGACTGGAACCTGACTAGCTTTCTGATTTAGACAGGGTACTTAGAAGTTTGTAACCAGGAGACTTTCTGTAATAAGGAGCAGTAGTCTCTTTCATGTTATCTTTCTGGGAAATGAGAATGAGCTCATTCTGGTTGTCAGTCACCTAAACAGCTAGATTGTCTGGCAAGAAGGTGGAGGTGCAGAGAATTGTAATTAGTGAGGTAAAAAAAATAGTGTAGGATGTTTTTGGCTTTTATTTATTTCTTAGATTCTGGAATATGAGGCTCTAATTAAGGAATACTTCCTTTAAAGTAAGAGGAGTTTAGAGAAGTAGTGGGAAAGGAAATAAAAAATATTCAGGAAGGCATGGAAAAAATGCCCCATACACCAATAGGGAAAGAAGGTCTAGTACCCTAAGAGACAATGAAATTATTTCCCATATGCTTCTATAGTGTTCTTTTTATGAGGACACCACTAGTGTCCCATCTGGATTCTGGCTATCTACTCTTTGTGCTAGTTTTTTAAAATGTCCTTATCCCACTTTAAAAACTTTTTTTTGTAAGTTTAACAATCAAGTATAGATAAGATCATGAAAGGGAATTAGAAACTATATGTAATTTAAAAAAAGATGTTAAATTTAACAAATTAGTAACAATATTGCTCTTATGTCCCCTGCACTTTTTTCCTCTGAAAATTTTTTTTTTTAAGTTTATCGATGTCCTTTTGCCTCCATGTTCATCTACCTTTTCCTTCAACTATCACCAAGTAGAAGTTTTCTACTCCTACCTCTGATTCTTCTTTTGAGTATACTCCATCTCCTAGACGATTTATTATTTCCAGAGAAATTGGGTTCCTATTTCTGGAAATGACAGTTAAAAAGTGGACTAATAATAGTTTTTATATGCAGTGGGATCATAAAGCTAGTCCTTTGGCCTGTCTTCCTTTTACTAATAGGCCATCTCTGCCCTTTCTTCTTGATCTGATTTGTCCCTTTCCAGGTCCCTAAAGCTTCTTGATTGGCAGTCTAGGCAGCTAGATATCTGAGAACGAATATAATACTCTCCTCGGATTTCAGAAAGAAAACACTAGAGACATTCCTTTCTATCATAGGGTCTTATCCTAGAAGATGTGAAATAGGCAGATTATATTTTCGTTTTCCTTGGGGGTAGCCATAGACCCTGAAAAACCATTCAGTTTCTTTGCCTTCAGAGGCCCAGAAAATGAGAAACAACTCCTGCTGAGTTATCCTGGTTCCTTTTTCTTTTTCCCATGCAGTACCAGGACATGCTGGGCGGTTGGTATTTGGATACTTAAATGACAAATGCTGTGTGATGATGCAGGGCCGATTCCACATATATGAAGGCTACCCACTCTGGAAGGTAAGTCTGGTACCTAGACAAATGTGGGTAATTCCCATAAGAAACAGTCACTAATACTAACCTGCTCACCTTACCTTTCCTCCTTAGATATTATCCAGTGCCTGGTTTTTAAGCCATCAGTTTCTGTCCCATTACTTTAGCTAGAGAGATTTGTGGCATGTAAATATCAGCATGATGAGGATCTGGGCATTGGAAGAATAGTTAGGCCTAGAAGACAGGCTACTAGGAAGGCTTTATACCTTTGTATCTGGATTTTAGGGGGTGACCAGAGAAGAATGTGTCTGAAGGTGAAGGAGAATAACAAGGTGATAAAATGATTAGACTGTGTGTCTCTTCCCCCTCCTCCTTGACCCTTCCATCCTCAACTGTGACAGTATAATTACCTCTTCTGGATCCTAGTTTCCTCCGTTTTTGTCAGAGTGGCTAAAACCTTGGATTTGGAATCAAAAGACTTAAGACTTAACTTTTAACTGTGCTACTCTGTCTGAGCTTGAATGAATCAGTTAACTATAGAGGGGCTAGACAATATTATCTTTAAGGTTCTTTCTAGCCATTCTTTTCCTCTTTCTCATGCTATTTTGTATATGAGGGCTTTTGTAGATTGATGAATTCCTAGGTACCTGAGAGTTATCCTTTTGATTTTTCAGGTAGCATTCCCTGTGAGAGTTTTCCGACTTATGAAAGTACACACTTTAATTGTCACCAATGCTGCTGGTGGGCTGAACCCTGAATATCAAGTTGGGGATGTTATGTTGATCCGAGATCACATCAATTTGGCAGGCCTCAGTGGTCAAAATCCACTCAGAGGCCCCAATGATGAGAGGTATGTGGATTTCATTCATAGATATTTCCATTCATAGGGAATGGAGCTAATGTGATTCTCTGAACTTGGTAGTCATAGGAGGATTTTCAGTATCTAAGAGGAGGCAACTGTTATTATTTGTTTCAGGTTTGGAGAAAGATTTCCTCCCATGTCTGATGCCTATGACCGGATTCTGAGACAACAGGCCCATTGCATATGGAAGGAAATGGAACAGGAACGACCATTGCAGGAAGGAACCTATGTTGTAGTGGGAGGACCCAACTTTGAAACCATTGCAGAGTGTCGATTTCTGCAGAAACTAGGGGCTGATGCTGTTGGTAAGAAGGGGAAGCCTTGCAGAAATAGGACTTAGGGAAGAGATGGGAATTACAGCCTTGCAGAAATAGGACTTAGGGCTTAGGGAAGAGATGGGAATTACAGTCCTGAAGGATTTAAAAGGGAACAGCAAACTGAAAGGATTAAATTTAGATTATTTAGATTATTAATTTAGATTAATGATTTTTAGGAAAACACTTTGTATTCCTTTAACCTTTTCTACTTTACTAAGTTCTGAGTTAAAGTCAGTGCTAATGATTTGCTACTGGTTTAATATCTACTCTCTTAGCTGTTAAGTAAGAAGAAAGCCAAATTTATCATAGGACTTTTTGTTGGATTAAATCAATTTAAGAGACTTGTTCAGACTGAGACTATAGTTGGTCATTCCTACTAATTGGAGGAAAACCAATAGATAAATAAGAAGGGAAGGGAGTAAGCATTTATATAGTACCTTCAGTGTGCTAGATGCTGTGCAAAACAAATTACTAATATCTCATTTGATCCTTACAATAACATCTTGAAAGATAGATGCTATTATGATCCCCATTTTATAGTGGAACAAATTGAGACCAACAGAAGTCTAATGATTTGTATGGGGTTACATAGCCAGTAAGTTTCTGAGACTGAATTTTTGAACTCAGATTTCCTGACTCCAGTACTATAAGCTTTCTCTGTAGATAGATGAAAACTTTAATTAAGACCCTATTATGTGTCTGACATTGTGCCCTGGAACTCACATCCTTTAAAGTTTTTATGTGGAGCCAGAGACCTTGGGTTAAAAATCTCAGTTCTGTTTATCATCTGTATGTGACTTTGGCCAAGTTTTTTCTTTGGGTCTTAATTTCCCTACTGTAAAATAAAGAGTGAGGAAAAGATTGTAGAATTTTCTTAAAAACTGGGATCAGGCATTTTATTGCAAGAATTCTAAGCTCTGGCAGAGAACTTCCTTCTTTTAAATGATATAACAAAAATCCCAAGCAAATCCACTAAGACAATCCCTTTATTTCAAGGGGCTTTGCCAGGTAGTTTGGTTGTTCTAATATTTCTCCACTCCACTATGATCTATCCTGGAGAATGCTGGAAGATGAGCTTAAGCTGGTCTGTGGTGAATGACATAGGGGCCATTCTCAAGGTAGTCTTGATATCAGTTCCCTTTCTCTTTCCATATCAGGCATGAGCACAGTGCCAGAGGTGATAGTGGCCAGGCACTGTGGCCTTCGAGTCTTTGGATTCTCCCTCATCACGAACAAATCAGTATTGGACTATGAAAGCCAGGAGACAGCCAATCATGCAGAAGTACTGGTGGCTGGGCGCCTGGCTGCTAAGAAGTTGGAGCGGCTTGTCTGTCTGCTCGTGGAAAACATGCAGGCACCGTCTGAGAAGACTTTTTGACCCACAGACTACCTGGCCTCCTCCATTCCCTGCTGTCCACTTGGCATTCCAGACATTGATCGACTTTACTTCCTTGCTTGAGCCATTTAGCTTTCTGCCCTGAGATTGTGGTAGAAAAGTGAGAAGTGTTGGTATTTGTCTCTTTGGAATATCTACTTATCCTTTCAGATCCTTCCTAATGGTACCTAATTCTCTTTTATTCCATTAGTCCCTTTCCTACCACGAAAAGCTGGATCATTCATTCCATTGTATTCCTAAATCCAGCTAGCATCCTTCATTCCATCTCCAGTGGACTCATCTAGGAATTAAACCCAATTTGCACTAAGGCTGCTGCTAATATTTTGAAAAGACTACTCATACATTCCCTGAGTCCTCTGCCATCTCATGACTTCTGAGGCCCTTTGTGGTTCAGAGCAGTGTGTATTATAAATTTAGTATTATGTGGGAATAAAAAGACAGTTAGAAATGTTTCTGCCTTTCTACTGAAGACTTGACAGGGTGGGAAACAAGACTTTTAGGTTGTCAGAATATCTGTAAATATGATGATAAGATAATACAGGCTTCTTAGACAATAAAGAATGGATGTTTCTCTAGTTGTATATTAGTAAATTATGCTTAGGACCTTCAACAAGTACGCAGGGAACAGTGTTTTCTTTTACTTAGGCTGCTTTAATTTAGTTCAATTAGGCACACATTAAGTACTACTGTATTCAGGGAATTGTTAGGTATTGTCAGATAGATAAATAATAGATTAAGTTCTTACTGTCAAAGGGCATTTGTGGTAGGGGCATATGAGATGTAAATACACAATAGAACATAGAATAACATTTTAGAGTACGGAAAGAATTTAGACTTTACCCATTTCCAAATGAGGAAACAAAAGGAGAAATTCTGTTATATAGCCAGTTAGACTACCAACTGTAGAAACCCTCAAGAACACATTTAAAGATGTGGGAAAAATTCAAGGACCAGTAAATTATCTCCCTTCTTAGGATTCCTTAAGGAGGATTATATGGATAAGCCTAGAAAGTTTTTAATGCCTGGCTAAAGAATTTGAGTTCTAGTCTAGAAAAAATGAGAAACTATTGTAAATTTTTAGCAAGGGAGGTCATTAGTGAGCCTAATATATTAGAAAGCTGACTAGTAGCTCTCTAAATTAGGACAGAGAAAGAGACAAGTCTAGAGATCAGTTTAAAAACATGGACAATAATCCACCTGAAATGCAACAGGCTTGAACTTATTAGCTGGTGATAGTATTGATACATTTTAAGAGACAGGTGGAAGTTATATCCATAAGACTTGACAACAGATTTGGGAGGGTTGGAGAGAATGGAGAATGATCCTCAATATCCTGGCCTTGGGAAAGAAAAGGGATGAGAACAACTTGGTTTATGATGTCTAGTTGGAGCTGTGCAGTAGCAGATACAGATAGAAATGTAGACCTAGAGCTGAGAAGTCAAAACAAAAGATCTGTGAATCATTGGCATAGGGGTTCATAGTCTTGGGAGTAGATAATGGAGATAGCAGGGGCTAGGAGTAGGACAGGAAGAGTTTTTCCATTTAAAGGATAAGGATGAAGATCCAGTAACCAAAATGTAAAACAAGTGTCAAAGGGGTCAGATTTTTACACAAAGGCAAGGAAGGTTGAGAACAAGAAAGTTCCATTGGTTTGGCAATTAAGAGGTCAGTGGTAATTTTAGAGAATAGTTTTCCAAGAGTGATATGAGTAGCAGTCAGTCAGATTATAGGGGGTTGGGTAAGCAAGTAGTCAGGAAATGGCTAAACAATGTACTTACCTTCTGACTTAATTCAACTAAGGAACTAGGACTTCTCTTATGGCATTCTGGCTATGGATGAAACAAAGGAAGTAATTGTTTTCTGTTTCCCTGATAGCCAAAATGTTATACCAGGGGAAAAATGTGAAGCTGATAGGGTACCCTTGTACTTTTTCAGCAGGATTTCCTCAACTCCTGATGGCTCATGCTCCCTGGGTAACTAGTGGTCTTATGCTACGTTATGGAAGACTAGAACCTCTACTCTGATGCTCTGGTTCCTAGCCAGTGCTCTTATCCTTTTCTATAAAAAACATAATTTTATCTAGCTCTTAACAAGAGGAAATAGTGGTTTTATTTCTATATCAGGATGTCTGACTTTCTTACTTAACTGTTCCCAGCCTGTGCAATATTGTCATATTTCATGGTACTGCTACCCCACCACCAAAATAGTTGCTTCATAAAATTTGCCATTAGCATCTGCTTTTTCTCTCTGCCAGAATAGACAGAAATTCTGGTTTGAGATTACCTATTGAATTTTTCTCTTCTAGATAAGCACCTAACTATAATTTTTTAATATTATTTGGAGAAAAGGCTCAACTTTAGGATACCTGTTAGGGTGAGTGCATTTGACCCAATAGTATCCAGTGCCTTTTCAGGACCAAATATAGCTTAATTATTAGCAAGTGTGTAGAAAGAAATAGTGGGCCATGGGAGCTGCAGTATTTGGAAGACAAGGTCAAATGAAAGCTTACTGGTATCCTAACTACAAAGCTCAGATAGAGGAGGATATGTACTCTACTGGATGTGTGTCTTTATGGGGTAAAATGGCTATCTACCTTCACTTTCATTTGAAAGAAATTGAGTCATTTTGTGGTGTCCTAACCTTAGTAGACAACAAGAAGGCAAAGAGAAAAATTAATCCTGGGAGAGACTTGTTGCCAAAATCCATGCCTTCATTTTCATCATTCCCTTTGCCTGGAGTGCTCTGGGAAACAGTTCTTTCCCCTTTCAACACCTGAAAGAGGTAATAACTCTTCCAGGAAGCTTTACCTAAAACTCCATCAAGAAATTATCTTTCCTTGGTTCTTGAATAGCCCTTTGTACTTGTCCTAATGCTTTTATATGTTCTATTTTACACAATAGTTCTGGATATTCATCATATTGTCAGTTTGTATATTTCACGCCTCCCCTACTTGATTGTAAACTATGAGAATAATACTATGCCTTAATTGCATTTTTTATCTCCTTAAATCACCTAAGTTAGTAAGTTTTAATGTATTTATATATTTATAATTTTGGATATTCATCATATTGTCAATTTGTATGTTTCACAAGTCTCCCACATGGTTGTAAGCTCTATGAGAATAACTATGCCTTAATTGCATTTTAAAATTTCATTAATCACTTAATTTAATGCTTAATAAATGGATGAATGGAATGAATGGAAACAACTAAGTAATTCAAATGTGTAATAATGCTTTATGGGGCTTTGTATAAATTGCTTTTCTTACACCAATCAATAAATTCTGTTTGCATTTTTTTCCATGTTTTTTGTTTTGTTTTGTTTGCGTATAACTTTACCCTAAGTAGGGTTGCTTTTAAAGGAGTTGGGAAGACAACACTGTCTATATGTGAAATGATTTACACATTTCCAAAGAAATAATATTGCATAAACTATAGTTTGTATGGGTATGGGAATTGGTGTGAAATGTGGCCACAGATTAATGGATAAATAAAAAGATAAAATTAGTCTGGGAAGGCTTCCTAAAGGTTAGTTCTGGATAATAGCTAGTTAGCTAATATGTATATAGCACTATAAGATTTGCCCAGGGCCCTGTTTATCTTCTCATTTGATTCTCCCACAACCATCTTGTGAGGTAGGTACTATTATACCCATTTTATAGATGAGGACACGGAGACTGACAGGTTAAATGATTTGCCTAGGATAGCTCAACTATGTGTTAGAATTCAGAGATGACCTCAGTTTTTCCTTATTCTAAATCTAGCATTCTATTCATGATAACACCTAATTTATCAGATTATATCCTTACCTCTCTAATAGAACATAAAAGGCTCTTTGGGGGTTGGTAATCTTGAGATTTTACTCAGATAGAAAACATGACTGAAAAGATGACAAATGTAAGAGCAGTAATCTAAAATAATAACAGGTTAGTAGTATTTTCTCAAGTTAAAAAAAATTGAAGTAAGAAACTTTTGAGTTATTCCAGCTTTAAAATCTTTGATCTATGTATGCTTTCAAAGAAAGGGCTGATCACTGAGTCTTAGATTGTGGAACAAGAGCTCACAGAATTGAAAGGTCTTCAATTTTATTATTGGGCGGGGGGAAATGGGGATAAAAAAGGGATAAATGCCCAGGGTCAAACAATTTGTAAATATGTGAGGTCACATTTGAACTCTGGTCTTCCTGAATCCAGGCCTGGCATTTTATACAGTGTACCACATAGCTTCTCCTTTTAACTTAATTAATCGACTATAACATGTGTAATTGTTAGCTATCTAGTATATAGAGTGTCCCAAAAATCATGGTGCCATTTAAAGATATAGTTTAAATTTAGTAGCTTTTAACAGCACTATGACTTTAGTGACCCTGCGTGGCTTTCCTATCATTCAAAAATACCTGATCTAGGATTTGACCCACCCTTCTCCATTTGGATACTGCCTTTGTAAAGAGATGAAGGGTTGTAGTGGGATGCTGGTTTCTTCCCTCATAATATGGAAGAATATTGGGCTGGAATTACATACATCCATTCCACATAAATGATCTAGATCAGTGGTGAAAAACTCTAAATGGAAGACTGCCTAAATGATAGCTGCCTATTGATTTAGAAACTTATTAAATCAGCATTGTTAGGTTGTATTATTTTTACTCATTTTGTTAAACATATTTCTCAATTATATAAATACAATTATTTAAATTGGTTTAGTCAGTGGGTTTGACACTTCTGTCTACACATGGTAAAAATTTGGGGGTAATCTAAAATTAGTGCCACTTTCCCTGGATTATTCTCAAGGAGAGATTATCACTTAGTTTATATTTGGTAGCTTAGGTCCTACCAAACACTGGTAAGCCAAAAAATCATCATGAATAGCTATTAAAGCTTTTATAAAAAAAAAATCAAGGTAATCAGTAAAGAGAGAATCAAAAATCAGAGATTAGACAATGATAATTGATGTTCAGAGATTTTTTTCAGTTTGTCTAACTTTTTCCAACTTTTCATGACCCCATTTGGGATTTCTTAGCAAAGATACGGAAGTGGTTTGCATTTTTTTTCTCTATCTCATTTTATAGATGAGGAATTGAGGTTAAGTGATTTACCTAGGCTCACCAGCTACTAAGTGTCTAAGACCTGATCCGAACGAAGAGTTTTCCTGACTCCAGGTCTCACATTCTATTCACTGAATCACCTAGCTGTCCAGACAATAGCAATAGCTAGCATTTATATAGCAAAGTGCTTTATACATGTTATATGATTTGATCTTGTGAGGTAGATAACTATTATTCCTATTTTGTACATGAAAATCTTTGGTTAAGAAAGTTTAAGTCATTTGGACAGGGTCACATAGGAAGTGTCTTTCTTTAGCTGGAGTTGAACTCATGTCTTACTGACTCCAGGTTCCATTTCCCTACCCACTGCGCCATCCAGCTGATTTTAAAACACATCAGAATAAATAGATTCTTATTTGGGAACAAGATTTAAAAAAAAAATAAGTAAAAAATTCCTTGTTCCACCAAAGGGAAAAATAAAGGAGAAAGGGAGGGAGGAAGGGAGGGGGAGAGAGAGAGAGAGAGAGAGAGAGAGAGAAACCCAAAACTCAAAATAAGGTGAAGGTAGTAAGAGCAAGACCAAACTGAAGTTGTTCTTCCCAGGGAACTAGAAAAACCTGACAGGTATGATTTCTGAGCCACTATAATGTCAGTGATCTCTGGAAGCTTGTGGAGATTGGAAGAGATGTTACAGGACTGGAAAAGGAAAAGGACAAATGTCCTAATTTTCAGGAAAAGAGTCTGTATGGAATCTGAAAATTCAAAGCCAGTGATGATTAGTGAAATTGTAGAATTTTTTTTTAAAGAAATGGTTTGTGAAAATCTAGAACAGAAAATGGTTTTCACTAAAAGTCAGCATTGTTTCATAATTAACAGATTATGCCAGTCTAATTTTATTTCATTTTTATGTCATTAGACTAGTAAATAAAAGGAAAGCTATAGTTTAGTTTCCCTAAACTTGATAAAACATTTGATATCATCTCTAATATTATCTTCATAGACAAG
The DNA here is from genome assembly GCA_023553655.1 of Myrmecobius fasciatus. NCBI lineage: Eukaryota > Metazoa > Chordata > Mammalia > Dasyuromorphia > Myrmecobiidae > Myrmecobius > Myrmecobius fasciatus. Next base: position 20,237 of record JAJPUD010003433.1, read on the forward strand.
ATGGAGAGATGTAGAGTAGATGATTGTATAATTAGGTTGTTCTAGAACGAGAATCAGAAGTCCTAAGGTATATCAAGGATGATTTCATGTCAGTTTAGAGAGAATATTTGAATGGAGTACTCCAGAGACTTAGCCTCTGTTGGTTAATATTTTTTTAATCAATGAAGGCATAGATATGCTTATTAAATTTATTGATAATTTACACCTGAGAGCAGTAGTTAACATGTGGGTGGAAAGGATCCAAAAAGATGCTGACAAACCAGAATGATGAACTGGATTCAGTAAAATAACTTTTAATAAGAATAGATGCAAAGCCTTCCCCCTTGGTTTAAAACAATCAATTTCAAAAGAATTCATGAAGGAAATGTTATTAAAGAGAAGCTATCTGAAAGAAAATCCCAGGGTTTTCTAGCTCAATTGTTTGTTTTTTTGTTTTTTGAGGCAATTGGGGTTAAGTGACTTGCCCAGGGTCACACAGCTAGTAAGTGTTAAGTGTCTGAGACCAAATTTGAACTCAAGTCCTCCTGACTTCAGGGCTGGTGCTCTATCCATTGCGCCACCTAGCTGCCCCCTCTAGCTCAATTTGAATCAATAGATAACAGCCAAAACAAGCCAAAAAAAGTTATTTAAAAAAAAAAAAAGATCTTCAGCTATTTCAAGAAAGGTGCAATGTCCTAATGAAGAACATGACTGTACCTCTATACATACCCTATCCTGGTCAGACCACAGTTAGAGTATACTTGGCTCTTGGTCAGGTTTGAATTGGCTGGTGGAACTGGATAAATTCAGGCTGGACAATAGAAGATTTGGGGTGAGGGGGAGGGAAAAGGGGAAAAATATGATAAATGATTTTGTGTCTGAAAGGCTGTCATGAATGTGGGAGAAGGATTAGAATTGTTCCACTTAGCTCTATAGGGCAGAGCTGGGAGCAATGGTTGAAAATTGAAGAGAAGTAAAGATTCAGTGTTAGGAAGAACTTTCCAACATTAGAATTATCCAAAAGGAGGATGGGCTACATTAGGAAGTAATGGGTTCTGCTTTACTAGACATTTTCAGGTAGAGTCTTGGGGATCATTTGTTAGGAAAATAGTCAAAGGAATTCCTGAATGGGTATGAACTGGACTAAATGACCCTTGAGTTCATAGAATTACTTATTTAGAACAGGAGGAAAAAATCTTAGGAGTCTCTGATCATCCTCTAATCAATCCTCCAAAACTCTAAAATAAAAATCTGATTTTTTGACTTAAGTGACTTACCCAAGATCTTAGAAGTAGCAAGTAGAAGGACTGCAATTTGAATCCATCTGTTAGGATGCCAAATACCATATTCTTTCCACTGCACCAACGTGCATCTTTGTTTACTTATTCTTTGAAATAGGCTTAATGGCAAAGATGGATTTTAAAGATAAATACATAGGAAGTAGGAGTGCATTCTAGGAAGAGGAAATTGAATTCAAAAAGCAGGCTTACCCATGTTATATTTGAGGAATAATAATCAAGGACTTCTGAGGCCAGCATAGCATAATAGGAATATAATACAAAATATTATTGAAATTTATTCTGGCACAGAGTGGCAGTTAGAGAGCCCCAGCTCTTACCCCCAAAACAGTCAAATCTAGAAACAACTGTTGAGTCATCAACAATTTAAAATTGAAGGGGAGGGGTTTGGGAGTGTAAATTTGACTCATTATAAAACTATTACTCTTCAGCTATGAGACAAGGTCTTGTAACTAGTCTCATCATGTTTAACATCAACTGACATTGCCTGGAAGCAAGACTTTTTTTTTTTTTTTTTTTTTAATGTGACGACTACATTTGTAGAGAAGAAGAAAGGAAAAATATTTATTTAGTTAAAAATATTAAATGGAAACTTCCCTTTTTGAGACCTATTATTTAATAGTTTTATGGTAACAAAAGCTCTAACTTGTTTCTCTTGTGACATGCTTTTCTGATGGTTGGAGAAACCTGGATTCTCAGCTATATTTTAGTCTCTTTTTTTGGCCAGGTTGCATATGAGAAAGAACTACATAGAAGAGGGTGAGAAGGGGAAAACAAAGAAAGAGGGGAGGTAGTATACCTGGGAGGATAGTATCCTATCTTTACATATATATATATATCTCATCCTAGCTTTAATGATGGTACTTTGTTTTGCTACTTTATTTAATGATTTTATCGATTTAACATTCTTTTTGCTTTTTGTTTAAATTAAATTTGATATTTAGACCAAACTTTTTTCCCCTGCCTTTTATATTTTGAGATCATTTGACATTTTTCTTTCATTATTGACTTCCTGCTTTTTTCTTAATGGATTGCTTTTTGAAGACTTTATTTTTCCACCCCCAGTCGCTAACAGGAACACTTTCCACACTTATTTCCCCACATTTCCCCCCTCCTCCCCCAGCCTTTTAAAATTTTTGTTTGTTACTTCATTTGAGCTTCACCTTTTCCTTTTTCCATCTTATTTACCTCTTGGATTCCTTAGTCTCTCTATAGCACTGTGAATCTGCAACAGATTAGTGGAGACATTGTCTTAGTAGCCAGATCTTTTTCTTTTATTTGCATCGTAAGAAGAGGAATTTTCTCCTTGCTTGTCAGAGTCAGGTTCCACATTAAAAAAAAAAAAAGACTTTATCTTTATTTAAGTTTCAAAATTTATTTTAAATTTAAGTACAAGGTAATAAGAGGGGGGAAATCATTGTCATGTGTTCAGCAGATCATAAAAGAGGATTCAATATAAAGCAATACATTTCTATGTCAAGAAAAAGAATATAATAAATACTATCTTGTTTTTAAAAATGTCCATCTTTGCTTTTTTTTTTGTTCCATGTTGTGCACTTTTTACTTTATTTTCCCCTCTCTCTTCTCTTTTCCCTAAGAAGGTCACAATTAAACATGGATACACACACATGTGTATATATAGATGTATAGATATATTATATAGACATAGACATCTACATATAGATGTAGATGTAGATATATCTGTCTATATAGATAGATAGATATCTACACACATGTATACATATATACACATACATATATACATATACATATACACACATATACATTCACATAGATATGTATATGTAAGACTGTCATATTTATTTCTACTTGGTTGTTTCTCTGAAGGTGGATAGTATTTTCTTTCATAAGTCCCACTCTTTCCATATTTTTCTAAATCAATCAGGTCAGTCATTTCCTACATCATGACAATATTCCAATCCAATCAGATTCTATCTGAGAAATTGTCTATGAATTTTTCTGTATTCCTTCTATTTTTGGTTATAGGGGTTTTATTTGTACAAAACAGGTTTAATTTGAAATAATCAAAATTATCCATTTTACACTTCAACAATGCTTTCACCTTGTAATATTGTTTAACATGTGATACTATAGAATCTGCTTCCTTTACATTTTCTTCTCCTCTCTGACCCCTCCCAACTTCGCCTCTTTCTTTGAAGATTTTTATCTTTTTTTCTTCTAAATGGACGTTGTTATTGTTTTTTCTAACTCAGTAAAATAATTAACTAGTATTTTAATTGAAATGTTATTACACAAATAGATTAGTTAGGTAAAATTGTCATTAAAAATAATATTAGCTTTACTTACCCATGAGTAATAAATATTACTTTTATTATTTAGATCTAACTTTATATAAAAATGTTTAAATTCATATAGTTCTTGTGTCTTTTTTGGCAATTAAATTCTCAATTATTTTATACTGTCTAGTTATTTAAAATAGTCTAAAACAATATTATGATTGATATACACATAGTGTAGTTTCCCTAGTTTTCTCTTTTGATTAAATCTATTCTAGCTTTAACTTTGTTTGAAATCATGATTACTACTCCTACTTTTTAATATAATAAAATTCTACTCCTAACTTTTATTTTATGTTTGTTTATCACCCATTTTCTTTTTCTTTCTTTTTTTAATTTTTATTTATTTATTTATTTTACTGAGGCAATTGGGGTTAAAGGACTTGCCCTGGGTCACAAAGCTAGGAAGTGTTAAGTGTCTGAGATCACATTTGAACTCAGGTCCTCCTGACTTTAGGCTGGTGCTCTATCCACTGTGCTACCTAGCTGCTATGACTCATTTTTATGCCATCTTCTGAAAACAACATAATGTTGAATTCAAATTTTTAATCTGCTATCAATTTCCATTTTATGGGTAAATTCATCCCGTTCACCTTTCTTTTCCTTTTTTGTTCTTTCTTTCTTTTTGCAGGCAGTTGAAGTTAAGTGACTTGCCCAGGGTCACACAGCTAGGAAGTGTTAAATGTCAGGCTAGAATTGAACTCAGTTCCCCCTGACTCCAGGGTGGGTTTTCTCTCCGCTCCCATCTAGCTGCCCAATACCATTCACTTTTTTTTTTTAATTTTTAATTTTTTTTATTTAAAGCTTTTTATTTGTATGACATGTATATGGGTAGTTTCCCAACATTGATCTTTACAAAGCTTTCCATTACAAATTTTACCCCCAGTCCCCTCCCCTCCCCTAGATGGCAGGAAGTCCATTACATGTTAATAATGTTGAAATGCTTAAGAAGTTATGCAAGAAAAATCCTATCTACAAGAAAAAAAAAGAATCAGAGAAAGGCAACACAATACCATTCACTTTCTAAGCAATAATTACATGCATATTTTCCTCCTTTCCATTTCCCCCCTCACTATCCTCATCCTATTCCTATACCTCCTCATTCTTCTGTTTTATTTCTACCAGATATCTTTTCTTCCTATTCCTTAACTTCCCATTCTTCCAAGAATGGGAACTTCCCTCCATTATCCTAGAAGGAATTTTCCCTTTTTGCTCCATTTGTATGAGATAATTGTTCCTTTTTATCTCCCCCTACATATTTATTTTTGGAATCATTCCATCATAGCTTAGCCTAAGCCTTTTTTTTTTTTTCAAACTACCCAAATAAAAATGACAGTCATAAAAGAACTGATATTTTCATATATAAAAAAACAAATGATTTGACCTTTTTGAGTCCCTTATAATTGGTCCTTAGTATTTATATTTCGCCTCAATGTTATATGTCAAAATTTCCCCTAAGTTCTGCTGTTTTTGTCACAAATACCTGAAAGTCTTTCAGCTTGCTAAATGTCCTTTTATTTATTTATTCCATTCAGGATTATATTTAACATTGCTGGGTAAGTTATTCTTGGTCATAATCCCAGGTCTTTTGCTCTATGAAATACAATATTCCAACATTTACAGACCTTCAATGTAGGTAACTACTAAGTTTTGTATAACCCTTATTGTAGCTTTATGATATTTAATTTTTTTTTCTTGTTGCTTCCAATATATTTTCTCCTTAATCTGGGAGCTTTAGAACTTACATTTTAAAACTTTTTTGTATATTGTGGATCTCTCTGACAATCTAATGAAACCCATAAGCCCCTTATCAAAATAATATTCTCAATATGAATAAAATACATAAGATTATCAAAGAAAACAATCATATTGAAATATAGACATCAAAATATTAAAACTTTCAAGTTAATAGATTCTCTGAAATAAATCCACAGTCCACTTGGGGGCCTCAGATGCCTTCTAAATTCTAGTTTTAGAAGCTTAGCTCTTGAGAAGATGGACAGATATCCTGTCCATATCACTAAAACAAAGAAAGCATAAAAAATAAAAACAACCTTCACATTGAGAACTTTGTTGTCTAACACAATGGTTGTATTCAGGAAGGTCTGTGCTGCACAAAGCAGAAATGACAGTCATTGTTCAATGATCTTTTTTTTTTTTTTTTTTTTTCTTGGATTACTGTTCTTTATGTCTGACCTCCCTAATGATATTTTCTAAAAATAGCTTTTCCACTTAGATTTTTTCCCCACTTGTCAATGCTTAACAACTGTGCTTTATATTTTTCACACAAAATTATTCTGAACACCTACATTTACATGGCTCAGCATTTTAAAATTTTACTTTTTTTTTTTTGATCAAAACCAGAAAGAACCAATAATTCAATATACCTTTGAAAGAGAACAACTTGTATCAATCAGAGGTAAGTAGATGGCCAGTGAGCCTGGAGTTAGTTAGACTTGAGTTAAAATCTGATCCTTATTAACTGTGTGACCCTAGGCAAAACATTTCTGCACCTCAGTGTCCTCAGCTATAAAATGGGGATAATAATAGTACCTACCTCTCAAAGTTGTTATGAAAATCAAAAGAGATACAAGTATCTAGTGCTTGTTTCCTTCTTTCCTTGGTTGTGACTCTTTTTATTTTATTTTTTAAAAGCTTTTTACTTTCAAAACATATGTACAGATAATTTTTCAACATTGACCCTTGCATAGCCTTGTTTTCAGATTGTCCCCACCTTTCCCCCATCCCCTCCCCTAGATGGCAAGCAATCAAATATATGTTATATATATTAAAATAATATGTGTAAACATATTATACAATTCTCTTGTTGCACAAGAAAAATCAGATCAAAAGGAAAGAAAATTAGTAAGAAAACAAAATGCAAGTGAACAACATCAAAAGGAGTGAGAATGTTATGTTGTGATCTACACTCAGTTCCCACAATCCTCTCTCTGGGTGAAGATGACTCTCTTCATCACAAGATCATTGGACTGGCATCAATCATCTCATCATTGGAAAGAGTCAAGTTCATCAGAATTAATCATTGTATAATCTTGTTGTTGCCATGTATAATGATTTCCTGGTTCTGCTCACTTCATTTAGCATCAGTTCGTGTAAGTCTCCCCAGGCCTCTCAAAAATCATCCTCCTGATTTTTTCTTATAGAACAATAATATTTCATAATACTGATAGACCATAACTTATTCAGCCATTCTCCAATTGATGGGCATCCACCCAGTTTCCAGTCCTTTGCTATTATGAAAAGGACTGCCAGGTTGTGACTCTTTCAATTCTGGTTGTGCTAAGAGAGTTTGGGCCTTCTCTTTTGGCTGCCTCTTTTTCTTTGAGTTTCTTTGATTAGAGATGAGCAAACTATGGTCCTGAGATACCCGGTCTTATGTACTAACCTCATCAGTTCAAGGGATGAGATCCTGGGTTTATCAGTTGGAGCTTGGTGACTATTGGAGTTTCTGTAACAAAGATGAACCCCAACTTTTGCCTGTCTTGTCAGAAAACATGGATCTGAAGTATGTGGGCAATATAAAATTGAGATGAAATCTAAAACTACCTGTTCATCATTCCAGTTTCATATTTAAGTCTCAGCCTTGAAGGAGAGAATAACAATGGTACAACTCAATTCATTGTATTAGTAAAATTACTAGAGTCTGTTCTAATCATTCTGTAATTCATGCCATGATTTTTTATTTTTTAGCATTCTGTTTTCTGTGTGAAAAAAGATACTCATTCCATATATGATTCACATTTGCATATTGAACAGTTTTTAAAATTTCATCCTTTTAAAGGAACTTGTGACTTTAAAGCAATTATTAGTTACATATTAATAACTTTTTTCCCAGGGTTTGTGTGCGTGTACTGGGAGAGAGTGTGATGAATCAATAAATATGAAAGTTGGAAACCTACTTCCCTAGACTGAGATCAAATTCCCACTAGCAACAAATCAGGGTCACCTGCAGTATCTAAAAGTAGAGATGGCCAGGCCCAGTGGTTTCAGCTGAGTGGTGCCTTTAACTTATGTTAGAACAAACTCATAGCATTGTAGATTTAAAGTTGGAGAGAATCTAAGGGGCTATGTGGGCCAACCTTTTTATTTTACAGATGACTAAACTGAGGTCTAAAGAAGTTAGGTGGTCAGCTTCAGAAGGAGGATTTGACTCCAGCTGTTTTTATTCTAGAAATATTGGTTTTTTTTTTTCTGCTTTAATCCTATTTTGATAGGTTTTACTTTATTTTAATTTCCTGTGAGATAATTAGGGCTAAGTGACTTGCCTAGGGTCACACAGCTTCATCATCTGAGACTGCATTGAACTCAGTTCTTTTTGATTTCAGGGTCAGTGCTCTATCCCAGGGTTTCTTAAATTTTTTCCTCTCATGACCTCTTTTCACCCTCAAAATTTTTATTTGACTCTGTCTTGAATCTGAGCTGAAGTGTTTCTGGCAACATTTGTGCATGCTAAGTGTAAAGTATGAATGTTATGTGGGCAGAACCAAGGCTGAAGCGAAAATACAAGATGCAACATAGGCAAACACTGCCAGAAACGCTGGATTCATCATGTGTTTGATTTTGCATTAATTTTTGGTTGTTTGTGTTCAGAAACTTACTGTTGCCAAATTTGTTGTAACTTCCATATTCAGTTACACAATCCCATATGGGATGGAGATCCACAGTTTAAGATGCTTTACTCTATCTGCTGTACCACTTAGCTGCCTCAACAGATTGGTTTTAAATATATATTCCTATGACTATCTAGATCTATATTTCATATATATCTGTTTTTTTAAAATCTTTAGTGCTTTGCAAAAAGTAGGTACTTGATAAATGTTTGATGAATTGAATATGTTCTCTTTCATCTAAGTAGTCAGAGAAAAAGAGACACAAAAGAGAATACAATTTTAAAATGCAATGCCATATAAGTGTAGTTAAGCATAATAAATTTGTGTGAAAGACATAAAATACAAATATCATATAAAACATGCAAAAATGCAAATGAAAAAGCAGTTTTTAGAAATAATTAGAGAAAATCAGACATAGAATGGTTTTTTAATTAATTTTTTTTCTCAATTACATGTAAAAAATTTTTAACATTCATTAAAAAAATTAGTTCCAAATTCTCTCCCTCCCTTCTCTCTTCCTCCTTGAGAAGGCAAACAATTTGATACAGATCATACATATGAATTCATTCAAAACATTTTTATATTAGCCATATTGCAAAAGAACATGAATTAAAAAAAAACCCACAAGAAAAATAAAGTAAAAAAGTGTGCTTCAATCTGCATTCAGACTCCATTAGTTCTTTCTCTAGAAGTGAATAACATTTTTTCATCATAAGTCGTTGGAATTGTTTTGGATCATTGTATTGATGAAAGTAACTAAGTCATTCACAGTTGACTCTTGTACAAAATTGCTGTTACTGTTAGCATGTTTTGGTTTTGCTTACTTCACTTTGTATCTATTCATCTAAATCTAAAAAAGCCTGAGGTTTTATCTGAAAGCATCCTGTTCATCATTTCTTATAGTACAATAATATTCCATCCCAATCTTATACCACAACTTATTTAGCCATTTCCTAATTGACAGGCATCCCTTCAATGTTCAATTCTTTGCTACCACACACACACACACACACACACACACACACAAAAAAAAAAAAAAAAGCTGCTGTAAATATTTGAGTACATTTTCTTTTTTCTTTGATCTCTTTGGGATACAAACTTGTTAGAATTACTGTATCAAAGAGTATGAACAGTTTTATAACTCTTTGGGCATAGTTCCAAATTACTTTTCAGAATATGTGAATCACTTTACAACTCAATTAACAATACATTAATGTTCTAATTTTTCCACATTCCTTCCAACATTTGTTGTTTTCTTTTTCTTTCACATTAGCTAACCTGATAGATGTGAGGTGGTACCCTGGAGTTGTTTTAATTTTCATTTCTCTAAGCAATAGTGATTTTGAGCATTATTAAAAATACAATTATAGATAACTGATTTCTTTTTCTGAAAATTACCTGTTCAATTGGGAAATGACTCATATTTTTATAAATTTTACTTAGTTCTCTATATGTTGGAGAAATAAGGCCCTTATCAGAGAAACTTCCTATAATTTTGCTTCTGTTCTGTCCTCCCCCATTTCTTGCTTTCCTTTTTAACCTTGGCTGCATTGGTTTTGTTTGTACAAAAAGTTTTTAATTTTATAGAATCAAAATGATCTATTTTAGGATGTAAGAATAATACAGGTAATGTATGACATAGAGTACTGGATCAGTTATAGACTTATCCTTTCCAAACTTGATATTCTAATTCAATAAAAGCAACAGCCCCACAGCAAGATGACTACCAAAAGACTTAATGTCAATAGATTAGAATGCTTTATCAAACACGGACAGTTTGTTGCTAACTTGGAGGAAAAGCTGAGTGAAATCATGATTAGCAACAGTTGCGGAAATACTTTTGAGATTAATATGTCTGTTTTCTTTCTTTCTTTCTTTCTTTTTTTTACTTTTTGCTGAGGCAGTTGAGGTTAAGTGACTTGCCCAGGGTCACACAACTAGGGAATGTTAAGTGCCTGAGACCAGATTTGAACTCAGGTCCTCCTGAATTCAGGGCTGCCCCAATATGTCTGTTTTCTATGGGTCACTTTACCAAGCAGATGTACTGGACACAGAGGAAACCTGTCTATTGAAAAGAGCAAGTCAAAGTCTTGTTCACTCCCAGCTATCTCTGCTGATGTTCATAGGCTGACCTTATTAAACATGTTGAGACTCAAGGGGGACCCCAAAAATGTTGAGTTTCAGACCAGTGTCACAAGGTGTCTCAAAGGAATTTGTAGGCTTCTTCTCATCTCCAAGTCAAGGGATAAAGCTTATTATAACTGTATATTCCAAACTATAAATTCCAAAAGAACTTAGCAAAGAACCAGGAGCAGGAAGATAAACGTATAGGGGAAAGTTAGAGAGACCAGGTGCTTCATGTCATTTATATACTAATTTTGTGGCTTAGGATGGAGCTGAGGAATGGTCTGGTTCTGACTAATAGTTTTCCAAGCAGAGATCATGGGGGAACTTTTCAGATGTGTTTTAGGCCTGAAACATCGCTAGGTCAAGTGGCAGGGTTTTTGTTGTTGCTGTTGTTCTGTGCTTACCTCAACTTTAAGCACCTCATCATTGTTGCTCATTACTCTCAGAAATGTTATCATGTTACCACTGACTGACAGGCTATTATCTGATAGCCAGCAATATTTTGTGGGCTCAGCATCCTGGTCAGATAGAAATATGTTATTTTTAACTAGATCACTCTCAAAGTCAGGTGGCCTTAGGTATTATTTCTACATCCTTCCTGGGAGCTGTACTATATCATTCCCTGCTCTAGCAGTTGGGACCCAAATTCTTTTGGGGCAAAGGAACAAAGGTCTCATTTTCTGGAGCTACCTCAGGCCTCACAATCAGGTATAGTATCCAGACTGAGCAAGTAATTGGAGGTATATGGCATGGAGCCTAGAAGAGTCAAAGCTCACAAAAAGGTTGAATAACAGTTGGCATGGGAACACGACTAACAACACCCTTGCAGGTAGAGGCTTTTTATCCCTAGGTTAAAAGACTTGGGAGGGTACTTAAGTATCCAATTCCAGAACAGTACATATCAAATAAGGCATTTATAAGAAAACATGTCTGTATCATAAGACACACAGTATAAACAGGTGCTATTTCCATGGTAGTAACAAACTTGAACAAAATTGACTGTTTCATTGATATAACATAAAATATTCCATTAAGTTACATCCCTCTAAGAAAACTGATTGTACTAAAATTCTCTTCTCTAAATCCTACTGAAGATGTTTCAGATTTTGTTACTTTTTTTTAATTAAAGCTTTTTATTTGCAAACAATATGCATAAGTAATTTTTCAACATTGACCCTTGTTACAATTTTTCCCTCCTACCCCCCACCTCCTCCCCCAGATGGCAGGAAGTCTAATACATGTTAATTGTATAAAATATTTGACAGATAGAATATATATTTATACAGTTATCTTGCTGTACAGAGAAGAGAAAAAAATAAAAATAAAAATAAAAAACCTGAGAAGGAAAACATAATGTAAGCAAACATCAATAGAGAGTGTGAAAATGCTATGTTGTGGTCCAGACCCAGATCCCACATGCCTCTCCCTGGGTGCACATGGCTCTCCTCATCACTGAACAACTGGAACTGGTTTGAAACATCTCATTGTTGAAGAGAACCATGTCTGTCAGAATTGATCATCACATAGTCTTATTGTTGCCGTGTATAATGATCTCCTGGTTCTGCTCGTTTCACTCAGCATCAGTTCATGCAAGTCCCTCCAGGCCTCTCTGAAATCATCTTGCTGGTCATTTCTTACAGAACAATAATATTCCATAACATTCATATACCATAATTTATTCAGCCATTCTCCAATTGATGGGCATCCATTCATTTTCCAGTTTCTAGACACTACAAAAAGGGCTGCCACAAACATTTTTGCAATATAGGCCCCTTTCCCTCCTTTAAGATCTCTTTGGGATATAGGCCCAATAGAAACACTGCTGGGTCAAAGGGTATGCACAATTTGCTAACTTTTTGAGCATAGTTCCAAATTGCTCTTCAGAATGATTGGATCCATTCACAGTTCCACCAATAATGTATCAGTGTCCAGTTTTCCCACATCCTCTTCAACATTCATCATTATTTTTCCTGTCATTTTAGCCAATCTGACAGGTGTGTAGTGGTATCTCAGAGTTGTCTTAATTTGAATTTCTCTGATCAATAGTGATTTGGAATACCTTTTCATATGACTAGAAATAGTTTTAATTTCATCATCAGATTTTGTTTCAATAATCAATAGTTAGGTCCCACTGACAGTGTTTCAATACCCAAATATTCTTACATCATTTCAAAAACATTTAAAGACCTTATTTCATACATTATCCATCTATCTATCTATCTATCTATCTATCTATCTATCTATCTATCTGTCTGTCTGTCTGTCTGTCTATCTATCTATCTATCTATCTATCTATCTATCTATCTGTCTATCTATCTATCTATCTATCTATCTATCTATCTATCTATCTATCTATCTATCTATCTATCTGTCTGTCTAGTAAAAGGCAAATGACTAGGCCAAATGCTCATTTGCCTAATTATTTAGAATATAATGATTATATATTTTCAGATTGAAAACAGCAAGGTCTTACATACTTGTATTGTGTTCATGGATTCTATTGACCACTTGCTCTGATTATAGATATTTGCTAAAAGAGGAAAAAGCAGGGACATGAATATAACAGCATCAAAACTGGTACTTCAGGCTTCAACCTGAACGCACATACATGACAAGGTAAAGCATCCTTAGCAGCTCTGCTTGACTTTACATTAATAGTTACAGTTGATAACCAATCATGTAGTAACAATTCCACCTCAAAGAAAAACATTCCTATTCAAAGGAGCACAACTGGGAAACTAAGTCAGAAGGATTGGCAGAGGCAAAGGCCAAGGTTGTCCTTCCAGCTCTTGCCCAAAGAAGATGTCCAATTCAGGATATCTACTTGAATAACTTATGACATTTCTTTTAAATGATGGATTACTGACTTAATGATCTATCAGACAATCATACCCAAATTCAAAACTCAAAAGATTATCAGTAGCAGTCCCAAGAGATGTTATCTGAAATAGCGAATTCTACTAATCACACCTTAGGGCTAGATACATTATTTTTATTTATGATAATAGTTTACCATGACTCATATACTTAAGAGATTTCACTTAATATCTTTCATATGTTCTTATTTTTTTCTTCCTGCAAAGAAAAAATTATTAGAAATAATTTCTATATAATAAACAAGCTCAGAGATTTTTAGTAACTTTGGGAACTATACATCCCAGAAAAGGTCATTTCTCAGAACAGATGGCCTTGCTTACACTGATGGATTCAAGAAAAACTGGCAAGCTTACAAATTAAGGGGCGTTAATAGAGACCCCAGAAAAAAGGCTGAGCTTGTTGTTCCTTCTTGTCCACTCCAACTATCTTTAAAGCTTTTGTGAACTTTGCTCTTTATACTTCTCCCTACTCTGTGAAGGTGAAAAAGTATGCTGCATATCCTTATGCTTCAACTCATAAGGCTTTAACCTCATCCTTCTTGTTCAACACACAGTAATTACAAATTTTACATTTCAATAAAATGATAATAACTCCAGATAATTTAGTTAACAATCTTAGAATTTTCATATTGGCTGCAATTTCCTCATAACTTCTTAGCAAAGGTGAAAATAACTAAAGAAACTTTCCATTTTCTCATGGTATTTCAGTTTGTTCTTTTCCCAAGCTGTTGCAACATTGAAAGTTGACTTTTTCTCCTGGTTTTTTTTTTTTTTGTTTGTTTGTTTGTTTTTCTTTTGTTTTAGGGAAAAAACAAGACAGTTCTTAAAATTTAAGTAAAACAGAATCTATCACAAAAATGGATAGGAATCTCATATGTTTTGCAGTCAGCTTTCCAATTTTAACATACAAATATTGACTTAGCTTTGGTTTGTGAAATTTTCTAAATTCTAACTAGATGTTCCAGTCATGCTCAATTAGCTTTTGATTGTTTTCTAATTCACACAAACCTCTTTTTCTTTTTGAGTTAGGAAAGGTGCCAGTTTTCATTGAAAAGACCCCCAGAAGTCTGAGTCCTGATAATGTAAAAGCAGGCTGTTTGTTGCCAGAGTTTTTAAAATAGCAGCAAACAACATTTCTGTTTTCCTAAAGTTTCCAAACTCTTAAATACTCTGTTAATATTGCAAATAGATTACAGCTTACATATTCCTTCAGTGGGCTTTGATTAAAATCCCTTTAAAACTGTTTTTACTATCATATCTCAAATAAGTATATATATATTTTTCTCTTTTTCATTCTTCCATCCATCTATCCCTGCTGCAATTAGGGAATGAAGGAAGGGAGAAGAAAGAGAAATAGACTTTCTTTTCCCTATGCACTGTTCTCCTAGACCTGGGGAGTCCAGGTGTAGTAACCTTAATTTAGTTGAATTCACTTCCAAATTACTTTACTCACACATACACACACACACACACACACAGACAATTATTTCTCTCAACATTGACATTATATATTAGTCAATCTAAAAACTCATATAAAGTTATCACATATGAAGCAATTATACCCAATAAAACAGTTAACATTCTTATAGCATTTGCTCTATGCTAAGAATCTTTATAATCATGTGATCTTCATATGATCATTATGCCTTTTTACAAATCAAAAAACATAAAATAATTTGTCACAAATCATATAACTAATACATTTTTGCAAATGAAGTAGAGAATGGTGGGCTCAACAGAGGCAGAGGCTGATTGGCCCTTCCACCTCATAATGCTAGGCACTGCCAGGGACACACAGATTCTTCCCAGGCTGTTGCTGGACATAATTCTGAAGACTGGGGTAGCTGGTGCCAGGATCTCCCTTTGGAGAGAGCTTCAAGTGTCAGGCTAATCATGGACCTGACTTCCATTCTACTCACCTTCCCAGGTGGATTGCAGGGCTTTTGGGGGAAGGTGTGTGAGATCCCCATTGCAGTTGCTGTTACCCCCATTTCTGCCAGATGGAGCAGAATTTGAGTTTCCTTAAAGTTTTTCAGCATCCTCTCTTCTTACTATGATTTGAGATGAGAGGAGATAACAGAGGGACATGGGTTGCAACGACCTTGTTATTAATCCTCACAATTGATATATACTCAGGACTCTAGAATTGGAGCACACTGAATAATCAGGATTGTGGAGAGGATCCCTTACTATTACTTCTGGGGTGCTTTCATTTTTCAACATCTACCTTACCCTTTATGTAAAGTGAACCATATTTTCCTTTCCAGTGGAGCAGCAGGGGACTCCAAACAAGACAGGGGTCAAGGAAGAGTTAACAAAAAGTTGCTATTTTCTAATTTTTTTCTTACTCTTAATTTCTGGGCTTTCTGCCAAATAACTTTTCTTCATTACCTAATGACACTTTTAATCTTATTACTTGCTTTTAAAACCTTTTTAAACTTATTGTAAGATTTAATCCTTTTTTTTTTCAAAACAAATCCTAAAGATTGATACCTCAAAACTTACTAAGATGTTTCAGAATAGGGTAAATTTCTGTAATTACCTTCAATGTCTCAGGAATTCTTCCTGCGATCTTAAAATGACTAATGCCAAACTCTAATCATTAATACCAAAACCTTGAGAATCTGCTAAGTTATTTTAGTGGTTCTAAAATTTTAATTATTTAATTTTATTTCTGCAGCCCCAATTTGGCCAGATGTGGTTCCAAAGGAAAAAAAAAAAGGCAAAATTTTCCCTTTTTAAGATGGGAGTTAGGGATATTAATAATTTTTTCTCCATGTTCTAACTACAGCATGGAAGTTTTTTCTTGGTAGCTTCATTTTAAAACTTTCAGGGTAACAGTATAGCTCACAGCACAAACATGACACAAGCATTCTGCTAACAGAGATGAAGACAAACAAAATGACATAAAAGAGAACTACTCCATCTTTGCCACAAGCCATAAAATTTCTATTCCTATAGCACTTAGCCTCCTCAGGCATCACAGAGAGGGTGAAAATAGGCAAGAAATATGCCAAATTTCTTATGCTCAGGCATCCCTAGTCAAAGGGAGCATGCCAAGCATGGAGTTTACTGATGTCCCTGACAAGCCTTCCTAGGTGCTTGGGGTGTCCCAGTCATAGGACAGAGGAGGGGAATGGGAAGGTGAAGTCAGGGGAGACCAGATTCTCCCGATATGGGTCACGAAATGTTGGGGTTCAAGGGGACTCTCAAAATATTGGGGTTTAGACCAGTGTCACAAATTGTCTCAAAAGAATTTGCAGGATTGGACCCATCTCCAAACCAAGGGGCAAAGTTTATTAAAATTGTAATATCAATTGAAGCAGGCTCAGTTCCAAAAGAACTTAGCAAAGAACCAGGAGCAGAAAGGTAAATTTATTAAAAAAAAAAATTAGAGAAACCAGATGTTTCAGGTTACTGATATGCTAATTTTATGGCTTAGGGGTAGAACTGAGGAGTGGTCTGGTTCTGACTTTGTGTGCAGGTGCAGTACTTATGGTTTTCTGGGCAGAGATCATAGTAGAGGAAATCTTCCAGAGGTGTGTTTTTGGGCCTGAAATGTTACTAGGTCTAGTGGTAGGCAGCCAACTTTGTTCTGTGCCTACCTCAGCTTTATGCACCTCATTATTGTTGCTCATTACTCTCAGAAACCCTGTTATCTTTGACTGACAGGCTGTACTCTGACAGGCAACAATATTTGTGGGCTCAGCATACTGGTCAGATAGAAATATATTATTTTTAACTAGATTACTCCCAAGGTCAGGTGGCCTCAGCAGTTATTGCTATATCTTTCCTAAGAGCTTCACCACATTAAGCTACCTTCCTACCCATTCACCCAAATTGGATCAAACAAGTTTTGTAGTAAACCATTCCTGCAAAACACCTTGCTTCTATGTCTACCTGTTCCTGGGAAAGAACTTCTCCAACTATGTCCTGAACCTTCTTTTTGAGGTTTTCAAGCACAAATTTCCCTTTTCTCTCCTTATCTGTGGGATCCTTTGTACCTTGTCACTGACTGTGCTTCAGCAGATTTCTGATTTTCCTCCTAGTAAAACTTTGCTGCTTTCAACTCAGTTTAGACTTCTCTACATTTTAAAGAATGGGCTTTACTCAGTTGACACAGCAGAAAAGGAATAGGTAGCTTTCAGAAATTTGGTATACTGCACCATATTTATTCATCTGGGTCAGAACCCTTGCAAACATCAAGATAAGTTTGACAAAAATGATGGGAAATTCAGAAACTGTTAAATGAAAAACAAGGAAAAAAAACATAGAGTTGATTTATCAGCAGGATGATTTATCTGTCTCCAAGAAGGCAGCATTTAACTCTATCAAAAGTAAAGTGTCAGTGAAGTTTAGAGAGTTGCAAGATTCTTAGCTCAGTAAGAAGGCAATTGAAATTAAGTTTTATGCTGATAGTAAAAATCCAATTCATTTTTATGATGCCCTGAAGGTTATTTATGAGCCAAAGATCTATAGTACATCTCAAGTACTCAACACTGATTGAACAACATTGATTAGTGATAAGGACATGATCTTGGAGAGATGGATCAAACACTTTCATAGCATTCTCAACACTTTCATCAATCAAGGTTGAAGTCATTGAACTCAGGTTGAAGTCAACCTCTCTTTAGCTGAACTTCCAATTGAAAAAAATTTTGAATATTATTAGGCTCTCTTATGTAACAAAATTTCCAACTGAGATTTACAAGTTTAAAGATAAAAGCTGACTGAAATTTTCCAGAATATAAGTGAGAGAAGCAATTATTTATATTAATAACCAATTATTTTTAAATTGAGGTTTTTCCTTTCTATTTCTTCATTCAGGGACCAATTCCTGTAGGTATAGACTAAAATAGAGAGAGAGTTAATACTCGATTTTTTGTTTGCAAATGATTGTGCATTAAATGTAGTCTTTGAGATTGAGATACAACAGAGTATGGATCTACCACTTGTATTAATTTTAGCCTGACAATTAATACCAAGAAAACAGAGGTTCTACATCAACTATCACCAGACCATCCATATGTGGAACCACTAGTTACAACAAATGGAGAAATTTTGCATGCTATGAATATATTCACTTATTTGGAAGTATATTTTAGAGAGATGTGCACCCATAGATGATAGCATTGATGCATGTAATTCAATGATCCAAGACAATTCCAATAAACTTTTGCTATCCTCATCCAGAGAGAAAACTATGGATACTTGAATATGAATTAAAGCATACTATTTTCACCTTTTTTCCTTTTGCTTTTTTTAAAATTTCTTGTGGTTTTTCTCTTTTGTTTTAATTTTTTTTCTCTACATGACTCATATGAAAGCTCATTAAAAATGAATGTACATGTAACCTGTATCACATTGCTTGCTAGCATGAGAAGGAGGGTAGTAAAGAAGGGAAGAAGAAAAAAAATTGGAAATCAAAATCTTAAAAAATGAATGTTAAAAACAACAACTACAAAAAGGAAATTGATGAATGCATTGTCAGAACTAGTTCAGTGTTTGGGAAGCTCAAAAGGAAAGTGTGAGAGAAAAGAAGTATTAGGCTGCCTATTAAAGGTCTAAAGAGCTGTTGTGTTGACCTCACTGTTGTATGCCTGTGAAACCTGGACCGTATTCCTGTCCCATGCAGGAGATTGAATTGCTTTATGTATATTCTGAAGATTACCTGGTAACAAAAGGTACTGGACACTAAGGTGCTTTCTGAAGCTAAACCACCAGCATTCAAACTCTACTGCAAAGAATGTAACTCTTGGTAGACTGGCTACATTGTTCTAATGTCAAATGTATGTTTGCCTAAAAGACTATTTGATGGGGGAAAGCACTCATCATGTAGAAGTCAGAAGAAATGATACAAGGACATTCTCTGTAGAACTTTGGAATCAATTGTAAGACATGGAAGACAATAGCATCCTGAGGTGAACCCTCATCAAAGAAGGTACAGTGCTGTCTGAGCCAAGTAGACTTGCAGTAGCTCAAAAGGAAGGTGAGGTGAGAAAACTTAGAGACGTTTCCACTTCAAATAAGCATATAGACTCTTTGCCCTTTTTGTGGTACAGCCTTCCAAGCTCATACTAATCTGATCAGGCAAGCGGAAACATTGTTTCTTGATTCCAACAAAGTGATATCATTTTGATCTTCTTCAAGCATGAAAGACAAGCAAATGACTGCATTTGTTTTGTTTGTGGGAAAAAAATAAAGCTTTTGGATATGCCATGATATGCTCCTTCCTACTCAAAGATATAATAAGTGTGCAGTTTGAATCTAAATTTATTTCTTTTGGTATAATATTTAGGAAGATAGCTAGATATAAATCTAATCCAGTACCTCCTCTTTGAGAAGATCTGATTAATCACCTTTGCTGTCTCAAGACCTTCCTGCAGGAATCAAAGTTATCTTTGGTGGATGGAAGAGACTTCACAATCATTTACTCCACACTTCCAGTCTAGCCAGACTCATGTACATTGCATGTACATAGACATGCAAACACATATCGTACAAGTGCAATGATGTTATCCACTTCTTGATAGAAAGGTAATGGACATAAGGAACAGAAATAGACGTTTCTGGATCTGACCTCTGTTTAGATGTTTCATTTTGTTTATTACAAGGATTTTTTCTCCCTTGATTTTTATTTGGGTGAATGGATAAGGAATAATAATGATGCCCCTAAAGAGGGCCACTGAAACATTTAAAATAAGAACAGAAGTTCAGAAGGAAGCCTGACAAGCAGGACATTTTTGAAAGTAAAGTGTAGAATTTACTATATACTTCTTTTTTAAAGCTACTGGTACCAAAGAAAGATTCATGATTTCATATGGAATCATCTTTTTGTATTCTATGTTGTAGAAATTCTGTTTTCTAGTGTTTAAGTTCAGAACAAAAACATTAAAAAAATTAGTATATTGCTCACAGGAAAGTGGGTGCAGAGTCCAGCTTTTCCATTTTATTTTTCCTTTTAATTTCAGAGAGGGTAATAAAGACAATCTAGACAAGGCTTTGAAAGTTTTTTCTCAGCTATTGATGGTCTTCATTGTTTGTTCATTGTTCATTGTCAGCCTAATCAGCTTTCCACATAAGAAGAGGATCCTGCTTTCCTCCACCCAGCCTTCTAATTGCTATAGAATTCTCACTCAGGCAAGTAACTCTTTTTGTCAACTACAAAGCCTGCCTTTCAATTGTACTCTCCTGTGTTCTATCTTCTATAAATAGTTCCCTCATTGTCTTTTGTGTCTTCTTTCCCTCATTTCTTCTGACTCATCATATGCTCTGTTTCTTCTACTCTCCTCTATCTTCATCCATTTTGTCATCTCTCTCTCTGGATTTTAATGGCTCATAGCTTTATCTCCTTTTATTTAGTGACTCACCTCTACCTTATGATGTGAAATGGAAAAAAAAAAAAACAAAAACAATCCACCCATCTTTTTTGTCAGGTCCGACCCTAATAATCCTTGTATAAATAATAATTTAAATGGGCCTAAAGAGTTATTTGATTTTTAATTTCTCAATTATAACCTTTAAATCTAAAAACAGTCATATGTAAAGAAACAGATGAATCACAAAAATCTGTAGCCATCTTTATCTCAGTCTCTGATTTGCTTTCACACAGGTTCTCTCGGTACTTTTATCTAAAGGAGTGATTTTCTCTCAGATTCTCAGAATAGTCTTCATCTCTCCTTAGACATTTTTTCCCCTGAGGAATCATGTTTGGTCTTAAGCTGACTTTTATGTATTCTTTACACATTATTTATTTTTTATCCCTTTCTGCAACCAAAATGTTAACATCACAAAAGGCCAGTAACTTATATCTATAAATCTGCTAAAGTTTAATGCAGTAGCCTTGCCTCAATCTGTTTTAATATTATGTGGACTTTAGTTTAGTACTTGAATTATTGTCTCTCCCACTTACTACATGACCTGTTCATCTCCTTTTCTGGTCATATATATAGGTAATGATGTCTCTTGTCTCATTATCAGCAACATGTTGCAACCCATTTATGCCCATGATGATTTTTTCCATTGCCCTTTTGTGTCACATGCAATTATAATCCTTCTGAAATTATGATTTTCTTAGCTTTGAAGTAACCAATTGAAGCACCAATAGGAAAAGATTTGTAGTACCTTGGACCTCTCTCAAATATGGCTCCCCAGAAAGCTATACAAAGTCCAAGATACTTTGTGGGTCAGCATCCACTCAAAATAATAGATCACAAGCCCCTATAGATATTTTCATTTTTACTAGGTAAAAGAAAGATCACATTAGCTCAAAGCAAAGGTTAATTAATAGAGAAGTATAGCACAAATAAATGATGGGGAAGATTTTACTTGTACACACAAATTACCACACTACTAGGGGGCACGGGGACACATACAGGAAATATATAGGACTAAGTAAAAGGAAGGAAGGGTTACAAGTATAGGAAATACATATATAGTAAGGGAACATACAGAACTAAGGAAATTCATGTGCCTTATTAATGCAGAACCAGCATTCTCTTGTGATGTGATTGTTTTGTAGTAGCATGATACCAGGTGTTGTATCTGTAGTTAAAAGGAACTGAGTTTGGTTTTTATATTTATCCTTTCTGTTTGTGTGACACTGAATCAGCCATTTAAGCTTTCTAAGTTTGTTTTTCACAGTTTCCTCTTTTTTAAAATGTAATAAAAATACTTGCAACATCTATCTCACAAGGATGTTTAAAAAAAGAGCTTGTGTGTATGTGTGTGTGTGTGTGTGTGTGTGTGTGTTTGTGGCACATGTTTGTATAGGAAATTCCATTTAAAATGGTGTGTTGATGTGGTGCAGCCCTTAGTAAGGATGTAGCACTAACCCTAAGGCTACCTGGCCTTGACAGTGATGTAGTTAGAAATGACATATTTCTTCCCCTAGGCTATCCTGTTCCAGTTTATTCTATATGCCAGAATGCTAAGGCCACAAATATTGTACAAATGTTGCTATCAGAGTTGCTATCAGATAACGGCCTGTTGGTCAATGGTAACAGTTTCTGAAACTAATGAGCAACAATAATGAAGTTATTGCAGGAGCACAACAAAATTGGGTGTCTGACATTTAACCTGGTAACATTACAGGCCTAAAAACATGCCTCTCCCTTAGGGTTCCCTCCATGAGCTCTGCCCAGAGAACTATGGGTACTGCATCTGCACACACAGTCAGAACCAAATCATTCCTCAACTCCACATCTAATCATAAAATTAGCATATCAGTAGCATGAAGCACCTGGTCTCTAACTTTTCCCTATAAATTTATCTTCCTGCTACTGGATTTTTGCTAACTTCTTTTGGAATTTAGCCCACTTTAATTGGTATCACAATTGTAATAAACTTGGCCCCTTGGCTGCACGGTGGATCCTGAAGCTGTAAATTCTTTTGAGACACCTCATAACACTAGATTGGAATTCTAACAATTTTGGGGTGCCTCTTAAACCCCAACAATGTGAAAAAACATGAAGGAACTCCTTTTTCCCATACATATTCCAAGGAAATAGCTAAATAAAAGGACACCAAACTGAATATCAATCAATAAATCAAAAAAGAAACAATAATAGGTTCCTTCAGCCATTCCAGAACTACACAAAAAGAAAACAAAAAGCTTAGCAGCATTGGAAAGGTGATTGCACCAAAGAAATTATCATAGGTAAATAGAGCATAAATTGCCAGTGCTTTGAACCAAGAGAGCTGCAAGGAAGGGAGAGGGGAAATCTCATAGCATTATGGGAATGGCTGAATGGAAGAACCAGTGCTCTGAACAGGAATAGTCAAAGAAGCCAGTTCCAGAGTCAAGCACTGCATGAGGAAGATTTCAGCACAAAGGAGTTTGCATATTTATCCCTTTTAGTCATATCTAATTTCAATGTTTTATTCTCTGAGATCATCTGAATTTGATTAAAATTTAATAAATTCTACTCCATATCTTCATTCTAACTCTGTGTGAATCTTTGTTTCAAGTATATTTCTTATTTTAAAAAAATATTGTTAGCTTCTGCTTTCTAGTATCCTCTTCCATTTTGTGAATGAGTTAATCCTATTCCGAAAAACTAAAAAAAAATTTAGAAAATTTAGATGTGATAGATTTTTGACAATTAGTGAATATAATGTTAGGAATATACATCAGAATATGGCATCTTTATAAAAATGGACATTTCCTAGGACGTAAATCTCATTAACAAATATAATAAAGCCAAAACAACATCTTTAAACACCTTGGAATAAATCACTGAATTGGAATTGCAACAACAACAACAAACCTAGAAAAGCAGAAATCGCAAAAAACCCAAATGAACGCATAGAATTTCCAAATATTAAAAAAGGGATAAAATTGAAATAAAAAGATAACTTATAACATTGATAAATACAACTAGGAAGTATTTTTTTTCCAAGGCAATTGGGGTTAAGTGACTTGCCCAGGGTCACAAAGCTAGGAAGTGTTAAGAATTTGAGACTAGATTTGAACTCAGGTCTTCCTGACTTCAGGGCTGGTGCTCTATTCACTGCACCATCTAGCTGCCCCACAACTAGGCACTATTTAAAAATAATAATATATGTTTAGAAGAATTGCTCGCATTTAACCTATATCAGATTGCTTATTGAATTGGGGAAGAGGTAGGAAAAAGGAGAGAGAGAAAAATTTGGAACACAAGTTTTTTCGAAGGTAACTATTGAAAACTATCTTTACCTGTATTTGGAAAAACAAAATACCATTAAAAATAATAATACTTAGGGGCGGCTAGGTGGCGCAGTGAATAGAGCACCAGCCCTGAAGTCAGGAGGACCTGAGTTCAAATCTGGTCTCAGACATTTCCTAGCTGTGTGACCCTGAGCAAGTCACTTAACCCCAATTGCCTCAGCAAAAAGCAAAAAAAAAAAAATAATAATACTTAGAAAGCTTTAGCTAATATGATTTTCTTAGAGAGGAAAACCAAATTGCCAGTACCAAAATGAGAAAGGGAATTCATAAGAAATGAAAGACATTACTGGACATTATCAGATATAAAGACATTATTAGATGTGGCCAACTATAGACCAACAAAATTAGTAATGAAATTAAATAGATACATTTTTATATATATATAAACTACCCAGATAAATAAGATACCAATCTCAGAAAAGAAATTTGAAATTTTGAATATTTGAAAAATATCCCAGGATCAGATGGATTTATACATGAATACCATCAAACATTCAGAAAAAAAATTCATTCTAATATCACACAAATTGTTTGGAAAAATAGACATAACAGAGATCTTGTTAAATTTCTTCTATAAAGAAGTATATTCTTCATATCTAAATCAGAGAGAGAAAAAACAAAGGGGAAAAGCATGTGCACCTAAGAGAGACAGAGACAAAGACAGACAGAAAGACAGAAAGAGAGATATGCTATAAGCCTCTGGTTATGACATTTTCTAAAAATAAAAAGTTGGAAATTGCAATTACCAGAAATCCATGAGTTGGGGTTCATATTAGTTTTTCTGAAAGCACAAGTCAAAAACAGAGTACTAAGAAAACAGTGGATAGAGTACCAGTTCTGAAGTCAGGAGGACCTGAGTTCAAATATTACCTCAGACACTTAATGTTTCCTATCTGTGTGACTTTGGGCAAGACTTTATTCCAATTACCTCATACAAAAAAAGAAAAAGATAAATAATTATAATTCCATTTGTTTGGATGTTGTCTAGAATACTCCTGTTAGGAGTCAAGTTGTTGAATATAGTAGAAAAAGTGCAGGATGGAAGGTTTAGGTTCTGGTCCCAGCTCTATTGGTTGTGTGACTTTAGGACAGGCCAGTTAACTTTCTGCGCATCATTTAGCTTACTATAAAGTTTCAGTCAAAATCCATCTAACCCTTCCACTTTGCCCTCTGAAAATGCCTGTTCCATGAGTAACAAACTTCTCTTAATCTTCAACATTTTCTTCTCCTATTCTTTCTATCTATTAGCTCTTACTGAAATCTGGTTCTCCCCTGATGATACAGCCTCACTGGTTATACAGTCACTCTTTTTCAGTTCCCTGGTTAAGGCAGGGGAGTTAGAATAGTTCTTTCTCCCCTTGACCATTTCCCAATTTCCCTTACATCCATCACTTAGGAACCTTTCCTCCTTTCAGGTTCATATTATTCATGTAGTTTTTGTCTACAGATTCCTAAGTAACTCCTCCTTTCTTCTTCAATGAGTTTGGCATACGGCCAATACTTTTTCTCCCTTTCTCAAATCCTGCCTTCATATTAGGAGGCTTCAACCTGGTTTCTCAAACACTCTATCCTCCCAGTTCCTTAACTTACTCATTTCCCATTATCATATCCCATTATCACCCCTACTGCCCTACTTTGGCCACACACAAAGATGGTCATTCTCTTATTGTTGCTTTCACTCATAAACATACCACCTTTATGTTTGAGAATCTTAAATCCTTTTAGCCAAACATAATCAGTTGGCTTTTCACCTCTCTCAAAGACTTCCCTTACAAGAAAAAAGGTCTTTAGGGGAAACTACTCCTTTTCTGTCTCTTTTGCTGGATTTTCCTCTAGATCAAGCCTTCAACTATTCCTCAGGGTTTTGTTCTGCTCCTCTTCTCTCTTTATACTACTTCATTTGGAGATTTTTATCATCTTCCATGAGTTCACTTATCATCTCTATGCTGACAACTCTCAAATCTACTTATGCACCTCAGACTCTATCTCACATCTCCAACTGTCTTTCATACATATCAAACTGAATGTCCAGTAGACATCTTAAACTCAATATGTCCCCAAACAGAACTTATTATCTTTTCCCCAACCCCTCCCCCTCTCCTGTTGTAGAGGGAAACACCACACTTCAAGTCCCTCAGGCTCACAACCTAAGAAACATCCTGGACTTTTCATTCTCTCACCCCAAATCTATTGTGAAGATCTGTCAGTTTCACTTTTATCTCTTAAGTATCACCCTCCTCTTCATTGAAATTGCCACCACTCTAGTGCAGGCCTTCACCACCTCATGGATTATTTGCATAGCCTGCTGGCTATTATTGATTATTGAAATGTTGCAAAATTAATTCTGATTATTGCAATAGCCTGCCCACCTCAATTTTTATCTCACTTCAATTCATCCTCCATTTATTCACTAAAGTGATTTTCTTAAAATGCAGATCTGATCATGTCTTATACCTATTCAATAAATTCTAGTAGCTCCTTATTGCCTCTAAGAGCAAATAGAAAATTCCTTGTTTGGTTAATTCAATGCCTCTACAATCCTTCCCCACCCTAACCTTCTTTTCTAGTCTTTTTATACTTAGTTCCTGACATGAACTCTTCAATCTAGTGATATTGGGCCTTCTAACTGTTCCATGAATGAGACAGTCCATTTCTTAGCTGTGTATATTTTCTTTGCCTCTCTCCAGTACCTGGAATGTTCTCCCTCTCATTCTAACTAGTGACCTCCTCAGCTTCTTTGAAATCCCAACTAAAATTCTATCTTACTGGAAGCATTTCCCAACTCTATTAATTCTTATTTTCTCTCTTTTTATTTCCTATTTATTTTATATGCAATTTGATTTGTACATATTTATTTGCATGTTTTCTCCTTTAATAGATTGTAAGCTCCTTAAGGGAGCTTTTTGCCTCTTTTTGTGTCCACAGCATTTACTACAGTGCCTGGCACATAATTAGTCTTAATAAATGTTGATTGATGGATTGATTATTTGTAAAATGAGAGAATTGGGCTAGATGATCTCTAAGATTCTTTCCAGCTCTTACATTCTAAGAGTTTAGAGAAAAGATACATAGGATCCCGTGGCTTAAGATTCTACAGAAGAATCTGGCTCATAAACTACAGAAGGCTCTCATTGACATTTTGACAATAAAAACAAGTGATTGCAGTAATTCATAAAAGGCATAGATGTTTAAAGTTGGAGTTTCATAGGAAACCCACTGAAAAACCTCTTTTTTGAAAGGATATGTGAAAAGAAGATAACAAGTAGATGAAGATAAATACAAAAAAGGAGTTATAAGGTTATGCAGGAATATCAAGAATGTCACAAACCAGATCCAACTGAGGTTTCTAATAAGCAATAAGGACAAAGATAAGGATTTTTTAATCTTTCCAATTAATTTTTTAATGAAAACTTTTTATTTGCAAAACATATGTATGGGTAATTCTTCAACATTAATCCTTACAAAGCTTTCTGTTACAAATGTGTCCCCCCTACTCCCCACCCCTCCCCTAGATGGCAGGATATCCGCTACATGTTAATTATGTTAAAATACTTGACAAATTGAATATATGTATACATATTTCCACACTCAAAAATAAGGATTTTAAAAATGTAGATTGGAAACAAGAGGAAGATTAAAAAAGGGATGAGGCTGCTACTTGACCTGGAAGAAGCCACTAGATATAGATCAAATGTTATTACAGGGTATTAAGGAAAAAATCAGTGAATGTATAAATGAATAAGAAACTTATGAATGTTGAGGGATGATCTCTGAAAAGCATTGTGAGAAATGTCACAAGGAAGATAAATTTGACTTGTTTTGTTTGACTTTGTAGGGAAGAACTAGGAACAATGGATGGAAAGTATGAAAAACAGTTTTCAGTTTTATGAAAGGGAAAGGTTTTCTAACAATTAATGTACTACAGAAGTAGAATGGGCTATGTGGAGAAGTAATAAGGTTTTTCATCACTGTAAATCTTTGAGTGGAATCTCAATGATCATTTGACAGGATATTGTAGAGGGACTCCAATTAAGGGACAGTTTAGACTAGATGTCCACAGATATTTCTTCTAATTCAGAGAGTCTTTGTTTCCATGAAAAATCTTGAAGAATGGTAAAAGTGCTAATGGGACAAACATCCCACTTCCCAAAAAGAAGGTAGTTTCTCTAAAGCAAGCAAGTTTTCTTTTTTTAAAGACTTTATTAAATATATGGTTTGTACATGTTATGAGAGAGGTAATAATCATGATTGGCCTGCTTTGTAAAGAGCAAGTGTGTAAGTGTCAAAAGATCGGAACAATTTTTTTGTTGTTGTTGTTGAGGCTATTGGGGTTAAGTGACTTGCCCAGGGTCACACAGCTAGGACGCGTTAAGTGTCTGAGGTCACATTTGAACTCAGGTCCATCCTGATTTCAAGGCTGGTGCTCTATCCAGTGAGCCACCTAGCTGCCCCAGAATAATTTTTAAAAGAAGAAATTTGAAATATCAACAATTACCTGAAAATTCTCAAAAAACATATTAATCACAGAAATTAAAACAAACCTGACATGTTATGTCACATCCAGCAACTTATAAAATTTAAGGGTTTTTTCCCTTTAAAGTTTTTTAAAATTCTGCACTTAAATATTAAAAAGAGCATATCCATCCATACAAAAGAACACACACAAATTCTCTTTTAAACTGTAATATTCATTTTATACCATTTTTTCCTAAAGTATATAATACATTTTATATGTTACTTTCAGAATGATCTGCTTGGTTGTGCTTCCTTCTAAAGTTCCTTCTGTCCTCTTTTCTACATTAAAAAAATATATATATATTTCAATGTCTGTCACCTTTTTGGGGGGAATAGTATTGCTAACCCCTTTTCTCTACCCCTTACTCAATTAACCAAGAAAAAGAAAGAAAATAAATCCTTGTAACTGAAAAATAAGAAAAACTCAAATTCATAAAATTACTGTAGCACTTTATTCCCATCACCTCTCTATCAAGAAGTGGATAACAAAGTTCATTATGGCCTCTGAAGATATGGTTGGCTAATACACAGATGAAAGTTGGTCATTGATCAGAGTTCTTAATTCTCTAAAATTGTTTTTCTTTATGATGTTGATACACTGGTATAAGTTGTTCTTGTGTTTGAACATCCCTCTATGTCAGTTAATATATCAAGATTTTCTGAAGTAATCTTTTTTGTTATTTCTCATAACACAATATTTCATCATATTCGTATCTCACAATTTGTTCAATCATTTCCCAATTGTCTATGATGCAATATAAGACCTCTCAATAAATTCTTCCCTTTTCCTTGTTACTATTTTCTCTTTGCTTGTTTCCTAGTTGAGTTTGATGTATTTCTGCACCAAAGTGTGTGTACTCAACTCTTTTTTCCCTTTCCAGATAAAAGTGAAGTTCTGAGAACTGTTTCCTTCACTCTGTTCTTCATGTTGTATACTCTTCCTATACACCTCAATTAGGAGAAATAGCAAATTCCCTTCTTTTCCTTCTTCCTAACTAGTGTTTTCCTCCTTTTAACTTTTCTTCTCTTTTCCCTCTTAAAATCCTCAGAACAGAACCAATTCATAGCAACAAAGATGGTAAGTTTCTGAGGGGGCACTTCTCATTCTATTAGACTTTCAAACATTGTATATTGGATCCCTTGCAGTCTGAGGGTGGGATGGGAAGAAAAGAGAGAGAAAAAATTTGTAACACAAGGTTTTGCAAGGGTAAATGTTGAAAATTATCTATGCATATATTTAAAAAAAAACTTTAAAAAAGGAATTTCAAAAATTGGAAGGGATGTGAAAAAACTGGGGCACTAATTTACTGTTGGTGAAACAATGAACTTATCCAACCATTTTTGAGAGCAATCTGGAATCATGTCCAAAGATTTATTAAACTGCCAATAGCTTCAAGCCAGCAATCCCACTATTAGATTTCCCAAGATGATTAATGAAAAAGGAAAAGAATCTATATGTTCTAAAATATTTATAGCAGTTCTGTCTGTGGTGACAAAGAACTGGAAATTCATCAACTGCATAATGGTTAAACAAATTGTGCCATATGATCATGATGTAATAGTATTGTGCTATAAAAAGTGATGAGCTCAATGATCTTGGAAAAATATGTATAGACTTCCATGAAATAATGAAGAATGAAATGAATGGAACCAAGAAAATAATGTAAACAGTAATAGCAATATTGTTTGAAGAACAACTTTGAGTGACTAAGTTATTTTAACTATTATAAACACCCAAATTAACTATAAAGTTCCCATGAAGGAAGATACTATCTGCAACCAGAGAAAGAACTGATTATTTTACATAGGGGTGTGTGTGTGTGTGTGTGTGTGTGTGTGTTTGCTTGCCTAAAGGTAGCCATCTCTAGAATAGGGAGGGGAGAGAAAGGGAAAAAAAAGAAAAAAAGTTACATGATAATTTTGTTATATATTTAAAAGGAATAGCAAGTTGCAATAAAAGATTTGCAGTTTTGTATACAATCATCTCCTTCCCCTCCCATTTTACTATGTAACGGTAATGCTTGTTTTACTTAAGTTCAGAATAAAATAAATAATTAAAAAAAAGAATGTAAGCATCATTACCTTATACAGATCCTTCTAATAACTTAAACAAAATATATCATTCTAGATTTCTCTTGAGTCTTGTGCATCTGAAATTTGAAATTGCTCAGCTATAATATTTTCACCAGAAATTCATTAAAATCCTCTATTCCATTCCAACCCCATTTCCTATATCCAGGATTATATTCAGTTTTGTTGAATAAATTGTTGTTGGCTATAAGCCTTTATCTTTTGCCTTTTGAGAATATTGTACTCCAACATCTTCTCTCATTTACAATAAAAGCTGTGGGAGTATGGTGATTCTCACCATGGTCTCTTGATCCTTGAAGTGCTTTTTTTCTGAATGCTTATTGTATCTTTTTTTGGTGTGAGAGCTCTGGATTTTGGTATAGCATTCCTGGGACTTTTATTTTTGCACTTTCTTTCAGCAGGGAATTCCCTGCTGAAGCCCAATGGTTTCTTTCTAATTTCACTTTACCCACTGGTTAAATAAATCTGATCAGTTTTCCCTTATGATTTCTTAAGATATAGTGTAAATTTCTTGTATTATCATGGTTTTCAAGGAATCTAATGATTCTTCAATTCTTTAGCCTGTTTTTAAGGTTGGTTTTTAAAAATCAGATATTTTCCATTTTCTTTTTTTAATCTATTGGATTTGTTTTTTATTTTTGCTTACATTTTCTTTTTATATTATATCATTTTTCCAAATACATGTAAAGATGGTTTTCAACATTCATTTTTATAGGATTTTGAGTTCCAATTTATTTTTCTTTCTCTCTTCCTTACCTTCTCTTTGCCTCAAGAGAGAAAAATCAGAAGAAAAGAGAAAACCATGAGAAAGAAAAACAAAACAAAACAAATAAAAAAGGTGAAAATAGTATGCTTTGATCTGCATTCAGTCTCCATATTTCTTTCTCTAGATGTGGATAGCATTTTCCATCCCAAGTCTGTTGAATTATCTTGGATCATTATATTGTTAAGAAGAGCTAAGTCCATCATAATTGATCATCACAAATCTTGATGTTACTGTGCACAGTGTTCTCCCAGTTCTGCTCACTTCACTTGCCATCACTTCAAACACATCTTTTCAGACTTTTCTGAAATCAACTTGCTCATCAGCTCTTACAGAACAATAATATTCAATTACATTCATATGCCGTAACCTATTCAGTCATTCCCAAATAACGGGTACTCATTCAATTTCCAAACCATTGCCCCTACAAAAAGAGTAGTTAAAAACAGTTTTGCACATGTGGATTCTTTTCCTTTTTTAATGATTGCTTTGGGATAGAGACCCAGCAGAGGCACTGCTGGATCAAAGGGTATGAACAGTTTTATAGCTCTTTGGGCATAGTTTGTTGAATTTATTTTAATGATTCTTGATGTTTCATGGAATCTTTTTTTTTAAAGTCTATTTCAGTTTTCAAGAGTGGGCAAGGTTTACCACTTTATATTTGAAGCTATTTATTCTCCTTCCAATTTTCTTCTCAAAAGATTTTATTACATTTGAAAAATATCTTCTGCTTAATTTTTTTTATTCATCTCTCTAACATTACTTTTTGAATTGAATTTTTATGCTCTAATTCCTTGGCAGGAGTGATTGTTCCTGCTTGGTCACCTGGATTCCTGCACTGGCCTTCACCTTGCAGGGTTAAAAATCCTTGTGGTCTTTGAATTTTCAAGGTGCTTCATCTTTAAGGTCTTTTCTGATGTTTTAACGTAGTCTTAGAGGCTTCAGAAACCCTAGCCTGGGATGATTTGATCAGAGTGCTTAGATGCCCTACTGGTTTCTGCTTGGTCATGCTACTTAGCAGTCTCCAGCTTGGAACTGTCTAATTACTCTGGGGCTTTTTCAGAGGAGCCTTTGCTTTTGCTGCCTTGAGCAACAGAGTCTTGCAATCTACATATATATCTGGTCCTCTCTAGTTGTACTAGGAAGCTACCTTGAACTAGTGCTGACTTTGTTAGAAGCATCCTCTCTAAGGATCTTAGGGTTCAATCTGGCACAAATTTCAGGGTTTTGTTGAAGCAGGCATGTTAGAACTGAGAAGTCTCCTATCTCATCTCAAAATCCAAATTTGCAAATGTAGCCCAGAAAAGGTACACTTTTTTATTGAAAGAGCTATAGGAAATAAAGTATATTAATTCACTGCTGATAGGATTGTAAGTCAGCTCAGCTGCTACAGAAAACATTTGGGAATTATGCAAGAAAAATTTCTAAATTGCTTAAGCCTTTTGATCCAGAGATTCCACTATTAATGATGTCATGTAGTTTCTAGGGGAGATGTAGCAATAACCCTAAGACCACCTGGCCTTGGGAATGTTGTAGTCGGAAATGATATATTTCTTCATTAGGCAATTCTGCCCCATTTTACTACATATGACCAGGATATTATGACCACAAATATTGCTGGCTGTCAGATGACAGCCTGTTGGTCAGTGATAACAGTTTTTGTGACTAATGAGCAACAATAATGAAGTGCTTTATTGAAGCAAAAGAAGAAAAACTCATCTGTACCAAGCATTCATAGCAGAATTATTTGTTTTTTAAAATGTTTAGTATTTTTTCCCCTAGTTATATATAAAAACAATTCAGTTCCAAATTCTCTCCCTTCCTCCTCCTCAATCCCTTCAATGAGAAGAATGTAATTCAATATAGATTATACATGCATAATAGTCATGTCGTAAAAGAAAACAGGCCAAAAACCCCCCTCAAAAATAAAGAAAGGGGAAAAAGTATATTTCTACCTGCATTCAGACACCATTAATTTTTTTCCCTGGGGATGGATCACTGTATTGTATTGCTGAGAATAGCTAAGTTTTCACAGCTGAACATCTTACGATATTCTATCACGTTTTCACTTTGCATCAACTCATGTAAGTTTTTCAGGTTTTTATGAGAGCTTCCAGAATTATTTGTGATAATGAAAAAACGAAACAAAATATTGGTTTGGTGACTGGGGGAAAGCTAAAGAAAGTGTGCTAAAATGAATGTAATAGAATTTTACTGTGTCATTAGGAATATCAAATGTAACTAATTTGAAATAATATGGGAACACTCATATAAAATAATGTCAGTTGAAGACAACAACACTCAAAGAAAAATAATTAATGACTACAACAACATAAATATAGGCCTCACTGGCAGGCAACCATGCAATAAATATAAGTCAATACTGGTACCATAGTTTCAAAGTTAAGGGAAAAAAAAATTCTTTCTGTTAACACTCAACATAGAAACAGAATGTAGACTATTGCAATCAGTTTTTTTGCTGTTTAGTTTTTAGTAAATATTCTTTGTAGAGTGGAGTTTATTAGTCATTTCCTGGAAAGCATGTATGGTGTCAAAATGATGTAAAAAGGACTCTGTGTCTCCCTGATCTTAGTGGAGGGTGGGCCACCTGGCCTGGGGAAATTCCTAAAAATGATCCTCCCCCCTCTGAATTTCCTTTGGGAAGGCTATCTGGTTCCCATGGAAATCTCCCTCTCCCAAATGATCTTGATAATCACTTTGGTCTGGGAAATAATCACCACCCTTTATTGAACTGAAAATTAGTCCCTAATAGCTCCCTAGCCCCAGGCCATGGAAACCTAAACATAATCAAATTCTGTACCCAAACCTTTGCTAAGGAATTTGTGGCCAAAGAAGAACTGGAGTTCATCACTGAATACAAAATAGATAATTTTGATTATATTAAGTTAAAAGGGTTTTGTACAAACAAAACTAATGCAGACAAGATTAGGAGGGAAGCAATAAACTGGCAAAAATTTTTTTTTTACATTCAAGGATTCTGATAATGACCTCATTTTTTTTAAATTAAAGCTTTTTATTTGCAAAACATATGTATGGGTAATTTTTCAACATTTACCCTTGCAAAGCTGAAGGTCCCATTTCTAAAATATATAGAGAATTGATTCAAATTTATAAGAATTCAAGCCATTCTCCAATTGAGAAATGGTCAATGGATATGAACACATAATCTTCAGATGAAGAAATTGAAACCATTTCTAGCCTTATATAAAGGTGCTCTAAATAGCTATTGATCAAAAATAAATAAATAAATAACTATTGATCAGAAAAATGTAAATTAAGACAACTCTGAGGTACCACTATACACCTCTCAGATTGGCTAAGATGACAGGAAAAGATAATGATGAATGTTGAAGGGCACCTGGGAAAACTGGAGCATTAATACATTGTTTTCTCCTGAATTTGTGTCTGATCTCTCCTATCACTAGATTTTTATGATCAGGTTTTTGTTGTTGTTGTTGTTTTGTTTTTTTTATTCTGTTGTTTTGGCATTTTTCCAGCCCATTTCTTGACTTTGAACTTTATGTTAAAATTAGACTTTGTTCACTTGTGAGAAGACACACTATCCCAAGCATCATAATGTTTTTTTTCCCCTTACAATGCTTTTTTAGAGTTTTTTTGGGGGGTTTGTAAGTTTTTGATGTTCCCAAGGTTGTGTGATCTGGGGAAAGTTCTGGTTACTACTCTTTTGGTTTATCCTCTCGTTCTTAATCAGGAAGGTCCCTTGCAGCTAGCTTTAACTCAGATGAACACCTGCTTTCCCAAAGTACATTCTAGTCATGAAGCCTTGCTATGAATCAAACTCACCTCATTATTGCTGTTATCCTCTCATTGCCATGGCTATAATTCAATGTGTTTCTTTGTCTAGCCATTGCTATATGTATCTCTTCAGTCTTAGAGCAGACCCTGGCACACATATTAATTTCCATCCTCCAGTGGAATAAAAAAGGCTTTCTGTCAATAGCTTCTGTGAACATTTTGGTTTTATTTTATATTTTTCAGAGTTTAACAATTGGTGTATAACTTTTGTGAGCTTTGGTATTTTCAGAATTAACACTTTTTTAATTTCTATGGCTCTTTGGTCATTTATTTTCAGGGTTTGACAATGCTAAGCAGACCTAATCTTATGCCCAGTGTCAGCATAAATATCTTCTTAAAGCTCTTTCTGACCCCTTATCTAATCTCCTACCTCTTTGGATTGAGAGCACCTGAAATTTCTACTGCTGTTGTTGCCACAACTGCCTCCAAGACCCACTGCTTGTGGGCTCTGGGCCAGTCCCAACCCCCAAACCTCTCTTTCTGGCTTTCTAAGTTGTCTTGTGCTGGGAAAATGTCTCTCTTTAAACTTTTGTTGGCTATGTCATTCCAAAATTTGATTTGATGCATTATTTTAAAGTTGTCTAGACAGTAATATTGAGAAAGCCTGGGTTATTCTACTGTGATATTTTGGCTCCACCTACATCAAATTTAATTCTTTGGGTCCTGTCTCTTAGAGAGTGAAGGGGATATGGGAAATGGGGATCTCAGAAGCAGATTCTGAGTCATGGAATTTTAAATATTAGGAATTGGAGCTGTAAGGGACATAATCCTTAAGTCTTCTAGTTTTATAAATAAGAAAAAGGCTCAGATGCGCCTTAATGTCACACCAGCAATAAATATCGAGGCAGGATTTGAACACAAATGCTCTAAAATCTCATGTCACTTGATGCTTTTCTTCATTATGCCTCAGTGCTCTGACGGGTTGTTCCCCTCCTTTTCTATAGACAGGAAAGCATGGATAAGGTATGTATGTTTTTCTCAGCTCAAATACTATTTGGTTTACACCCCATCTGCTCTCCCCTTGCCCTGATATCTTTATACAGAAATTTCAGCAGTTGATCTCCAAAATCCTCTGTATTTGTCCTTTTGGGGGGTTCAAATCGTCTAGTAGTTCTAGGTAGAGATCAAAATAAGAGAAAGTATCAAATCTCAGATACTTCCAAGTAGTGTTGAATGAACTATCAGCCAAACAATAATGTCAAATATGCAGGATCAAGCAAGGGAATATTAGGAACAAATCACACTCACTGAAACAGAATGACATATAATTTAACATATTTAGCATGTATTAGATTACCTGTCATCTAGGGGTGGGGGGGGAGGGGAAAAGCTTGGAACAAAAAAAAAAGTTTTGCAAAGGTCAATGTAGAAAAATCACTCATATGTTTTGTAAATAAAAAGCTTTATGAAAAAAACAAACAATGACAATTTGCAAAACTTTATATTCTTTTCTTGGTTTTCTTCATATACTCCTCATTTTTAAATTCAAGCATTTTGTTTCTACATTCATAGATATCTAAAGAATCTGCAATTTCTTATCTAAAGAGGACTAGTCAAAGGTGGGATGAGGCAGTCTCTCAAGTATGCCCATGTATTTCCATTCTGGTTTCTGTCTATATGAATGTGGAATCTCAGGAGAATCTCTTTTCCATTTATAATAACTAGGGATTAATACAATATAAAAACAAAAAAATCTTATGGTTGCCCGTGGAGTAAAAAAAAAAAAAAAAAAGGCAATCCAAGCATGCTAAATCAAGACGGATTTGTAAAGTAAAAAGAGACGACTGACTTTATTGCTGATACACCCTTTCTATGCTCTCTGCATTCCAACTCCCAGTCTCCACAATAATCATTTGAGAGGACTTCCTTGTCTTCCTTCTTACTCTGCCAAAATGACTGTGAACTCACGGCCATAAACGGTCACTGGTGTTTGTTCTTTCCTAATCCTAGGTGAATGAATAATCCAAGGAGGAGGCAGTGGCGGTGACTTTGCGAGTTTGGGAGGTTCAGATCTCTATTAGTGATAGGAGTGGCAATGGGTTATTAGCCAGCCGGCAGTAAAAAAGTCAGCCCAGAAGAGTAGCCCAGTCCATCATCGGGGAATGAAGCATAGCCCTACAACAGATATATTCAGTTTCATAGTGGACGAACCTAACAGAGATGTTTCACTTTTTGAGAAGCCAGCCTAATGGAATGATTCCAGACACTAATAGCTCTCATTAAAAAAAAAAAAAAAAAAAAAATTGGGGATGAGCCCTTCTGGTTACAGGAGTCTAGAGGAATTCCTGCTGTACTTGTTCTTCATGCATATGCCTTATAACCTTAGTTTTCTTTTCTTTCTTTCTTTTTTTTTTTAATTAAAGCTTTTATTTGCATAACACATGTAAAGGTAGTTCCTCAGCATTGATCTTTACAAAGCTTTCCATTACAAATTTTCCCCCCAGTCCCCACCCCTCCCCTAGATGGCAGGAAGTCCACTACATGTTAATTATATTAAAATACTTGACAAGTCGAATATTTGTATACATATTTCCATACTTATCTTGCTGTGCAAGAACAATCGTGTCTACATGAACAAAAAATATCTGAGAAAGGAAACACAATGCAAGCAAACATCGGTAGAGAGCATGAAAATGTTATGTTTTATAACCTTAGTTTTCTAATGACCCATCCTACTATCCCCTGTGGACTCTATGTCTATTTGTGGCACAATTAGCTTCAGACTTTTAGTGAACTGTTTTGTCCCAACTCTTTCTATAAAATTTTGGTAAATAACTTTTCTAAAAGCTAATTATTATCTACTGGCTAACTATTGCTGTGTTGCTAGAAATCCCAACTTCTGAGGATTGCTCCTAGAACTCTGAAGGAAGAAAATAGTTTGGTACCCAAGGTACTTGGGTGTAAGTATCCAGTTGGAGGAATTGCCCCAGAAAGGAATGCTACAACTGCAAGAAATACTGAAATTCATTGGAAAAGAAGTGGGGAGGGAGACACATTTGCAGAATTACCCATAGAATTTTTTGTACTTACTTTGGAATACTCTTTACTAAAAACAATCCTTTTTTTTTTCCCTTCCAAAAAGTGACCTAGGGCTTTTTTTTTTTTTTTTTAACTGATTTGTATATCAAATCCTTTTGTAGTCCTATCAGTGGTTATAAGTAAAGCTTTCTCTAAGTATTCAAATTTCTCTACACCAATAGGCCAGTTAACCAAATCTTAAACCCTTAACTCTACTTGGAAGTTTTTTGTTTCTGTGTCTCTGAATAAGAAGTTTTCCTTAGTGATCTAGTTATAGACTATCAATTTTAAAATTATTTATTAAGCACTTACTATGCCTTTGGGCATAGTTTCAAGTTGCTTTCTGAAATGTTTGGATCAGTTTACAACTCTACCAACAATGAGTTAATGTTCCAATTTTCCCACATCCTTTTCAACATTTATCATTTTCCTTTTCTGTCATATTAGGCAATCTGATAGGTGTGAGGTGATATCTCAGAGTTGTTTTAATTTCTATTTCTCTAACCAGTAGAAATTTAGAGCATTTTTTTCATATTACTATAGAGAGCTTTAATTTCTTCATCTAAAAACTACCTGCTCCTATCTTTTGAAGATTTAGCAGTTGGGGAATGAATTGTATTCATATGAATATATACATATATATACACACACCTATATATATATATATATATGTATATATTCTCTACATAGTTTAGAAACAAGATCTTTTCAGAAACACTTGCTGTAAAAATCATTTCCTGGCTTTTTGCTTCCATTCTAATCTTGGTTGCATTGGCTTTGTTTGTGAAAACATTTTTTAATTTAATGTAATCAAAATTATCCGTTTTGCAAGAAATAAGCATTTCTTTAGTGACTACTATTTCTTTAGTTCCTAACTTTTAAAAATTCCAGGCACCTTGCTAAGTGCTTTTACAAATATTATCTCGTTTGAGCCTCACAGTATCTTTTTGAGCTAGATGCTACTATCAATTCCATTTACAAATGAAGAAATTGAGGCAAACACAGAGTAAATTAATTGCCCAGGGTCACATAGCCAGTAATTGTTTGAGGCCAGATTTGCATTCAGGTCTTCCTGATTCCAAACCCTGCTTGCTATTCATTTCATCACCAGTCACATATAAAAACTTGAATAATCATGGTTCCTTTCTTTATAGGAAGGACTAACAGACTGCAAGGGGAATAAAACATATGCATACATAAATAAAACATATAATTAAGAGTGATAAGGATGCTCGAATCAAAGATTTTTAACACTTTTTTGTGTCATGGAGAACACTGGCAATCTGTTAAAGCTTCTGGACTTAGACTAATTTTTTAAATACTTAAATTAAAATACAAGGGATTACAAAGCAAACAAATTATATTTAAATATATTTTAAAAATGTATATTTTTAAAAGGTCATGGATCTCATTATGACCTGGCAAACCAAGTATTATTGTATTATCAAAAGTTCATTTCTTTAATGGGTAGTGGTGAGAGGGATGGAGCAAAGTCCAGGAAGGAATCTGTTCTTTGATAAAAATTATTTTTAAAAAGTTTTTAAAATTTATTTTTAAATATATTTTCTCAATTACATGTTAACCAACATTTTAACATTTAAAAAATTTCAAATTCTCTTCTCCCCTCCCTTCTCTCCCCCTTTCTTAAGAAGACAAGCAATTTAATATAGATTATACATACATGTACAGTCATGCAAAACATTTCTACATTATTCATGTTCAAAAGAACCATGAAGAAAAATAAAGTAAAAAAAATTGTGTTTTAATCTGCATTCAGACTCCATCGGTTCTTTCTTTGATAGATACACTTTTCATCACAAGTTCTTGGATCACTATGTAGCTGAGAATAGCTAAGTCACTCACAGTTGATCATCATAATATTGCTGTTAGTATGTACAATGTTTTTCTGGTTCTGTTAGCTTCACTCAGCATCAGCATCAGTTCATGTAAGTCTTTTCAGGTTTTTTTCTGAAATGTGCCTGTTCATAATTTCTTATAGCACAATTGTATTTCATCACAATAATATATTGCAGTTGTTCAACCATTAATTAATGGTTATTAGTTTATAAGCATCCTTCAATTTCCAATTCTTTGCCACCACAAAAAGAGCTGCTATAAATATTGTGTACATTTTCTTTTTCCTTTGATCTCTTTGGAATATAGATCTAGTAGTGTTACTTCTGGGTTAAAAGAATATGCACAGTTTTGTAGCCCTTTGGCCATAGTTCAAAATTGCTCTCCCGAATAGTTGGATCAGTTCACAATTTCAGCCACAATGTCTTGGTGTCCCTATTTTTCCATATCCCCTCCAACATTTGTCATTTTCCTTTTTTGTCATATTAGCCAATCTGATAGGTATGAGATGATATTTCACAGTTGTTTTAATTTGCATTACTCAATTCAATCGTAACATAATATTTTTGTATGATTATAAATAGCTTTGACTTTTTTTTTTCTGCAAACTATCTATTCTTATCTTTTGACCATTTATCAATTGGAGAATGACTTGCATCCTTTAAATTTTACTTGGTTCCATATATATTTGGGAAACGAGGTCTTTATGAAAGAAAATTGCTGTAAAAATTTTTTGGTGTACCTCCTTTCCATTTCTGCTTTTTCCTAATCTTGGCTACATTGGTTTTATTTGCAAAACCTTTTTAATTTGATGTAATCTTTGCAAACCTAAAGAAATATTAGATTACCGTGGTCATTTGTTACTCTATATTGTGCCTAATATATTCCACTGATCTCTCACTCTATTTCTTAGGCTGTACCAGATTATTTTGATGACTACTGCTTTGTAATATAGTTAGATATCTAGTATTGCTATGCCACCTTCCTTGCATTTTTTTTTTCAAGGATTATTTGCATAGAGTTTTCACATTGATGGACAACCATAAACAGTGCAAATAGGCACTCACTAGAATCCTCCCTTAAATGTCTTCATCTTTTTTTTTTTTGAGTCAACAGAATAAAATCAGATGATTTTTATATTATTTGACTATTCCTTTAATATAAGAGATACATCATTATTAATTGTGCTTTGGTGAAAATGGAATTGATTTTGGTTTCTCATGTGAAATTACTACCCATCTATGGTTATCACACAGTTATAACCACTTTAATTGCAGCAAAAAGCAAAGAGATCCAGTTTATTTCAACTTTAACTCAAACACAAATTTCTCCTGAAACAGAAACTCAAAGACTCAAGATTAGAGCGATAGTTCTACTGAATTCATAGCTGTTCTTGGATTGGGAGAGGAATTTGGACAGGGTCAGAATTCTAACATTAGATCTGTTTTTTCATTACCTCCCTTGCCAAGGGGAAAAAAAAAAAAGGAAACAATGGTTTTGCTTCTCTTGCCTCCATCTTCCCAAGAGGCAAAGCCCTCTGAGTATGCCCCATTTTCTAGAAGAACCTCCCTAGGGTGATTGCTGTAGGGGTGAGAACCCAGGTTGTACCAACACTTCTTCCAATGGTGAATGGAACAGTAAGAGGAGAAGGAAGACAATGTTAGGCAATTCTCTTGAAATTTCTTGACCTCAGTTTATTCATTTGGGAAGTGAGAGGGAAAGGAAGGGAAGGAAAGAATAAGTATTTATGTATCAGGAACTATATTAAGTGCTTTTTACAAATCTGATTTCATTTGAAGTGATAGGAATGGACTAAATAATCTGTATATTCTTATTAAGATCTGGAATCAGTTTTTCTGTGTTCTTAGGAGGAGAACAAACAGGATGAGGGAGAAGAGACATCTGCATTGTTAGGCATGTTCTTTAAAAATCCGGGGGTTCGACCCATCACAAGAAATGATTATGTTTATGGTCATGGGAATGCTTTGGTAATTGCACTTATGGGGGGAGACCATGTCATGGATCAGTTGGCAGACAGTAACTGTAAAGGTTCTCTGCTCTGGTAACAGTTATTCCCCTTTTCCTTACAACGAATACTTGGGGTGTCACAGATGGCTCTGACTGTGTCATAGTGCTCCTGGATGAAGGTGTGCTTCTCTTTACAGGTGCTCTTTGGCCCTGGTAACTTCTGGGCCATCATGACATTGCAGTCCCTACTGTTCTTGAACTGCCTAGAGTAGAATACTGCCTTCTTTTGAAACAATTCCTCACTTACTAGGGTCTCACGGCCCACAACTTCCTTTTCATGGGTTTCTGCCAATGATGTTTTCACCTTATTCAAAAACATGTCATTCTTGCCAGTCTCCTGTAGCTCTGTAG
This sequence comes from Myrmecobius fasciatus, assembly GCA_023553655.1. NCBI lineage: Eukaryota > Metazoa > Chordata > Mammalia > Dasyuromorphia > Myrmecobiidae > Myrmecobius > Myrmecobius fasciatus. Next base: position 62,631 of record JAJPUD010003433.1, read on the forward strand.
TTCTGGTGCCTCCTAAATCATCTGGGACTTCTGCCTCCTCCCATGAGTCACTGTCCCAGAGTGAATTCTGCAGCTCCTGACTATCCCCCTGTTTTGTGAAAATCAGCCAAAGCCCCAGGCCCAGCCCCAGTCTTAGCCCCAGCAGCAGTAGCAGCACAGGAAAGGTCTTCAACAAGACTGATTTCATTTTTCCTGTGAGACAAAAAAGAGATGCAGAGGTAGAGGTAAGAGGGGGAGAAACCTACTGTTTTTTGAGACACTCATCTCCCCAAATCCTCTCAGTCTTGTCCCTTGCCATCTTCCTTCCCCACATTCCCTCATGCACACATGATAAAGTATTCCTCTTCTTATGCTTCACGTGTCTCCAATGTTTTCTATTCTTTCTGACCTTACTTTGGAATCTTCAGATCATAAATTTAGAATTAAAATGGGCTTTAGAAATTATTTCCTTTAGCTTTCTCATTTTACAGATGAGGAAACAGATACAGGGAGGTTTTGCTCCAGGGGTCACAAGGTAGTAAATATTAGAGGAAGGCTATGAATTCAGCTCCTCTGACTGAAAAGCCAGTGACATTTTTACTGTAGCCCACACTGATCTGAGACAATCTATCATGGTTCTGGGACCTTCCTGGGGGCTTCCCAGGTCCTTTGCTAAAGTTTCCACAGGAACAAGATTTGTCTCTTTCTCAGGTCGAAGAGGCCTTAGAGAACATCTTTCTTCTAGAGTTGACAGGGGCTAGGGTCAGAAGTTAATTAAATAGATGAAGTTAAAACTTTTTCTATAGGCAGTATTTTAGAGAGGAAAGATGGAAGGGATTCAAGTATTCCCTATAAATGACAACAACCTCAAGGTAGAAGGCCAAGGATAACATAAATTTACACAAACACACTTCTCTTCTGCAAGATTACAATCATAGTCTAGTGAGAATGTAAATCTGGGATCATAAATTCCAAAGCTCCAGGTGATATATGCAGCAAGTTTCTCTGAGGATGGTCTTTATTTTTTTTCCCTTTCACTTGTAGCAAATGGATTTACCTTTCTAAAATCTGAGCAACATCCCCAAGAATAGGGAAACCAGTTCCAAACCTCATTGCATAATGGGAAACTACTAAGTGTTTGGAAAAAATACTGGCTTATTGTCTACAGATTGTAATTTCTGATCTTTGTTCTGATATTATTTTCCCTATTTGGGGAAAGTCATTCTGATTTTCTGATTTTTAGTTTCCTCATCTGTGAAATGAGTACTAGATTAGATGATTTAGGTCCTATTCAATAATAATGCTTATGATCCTAAAAGCAGATAAAGCTATTGTACATTTATAGCTCTGTTTCTCTAGCAATGTTTCCTTATTGTGAAATATATTCCTTACCCCACCCCACCCCAAATGCAAGAAGAAATTCTCTCACTCCCCATAGACATCATCTATTCCATATCCCCAAGCCAATTCATGGAAAAGAATATTTACTATTGTATCCCAGGGCCAGATAAGGGTTGCAGAGTTAGGTGTTGCATTGACAGGCCTCTTCTGCACCTGATAAACTATTCTTTACCCACTTATATTTGAACTTCAGTCAACCCCAAGGTAGGTCAGAGGATATAGGATAGCTAGCTGCTGGGATTACCTTTCTTACCAAAGCCAAAGACAGCTGAGCAAAAATGGATTAAGCTCTAATCCAAGTCAGATCTCAATAGATTGGTCCCTTTCTGGTATTTCTTCCAGTAATCCCAACACTGACATAACTTACCTAACCACCAGAGTAGCTTCCAAAACTCTCTTCAGTTTCCTGCCTCTCCCCTTTTGCCCTCCCTGAAGGTCCCCTTTCCACCTAAGTTTTCCTTCCTTTTAGCAGATGCTGATAGTGAGCTACAGAGGAAACAGTAGTGAGTCTCCTAATATACTATTTATCCTTATATACAGTTCTATCCTCTCCTTCCACTGCCTTAACCCTCAGCTCTTTGGTTATATTCTTGTTCCAACCCCCTCAAATTCTATGAAATCGGGTCATTTGGAGACTGAAACACTTCCGATGATCAAGAAGGGAAATGATCCAAGACTGGGAAATGACTGGCAACTTGTACAATCATTGGGTGGTTCTGCTCCTTGCTTACACCTGCACAGTTCTCTTGTTTGAGGCTGACCTGTAACCACACATCTGAATTTAAATGCTTTCAATATTCTCTCTAGCTCTAGTTAGTTTAATTCTTTTCTGGATGAAACTAGACCTTTTGTCTTCACTCAGTTTAACTGTTCATCATAGATATTTGACTTTTTAGTTTAAGAAAATTTATTAAAGGGATATCATTGCAAGATGGTGAAACATTGGCCTAGGAAATGGGTCCAAATTTTGTCTCTGACACATAGTGACTGGCACATGCTGGGCAAGTCACTTAAGTACTCATTGCTCTAGGATATGACACTGTCCTAGGCTATATGTATTGCAAAAAAGGCACCAAATCGGTAGAGGAAGTTTCTCTTATTTGGGAGTGCCATATATCAGGGAAATTACAGGTTTCATGATTGCTCAGATAGGAGATACAAGTTTGGTCTTAAAGCTCACAAGACACATGTGTGATCATGGAAGCAGGATCACAAACCTAATTCCTTAGCCTCTCAGAAAATTCTCAAAATACTCCAGATTTCAGAAAACTCGTTACAGGGTACTCCCACAAGTACTCACTCATTTGATTTTCACAAGATAGCACCTTGAATTTACAAATGAGGAGATTTGCTTAGGTTTTAAAACTAATAAGTGAGATTTGAGACTTAGATTCAGGTCAGATCCACTATGACCTGTTGGTCTTCAAAGTGTGATCCAAGGAGCATTACTGTTGTCTGTATAGGGTTTGCAAGTTGATCTCTAATATTTTCAGTCTTTACAATATGACTCTTTATACTGTTCTTTCTGGCATGAAATAATAATAATAATATTTTAAGTTTTGCTGAGTGATTCGCATATACTAACTCAATTTATCCTCACAACCACCCTGTGAGGAAAGTCCTATTATTTTCCCCACTATACAGATAAGGAAACAGACAGTTGGAGGTAAACTGAAATGTGCAGAGACATACAGTTAGTATATATTTGTTGCAGGTGAGGTAGGAGTCAGTAGAAATTTAGAAATGAATCCAAGAGAAGGCTTTAGAATCATTGAATTCACATATTGGAAGGGACCTCCGATTTTTGGGTAAGACATCAATCTTTTCTCTAATATTTCCAATAAAGAATGATCAAGTCTTCTAGAAATCAAGGACACTTTTGCATAAATTAGTTTATCAATTAACTCTATGAATTTCTTCTCCAGTAGATAGTTACAGCAGAGATCCTAAGTCAGAAATTAGAATTAAGTAATATTTGCTTCCCTAGTTTCATGGCCAATTTCTTCTTCCCTACTGAAACTTGGTTTCAGGAAAAGAACTGATACCTCAATAAATATCTCAGTATAATTTGTTCAGACATTCTGGAGTCAGCTAGAACTTGATCAAGAGAGTCAGTGATTACATTTTCAAACATTTGCATCTTGGAAATCAGTAAATGCTACAAATCAGATCTTGATTTATTGTTCTGTTTATAAGAAAATGATGGAGAAGGTGATAATAAAGTAGAATAAACTTAAAAGATTGTGTTGTATGTTTTCAGAAAGGTGGTTGTGAGATATTTCCTGGTGTGCCATTATTTTTGTGTTAGGTCCTGGGGAGTCCTGTCAGACTGCCCTCCCAACAATATAGTTCAAAAGCTCCTACCTTTATGGTATTTTTAATCAATTATTTATTAATTTTTTTATTAATCAGTCAGTAGAGGCAATTAGCTCTCAGCAAAATCATTCACTAAGATAGCATAGTAAAAATAGTTTCTATAAAACATTCCTTTTACGGGGCAGCTAGGTGGTGCGGTGAATAAAGCACCAGCCCTGAAGTCAGGAAGACCTGAGTTCAAATTTGGTCTCAGACACTTAACATTCCCTAGCTGTGTGACCCTGGGCAAGTCACTTAACCTCAATTGCCTCAGCAAAAATAAATAAATAAAATAAAATAAAATAAAATGTTAATGTTAGGGGCAGCTAGGTGGCGCAGTGATAGAGCACCAGCCCTGAAGTCAGGAGGACCTGAGTTCAAATCTGGTCTCAGACACTTAACATTCCCTAGCTGTGTGACCCTGGGCAAGTCACTTAACCTCAATTGCCTAAGCAAAAAAAAAAAAAAAAAACATTCCTTTTATAAACTTGGGGCACATTCTCTCACAATATGCATATAGTTGATGGGAAGACTTGACTCAGACTCAAAGAGGATGATGGTTATTAGGCATATGTGTAGGAAATATGTGGCAAGACCAACTCAGCTCTCAGTATTGCAATTTCTAGGAATTTTTCTTCCTACAATTCTATTGACTACAGTGTCTTTTGCTGGGTTTGCTCCTCACAGGGCATCTCTGCTTATTTGATTGCTCATCTGGGTCCTTAGGTTGTACTTCACATTCTGACTCTCAATTATGAGAAGTCACATTTCTTGAAGCTGCTTCTTCCTTTGAATGACAAGCTCTCTATCTATATCAGGGTTTGTATGAAGTGTGTTATTTCTCAGTTCTGTATGCCTCTGATTCTGGGTGATTGCATGTCTGTCTGCTCTTTCCCCTCTAAACTATCTTAACCACTTCGAGGTAGTGTCTCTTATTTTGTTCCTCAAATCTCTCATAAAGGGATCACATTGTTTTTTACATGAAAACCTTAGCATGTTTAATGACTACAGTCTGTGACTATATCACTTGGTCACTTCCCCTTTTGTTTTTATAAACCTAAGAGCCCAGATGATATTGAGAAAGTCCTCTTTTGTGTGTGTTTAACTTTTAGAGTTCTGCTGATTTTTGGTCTCTTCACAAGAAATATTTTCAGAATGGTTTTTCTGGTCCACAGAATGTTCAAGAAAACCATGAGGAAATAGAGAGGATAGAGGAAACAAGGGAGAAAGATTAAAGAAAAAGAGAGAGAAACATATAGGGGCAGTATGGGTCTAAATCTTGGCAGATCAGGTACCAAGTTGTTCCTTCCTAGAAGCACCCTACTTAATACTGTGCCTCTCTTCCTGGCTAGACTGGATCAGATTGCATTGTCTGCCTGATTGTATCTATTAGGGTTCAGGCAGGTTTGTTGTCCAGGGCACCTCCATAGACTATCTTTATTACTTGAGATCTTCCAAGTTCCTCTTCTAATTGGATCTGATCTGTCCTGAACTCCATCCTCTGAATAGGAAACCTTCCAAGTTGGCAATCAGCAAACCTGATAATTCAATCTATGCAAATTTGCTGAGGGTTTAGGCAACCCCTATTTTTTAGGTAATTGCAATTCAACAATGGTTGCCTTTGGAGTCAGGCACATACATTCAAGGCATGTCTCAGATTATGACTCTGAAGATAAATAATTTAGAAAAAATGAGAAAGCCACTGTGTATTTCTAATCCTATACTTAGTTTTTATTTTGCTTTACAAAATATATTCTGTTGTTATTCTTTAAAATAATTTTAATTGACATTTTCTATTTTTATGTCACCATGGCATGCCATTTATTCTTTCCCTTCCTTCTTCCTACAAAATGTATTTTAACCTATAATTGATTCATTTTTCAGGGTCACATGAAGCTAGGAAAGAGATTAGAATTTCATTGGAATGGGGGCTGAATCTTGAAAGATTATCATTTGAGTTATTTTATATCCATAGAAAGTGAACCTGGGAGTGGAAAACTGAAGGTGGGAAAAAAATGAGAATTTCATGAATACTCCAAGAAGTGATCTGGTATCCAGTGTCTGGGCACAAGTATCTAATGTTATTTAGTGCCTTAATTTGATATAGCAACCACCAGATTGTGTTTCTTCCTGCATACCAGGGGAGTTAAAGCATCTCTAACCTAGCTTGCCACCTTCTGGCTTTTCCTGATATAGCACTCTGAATTGCCCTTGTATTATCCATAGCAAAAACAATCAACCAACAAGCATGTATTACATGTTTATTGCTTTCCACAAAGAGAAGCACAGTGTCTCAATAAGGAAAGTTGAGAAGTCATTTCTGCTCCTGATTTTTCTGGTTTCTCTGAAGATGCCTTAAATCCTATTTTCTGCCAGAAGACTTAGAGGGATTCCTCTCCCTTTCTGTTCCTTCTTTCCTGCTTCCTTCCATTGCTAGTGCTTTCCCTCTGAGATTACTTTTCATTTATACTGTATATATTCTATATGTAAATAATTATTTTATATGTTTACTCCATCAGAATGTGTGAGCCTTAAAGACAGAGGCTGTTTTTTGCCTTTCTTTGATCTTCTGCCTTAGGACAGAGTCTGTCACATTGCGAGTGCTCAGTAAATGCTTGTTGACTGAGACTGACTACAGGACTGAGAGAGTAAGAAAGTCAAAAGTATTGATCTTTTATAGGAAGATTTCCTTTTTTCCCACCATTTCATAGATGGCTTCAAGGGTATGTGTGTGTGTTGTGCATGTTGTGTGTGTGTGTGTGTGTGTGTGTGTGTGGTGTGTGTGTGTGTGTGTGTGTGTGTATAAAATCAAGGAACATCAGGAAAGAAGCTCAGGAATGGTATCTTTTGGTTAATAGACTAGATAGAAGTGTCAAACATGAAACCTGAGAGTTTCATCCACAACACTCCAGAATGACTTCTCATTTTGTAGTCATTATTTAATCACGTCTCATTTTTCATGACCCCATAGACTGTGGCACACCAGGCCCTCATATCCTCCACTATCTTGCTCAAAGTCCATCTAAGTTCATGGTTGTTGTTTTCATAACACTATCTATCCATCTCCTCTACCATCTCCTTTTCCTTTTGTCTTTAATCTTTCCCAACTTCAGGGTCTTTTCCAATAAGTCCCATCTTCTCACTATGTGTCCAAAGTATTTAAGCTTCATCTTCACTATTTGACCTTCCAGTAAATAGCCTGAATTGGTTTCTTTTTTTTAATAGTATTTTATTTTTATAAAGACATGCAAAGATTGTTTTCAACATCCTCCTTTGCAAAACATGTGTTCCAAATAATTCTCCTTCTCTCTCCTCCTCCCCACGACAACATGCAATCCGATATAAGTTAAATGTGTGTATTGAATTAATTTCTTTAAGTACTGACTTATTTGACTTTGCTGTCCAAGGGACTCTCAATAATCTTCTACAATACCACAATTTGAAAGAGTCAATTTTGTGGTGCTCAATTTTCCTTATATCCAATTCTCATAGAAATAGATTGTTTTTGAAAAAAAGCTTAACTTCGATTATGTGGCAAGGGGATGCCTCTACTTTTTAGTATAGCTTTCCTTCCAAGGAGAAAATGTCTAAATCTCATTTCTACTGTGATGTTTGAGCCCCCATATACAAAATCAGACACTATTTCCATTTCTTCTCCCACTGTTTGCCAAAAAGTGATGCGACCAGTAGGCAAGTTCTCTGTATGTTTGATGTTAACCTTCAAGTCAGCTTTTACACTTTTGGATAACTCTGCATGGTATAGCTCATAGCTTCATTGAGTTACTCAATGCTCTCTGCTGTGACAAGTCAATGATGGGGAAGGAGAGGCTCTTGAATTATTTTTAATAAGATAAAAATATTACAAAACATAGATAATGCTAACATGTTGTTATCTAAGTTAACATACAATTCTCATGGACCTTACTTTTAGTTTAGTGACCCTCATTTCTCTGTGACTTTAATACCACTGGCCTACAAAGGGGTCTGGGTGCTGTAGGCATGTCCACCTCAAAAATGACCAGAGGATTGTTGTTTGAGTTATTTTATATCCATAGAAAGTGAACCTGGAAGGGGAAAACTGAAGGTGGGAAAAAATGAGAATTTCATCGACACTCAGTGATCTGGTATCCAGTGTCTGGGCACCAGTATCTAGTGTTATTTGATGCTTTAATTTGATATAGGATTCCTGTATCATAGTTGCTAAGAAAGAGAGTTCTGATTGTGAATTTTTGGCATATTAGAGAGTGGAGAGTGGTTTGGAATAAGAGTCGCTGTTGTGCGTGACTGTTTAGGAGTGTTAAAGAATAAAGTAAGGACAGGCAAATGTTAGGGCTGAAGGGAACTCTTGGCTCAAGAGAGTGACATGAGGATAAGGGTGTTACTGGAGTAGGGTTGTCACCTAGTTTTTAGTACCTCTTACATAACTTATGGCTGGATAGAATCAGCAATGAGGAAGAAGTTTCAAGATCAGATTCTTTCTAAAACAGCCTACAATTATAACTGAGATTTGAAAATCCAATATGATGTCGCCCAAGGAGTCCAGGATGCTTTCTAAGGGGGCAATTCAGAGAGATTCTTGTTTTTTTTTAATTAAAGCTTTTTATTTACATGAGTAATTTTTCAACATTGATCTTTGCAAAATCAAATTTTCCCTTCCTTTCCCCCACTCTTTCCCCTAGATGGTAGGTAATGCAATACATGTTAACTATGTTAAAATATATGTTAAATCCAATATGTGCATACATATTTATACAATTATCTTGCTACACAAGAAAAATTGGATCAAGAAGGGAAAAAAAGTGAGAAAGAAAACAAAATGCAAGCAAACAACAACAGAAAGAGTGAAAATGCTATGTTGTGGTCCACACTCAGTTCCCACTCCTCTCAACAGGTGTAGATGGATTTCTTCTTGTTTTCTGTTTTGGAAAGAGATTGTTTGGGGTGGTGGAGGAGGAAGGTGGGGTAGGGAGAGGTGCTAGTTTACCTCAGGTAAACTCTCCTTTAGAAGCAAGTAGTAGTATGGGTAGTAGATTTCAGGACCAAAATGATGTAGGTTTTGTAGACACAGGCACCAAAAGTTGGGGTTTAGTCATGTGAAGAATTCACAATGGCCATTCTTTTTGGCAAAAGATAAATTTATTTAGGAGAAGGGGTTACAGACAAAATGAAGTGATACCAGGAAAGGTAAATATCAAATAGAGTTGAGAGAGCATATGAAAACAAATCCCTCAGTGGAACTCACAATTACCCAGTAGAAAGAGAGCATCCCATGAGGTTGGGACATGCCCTTAGCTGGCAGGCTAAATTCTGAAAGGGACTTAGCACCCTAAGAGAGTTAGCTGTAAGAAGGAGAAAGTGGGGTTGAGAAACATAGTGGAGTTAGGAGAGATATCACATGGCTTGGGGGAAGGAGAAGGGGAAAGACACCCCAAGACAGAGTGCCATGATGGGCTGACTCAAAGGAAAGCAGCAGTCATGGGATGGCCCATAAGTAGATTCTATAGGGAAAATTTAACCTCAGGGACATGACTGAGATTTCTGACAGGGCATGGCAAGATGAGACTGCTGGAGATCTGGACAGAAGGTCTCCAGATGGTCTCAGTCAGAGTTTGACATTACTTGGATTTCTGACTAGAAGACCTCCTCAGAGGATGGGATCATGAAGCTAAATTGATCTTTATCAGAGCCTTCTCCTTGCCAGCCTCAAGGATTAATTTTTATCATTTTCTCTGCTATCCACACCTAACATTGAAGACCTTATCACAGGAGATAGAAATATGGACTATCTCTGCGTTTGAATCCTGCCTCAGACACATGAGTTTTGTCACTGGGAAAATTACTCAATGCTCCTCAACCTTAGTTTCCTCATCAGTAAAATGGAAATAATAACAACCTTCTTCCAAAGGCCTTAGTAAAGATCATATGAGTTAACTTAATGTAAAGGTGTTCACAGACCTTAAAGCTCTACATAAATGTTAACTAATATTATTATTATTATACGATTTTAGGATTATTATTTGGCTCTGGGCTTCTCTAGTCCAAATTACAGATGAGGCCTGAATGGGACTGATTGGATGAAGTTTTCTCAAGTTTGAGTCTAGGCCTAAATCATTTGATCCCTATTCCCAGAGTCAGAAGGGCTAAGCCAATGACAGAAAGTGATATGACCCATAGGAAGCAGACAACATTGGTGACCTTGGTCAAAGAGAGTTACTTCCTTTTAGTCTACCTAATGAAAAGGCTTGAGTCTTTTGCTATTTAAATCCTGGCAAGCTGGAAGTTGGTCAGGTTCCAGGAGCACATGGTGGGAGCTGGGATGGCTCCCAGGTGTGCTTGGGCTTCTCCCTGCAGGACTAAATAAATGTTTTCTCTTTGTACCTAAAGATGTCTCTGATTAGTTAATTTGAGAAAGAGGGTTTTACATCTCATGCAGGCCCAGGGAGTAAAAATAAGTTGCCTAGGATCATACAACTAGGAAGTGGATGAACTGATATTTAGAAAACAGATTCCTTACTTTAAATAAAAGATTTTTATTTCAGGTCCAATTTTTTTGGATAACTATATTTCAATGTAATTGGTTTCCTTTGTAATTCTATGCATTATTTTAGACACTGAAAAGCATTATTCTGAGAAAGGGTCCATAGGCTTTATTAGTTTGCTGAAAGGAATCTAGGACACACAAAAAAAGGTTAAATGTTCTAAAGGAGTCATGATATTATTTTATTTAGCTCTATACAGTGCTCTCTCAGTTTTATTGGTACAATGCAAAATTTGTCAGTTAATTTGGATAATATAATATTTTTATTATATTGGCATGATCTAATTATGAACAATGAGTATACCTGTGTGGGACAGCTGCTAGACCCCCTTTTCCAAATTAACTAATCAGAGACATCTTCAGGTGCAAAGAAAAAGTATTTATTTAGTCCTGGCAGGGAGAGGCCCAAGCACACTTGGAAGCCATCCCAGCTCCCACCATGTGCTCCTGGAACCTGACCAGCTTCCAGCTTGCCAGGATTTAAATAGCAAAAGACCCAAGCCTTTTCATTAGGTAGGCTAAAAGGAAGTAACCATCCTTGACCAATGGTCACCAAGGTTGTCTGCTTCCTGTGGGTCAGTCACTTCCTGTAATTGACCTTTTAGAGACCTCTAGGCCCAGAGATCATGTGGCTTCCTGCAACCTGAGGTCCAAGGCCTGTTCTTCCCACTCTGGGAATAGGGATCATGTGACTTAGGCCTAGTCTCATAGATTGAGAAAATTTCATCCAATCGGTCCCATTCACCTTTTATTGTAAGCTATTTTTTATTTCTTTAGAACATAGGCTTTTAGCCTGGGTTATAACTTTGATACAATTGGTTTCCTTCATAATCAATATGATGTGTTTTATACATTTAAAAACATGATTCTGAGCAGGAGTCCATAGACTTTCCCATATTCTGCCAACATGGACCCTCACAGAAAAAGTAGTCCTGGTTTAGATTCAGAGCTCTTTCTATTCCCCCCCTCATCCTTCTACTGAATTGCTCTTAGCTAAGTTTACAAAAACTTTTAGTGTTATTTTTAAATCTGTATTTCTGCCAGATTTCTTAAAGTGTTATAACGTTTACCCCATTTCTAAATATCTTAAAACAAATTTGAACAAAATGAAATGTACATTTTTTTACAGTGGTTTCCTTAAACTTTGAGACTTGATGTGTCTAGAAGGATGAGTGGAAAAGAGGAAAAGGATTTTTTCTTTTTTTTCCCCTTATAATTTTTAGGTTTTATTCATGCCTTTTCTTTGTACATCAGTTATTCCTGGATCCATCCCACCTTCTTCCCTTGTAATGAAAGAAAAAATAGGAAAAATAATATTAATACATGGTTTTTGTTTGACAGTGTATTTAACACTCCACAAAGATATTGCCTCCCCTTCCTCCCTTATTTCTTCCTCTTATTTATTTCTCTTTTCTATCACCTCCCTCCCTACTCCTGTTCACCCTTGCTCCTTCCTCCTCTGCACTCTCTCCTCTTACCTTCTCTCATCCTACTTCCTCTGGTTTTCTTCTTTTTCCTCCTTTTCTTACTTCCTTATTTTCTCTAATTTTCCTCCCCCTCTTGTTCTGACTTTTCTCTTTTTGCCTTCTCCTCATCTTTTTCTTTTCTTTTCTTTTCTTCCCTTCCCTTCTCTCCCCTCTCCTTTCTAAAATAGACACCAAGAGAGATCTCAGATATCCATGAGAATCTGATCTCAGAAGCTCTCTTCACTACTGACATTAAGTCATGAGCTATGTGGGCAGTATTAACCAGCTCACATATTATTCTAGCTACAGCATTTTCACTCCTTTTTTGAACCGAGTTCCTTTCAGCCTCCACATTTATCTATGATCTTTTTCTTCATCTTCATCACTCTTCATCATTCCTAAATAGCCACTCACTACAACTACTCTCACAGTAAACTACTCTCCACTCCCTAACAGGATGCAAATCAACAACCAGAGTATATTCTCACAGCAACAATTGACTCTCTTTTGAAATTTATATGTTCACAGAAATTTATATGTTCACCCTCCAGGTTATCAAGCAACACACCTTAATTCCAAGCCTCCTTCCTGATACTCCTAATACAGTTTAGGGCTTCTTAAATTTTTTCCACTTATGGCCCCTTTCCATCTGAGAAATTTTTACATGACCCCCGGTATATAAGTATATAAAATGGGCATACAAATCAAATATTTGTTTTTTTTTTGGGGGGGGGGCTTCTATCTATATACTTTATTTTTTTTATAAAGCTTTTTATTTACAAAACATATGAGTGACCTTTCAACATTGACCTTTGCAAAAAAACTTTTTTTTCCCAAGCTTTTCCTTTCCTTCCCCCCACCCCCCACCCCTAGATGACAGGTAATCTAATACATGCTAGATAGGATAAATTATATGACAAATACAATACATGTATACATATCTATACAGTTATCTTACTGCACAAGAAACATCAGATCTAGAAAGGGAAGAAGAAAAAAACAACCTAAGAAGAAAAACAAAATGCATGGAAATATTCACAGAAAGCGTTAAAATGCTGTGTTGTGGTTCACTCTCAGTTCCCACAGGCCTCTCTCTGGATGTATATGACTATCTTCATCGCAGCACAACTGGTTTGAATCACATCATTGTTGAAGAGAACCATGTCCATCAAAATTGATCATCGTATAGTCTTGTTGCTGTGTATAATGTTCTCCTGGTTCTGCTGATTTCACTCAGCATCAGTTCATGCAAGTCTCTCCAATCCTCTCTGAAATCCTCCTGTTGGTCATTTCTTACAGAACAATAATATTCCATAACATTCATATACCATAATTTATTCAGCCATTCTCCAATTGATGGGCATCTTTTCAATTTCCAGTTTCTTGCCACTACA